>VZRL01001215.1:118567-263685 GCA_013397895.1 Origma solitaria
CAGCCTCGCCCGCGGGCAGCGCTGCCTGCCCAACAAGTTGCCGCTTCCAGGGAGGACAGCAGCAGCCCGGCCCAGTGCTGTTCAGGCTGAACCCCGGGAAGGGGAGAGCGGCCTCGGCTCACCTATCCGTCAGAAGCCGGGCCGGGATGGGAGGGAAACAGCGGTCTTGCAGGATTTCCCTGTGCTGTATAGGGCTGGAATAGGAGGGAGGTGCTGGGGTGGCCGGCGCCTCGCATTATGCCTGGGGGAGCGTGGCGTGGCCGGGTCGGGGGTGGGCTTGCCCGGGGAACGGAGCTGCTCGTTGTTGGGCGCTATTGGCGACCGCGATGGAGGAAAAAACCTTTTCGCAGTACGTGGTGAAGTGACGACCTCCCAAGGACGATCCTGCCGCGTCTGCATACGCGTGGATCTGTACCTGTCTGTGTCCGTGTCCGCATCTTCCCACGAGAGCGGTGGGACGGCTCGGGTTGGGAGCGGGTCGCAGGGCGGTCCCGTAGGGCCACCCCGGAGGGGAGGGAAGGACGCGGCCGCCCCTGCGCAGCGCAGCGGCAGACGAGGATGGGTGGGCGGCTGAGCCTCGCTGCTCCGCAGCCTGCCTGTACCCCGGGCCGGCCTGGAGCGTGCAAGGGTCCAGCGGCTCCGGGCTACCTGCCCCGGTGAGGCTTCGTGTCCAGGGCTGAGCAGAGCGCAGAGCCTCCCTTGGTGCGAGGCGGCGTTGTGTGCTTGCAGCGCGGCTGTCCGTGCCCTGGGCTAGGGTCCGCCTGTGTGTCCTGACACCTCTGTTTCTCCCATGCCCCCTAGCAGATGTCTGTGGGTGCAGTCTTGCCTTCGGGTGTCTGGAGAGCCCCGACGCAGTGTCACTGCGTGGGAACACCTGACTGAGAACTGGGGCCTCTGCTGGCTTTGTGCTCACCTTCTATAGCGCTTTTGTTCTGCTGACCAGCCATTTCAGTTTTTTTAGGCTTTACTTTTTGTGTGTTAAAATGCTGCTATGACGTCTACTTAGAAAGATTGTGGGAATGTTCATTAACTGAAGAAACCTCTTGTCATATTGAACAATTGCTTCCCTCCAAATATTTTTAAAGTTTATTTTGCAGACCTATATTTTGGAGCCAAGTTTGGGCCATATTAAATTTCAAGCCAGTTCTGGGCTTGGAAGTATGTTAGTTAGAGGCATTGGGGAGTTCTGCATTCTCAAAAGAGCCCAATGGCTATGGAACAGTGTCGCAATGACTTAAAAACGAAGAAGCAACGCATTTCTGAGGTTGCTCTTGCTTATGTAAAATATGACTTATTTGTATGTGTATGGCAGTGTGTTGCAAGTAGGAATGCAAGCTGCCAATGTTAATTATAAATACCTTACAAATCGTAGCATATGAAAAGCTTTCATATGTGTATGGTGTAATGGTCAGCCATACTCCAACAAAACAGCTGTTAGACAAGTTAACTGTGAGTTAAATTGGCTGAACTGCCTTTCCTGCTTTAATTTTCATGATGTGACATTTTCAAGGGAGATTCAAGGTTACCACACAGCTGAGGAGGGAAGGGGTGTGTCTCTTGCCTCTTGGAAGTGCATTTCATCTGAGTTTTATTATGCCTCATTTAACTTACTAGTCACTGCAGAACTAACGGGTTAAGTGGAATTCTAGCTTATCTATTGGTGACAAAATTATTGAGCTTATCTAAGATAAGAATGTTTCTGGTTGCCAATCTAAGTGTCTGGGTTAACTGTGGCAAACTTGGGCAATATTCAAGTTCTGAATCTCAGTATAAAGTTAGATAAAGCTTACAGCCGTTTCATATAGGATACCCATTCATTTGGCTATTCAGATTACAGCAGTTTATCCTGAATAATTGTCCTGTGTGTTCTTAGAGTAACATCTGTTGCATGATATCATGTAATGGAATGTAGTACAGCCTAATTTAAGTTGATTTGAAACATTGCCATTGCACTGGAGTAGTGCCTGAGAGGGCAAGAGGTTTTGTGGTGTGTATGTTTTTGTGTGTGGGATGGATAGATTGGTTACGAGTAGAAAATACTGAGAAAGATGAACTTGAATTTGAACTGCAAAGGATTAAGTAATTTTACTCTGAACTTCGTTTCTTTTACAGTTTTACTTAGACTTCTTTCATCATTTGCCCGCTAATGTAATGACTGAATTCTACTTATATTAGGAAATCCGTCTGCAGTTATAAATATAACAGTACAAAACACCACTACAGTAGAGTCAAGTCTTATTTTGGAGTGGGAGGAGTGGGCTTGAAAAGCTGTCTAGCTGTGGCATAGCTTGAACTGCATAATGACTTAGAATTTTTGCTGTGAAAACTTTCTTTTGTTTGGTATTGTTTCTACGAAGATTTGACTCCACATAGCAGGGATGTTCTAAGGTATTAATATTTGGATTGTCACTTTTCATGCTTACCTTTATAATATGTATCTATTAAACCTGTGCAAATGCCAAGTCTAAAGGGCTTGCAAAAATTGCAGTAAATTAATTAGTCACCACATCTAGACAGTAGTTCAAACACCTCTCCTCCATTCCTTCTTGTGGCATTGTAGTGTCAAATAACTGTTGGGATATCAGTGTTGTATGTTCATGAAATATGAGCGATACTGTTTGTTGAAGTATCCCTCCAATCCGTGATTTTAGCATTAGAGTACTGAAAACACCATTTGAGTTGATTCTTAGCTGCTGGTCCTATCTGACCCTTGGAGATTTTGGTAAACTGCCAAATGTGCAGACATCTTGATATTTATTTTTTTTTACTATGCAGAGTTTCTTGCTAAGCAGTGTTTTCCAGATGCTGCCTTTGCACCAGGCCCTAATTAGGAAAGAAGTGTGAATGTCTTTACGGACCACTGTACCAGCTTTCAGAAATTCTTTTCTTCTCCCTGCTTTTGAATCTTTAAAATCTTTTGGCAAGTCTGCTTATGCATGTTTCTACAGACAACAGAATGCTGATGCAAATTGAAAACAGCAAGCAAAATAGTTGGGTGTTGTTGCAAATGAGGGGAGGCTGTCTTAATAAGGCAGTATTACGTTTCATTTGTTTGCTTTTGGGTTTTAGTGTTTTAGTTGGGACAAATGGAGCTGGAAATTGCATTCAGGTAGTCCTAAAGGAGAATGCGTGTTTTTGCTTCCAAGGTTCTGCTTTTGACCACGTATGGTTATAAAAATACACATTAAATTGAACGGCAAAATTTTTGGGGGAAGGGAGATGCAAATGATAAGGCAGAGTTTTTTTTCAGAGTAGTTTAGTTTACAACTTCCAGAGGCTATGTTAAGCAGAATAATCTAGGGTTTTGCAACTCTGTGGATGAGATTATGATTATGGACATCATGCTGAGTCTTAAGCTCTTTTATGCTTCATTTTTATTGTTGTTATTAAACAATCTATTCCTTTATCACAAAGAATGCCTCGAAGGTAGCCCGAGCTCCTTAGATGTGTAGTGCTGATCCACAGCATGCACCCAGTCCTGGGTCTGATCAGTGTTTAGAGAATTGTGCCTTTTGTCTCTGGGTCTGGGGAAGTTACGCCTTTGGAGTGAGGCTGGTATGCTTGGGGATGAGAAGATTGTGAGGAGCCTGTGCTTAGTTTTGATGCCAGACTTGTGACTGTGTACAATGAATTTTGTAGGTTTCTGTCCCTGCTAATGCTGCTGAAAACCCATTTCACAGTAGTCAGAGAACTGTTTCCCTGGGTGTGCTGTGTGCACACATGCTTATCTTGGAATTGGGTTTGAATTAGCCTGCATACTTGAAGCAATTGTGATAACATTTTGCTATTTTCCACTTCCAGTTGCAAGCTGGGATTTCATCCCCAGAGATCCACCCCCTCAATTCTCAAAGCTCCAGCACCTTTTTACTCAAGCATCTCCATAAAGCTAGAAAATGGACTGACTTCACAAGGTGAGGGCGACTCTACAACAGTAAGTCTTGTCTTAAAATATCTTTACAGTATTACAGTGCTGACTTGTAGTCCCTTTACTTGGCAGCTACCAATTGAATTTCTGCCAAGATGGGTCAGGCTGGCACTTGAAACTGCCTTCCTTTCATTCTCAGTAGGTAGCTCATCTTTCTGTGTTTGGGCAGCAGGAAGAAAGGTATGGGCTGAAGTGAATTGTAAATGAACCCTGTGTCTTTCTCTATGGCAACTTCTGTAAGGCTATGATTTCTTAATTTCATGAAAAAGTGGTGTATAACCCAGGAATAAGCAGGAGGCTCTCAGTCTTCTAAATCACAGCAAATAACAATTGAGGTGGTAAAGAATCAATGGTACTACATGGGCTGATTACTTTTTCGAGTTGAATAGCAATTTGCATTTGTCAGCTGTGGTAGATTTGTTGCTCTAGTATATTGAAGTGTTTAGTGTTTTGCTGAAGTATTTGGTGTAGTGGTGTGAGAACCTCTTAAACAGTGGCATTGTCTTCATCTTAGAAAGGTCTTCAGTTGTGTAATGCTTTTCTTATTACATATTCTTGTTTATTTTCATGTAATGATCTCCCTTTACCTTTCTTGAGAGTTGATATCTGCAATGTGTTAAATAACACTTTGTCTCAGCAACCTCAAGTGCAGGCCTATCCTGTGGTCAGGTTTCAGTCATATTCTGTACTAGTGGGAAAGTTCTGTTTTTTCTGGAATGTGAGATTTAAAGTTTGTGTATAGATTACATAAATATAAGCATAAAACAGTTCCAAAAATTGCTGGCTTGACTTCGTACAGCTGAAAACATGAATTAGGTTTAAAGTAATTTATGGCAAGTACCTTCTACCTTTGTTCAGTTTGAATGTGCCAAGTGCTGTGTAGCAGGAAATGGCAAGGTGGCACTTGGCAGACAGAACAGAAGCAGGAAAGGCAGATTATCAATGTCTGGCAGAAGTGATGGTGCCTGTTTAAGAAAAGACCTATGGTAGAAGGAAGGATGGTGTTAGGAATGTGATGGTGATGTAGGACTGAGGGGTATAATCCTTAGACACAATAAACATGTTTAGGTACCATAACAGAATCTAAATTGGGCAATGGGCCTATAAATGAATATATGAATAAATGAAACAGGAACTCCAACTTGAATATTTCAGTGCCCTGTAGCTTGCTATTTTTTAGTTCTTGTTTTTTTGTAATTTTTGTAATTCTTTATCATTTCTGACTGGATGATTTTTTGTTGTGGTATAAGGACACATCTGTTGGCAAGGGTGTGTCTGAACTCCCTGGGGAAAGGATCAAGTGGGAGCCACTACTGCACAGCCAGGACGCAGGGTCAAGCAAAAGGAACCAGTGGTATCGCCTGGGTCAGGGTATCACTCAAGGCACTGGTACAGGGAGGAAGCGATAAATGTCCAGCTTCAGCTGAAGAAAGCAAAGGCTGTGGGAAATTAGATCACTCTGTTGTGATGTTTAAAGTACTGTTTGGAAATCTTATGACAGCAGCTGAGGATGTATGCACCCCAAGCAAGAACCCAAGGCGTTGTAGTATGTACCAACCCTGAAAAATATTTAATTTGAAAAAAAAATCAGTGACTGTGTTTGCAGTTGTGAGTTAGGTCCAGATAAGTGTGGTTGTTGCTGGGATGTCTCTTCACTGCGATACTAACCAGACCTAAAACCAGCTGAGGAGTGTAAGTGTATGTACAGAAAACTAAAACCCGTGAAGAAGGGATAGTTAACTTTGCCTGGTGAGCTTGGGCAGACCAGAGTATGGGTTAAGTACAGAGCAAATCCAGACATGAAGAGAAGAGGGCTTGCAGGGGATCTAATGAGTTTTGTGTCTGAGGCCTTTGTATGTAGTGGACATGGATATGTAAGGGGTCAGTTCAAATGGCTCACAGGTGCTGTACGAGTGAGGGAAAATTTGTTCTCCCTCTGTTCTGGACAGACAATGTATTTTTAGAGATTTCATGTCAGAACTTTAGCTGTCTGTGTAATACTGCCCCAAAGGGAATGGCAGGGCTTTAGTGGCGACGAGATGAGGCAGAAAACCACCTTGATTGCAGTACAAGTGTGTGGCTAAGGTGAGCTGCTTATGCAGCAGTTGTTGGAGGTTGTTTGACACAGATAAAGGAAGGCTGCAAGCCCTAAGAGGGGTAGATGGGGCCTGAGGAGCCAAGCACACCACTACTGAAACAACTGTAAGACCAGGCTATGAAAGTGGCTCAGTAATGAGTGTGAATATCTGCAGGAACAATGTGTTCCTGCCTTAATGCTATTATCATTCCTTTTCAGAGATAAATTGCAGTTTGAAGCGTTACAAATGCCATCTGCGTGTGAGGGTAAAAAACCTCTGTTACTTTATGTTGAAAACTAAAAACAAAGTGCTGTGTTCCATGTGGATCTTAGTATAGTCAGCCATTGCCTTACCTTCTCTGGAATAATACTGCCAGCCTACTGGGTCATTTAAGGCAGTGGTTTCCAAAGATTTTTTTTGTTCTCAAGCCCTTATCAGTAAAAGATTTGTGGGCACACCCACCAAAAATATGAGTATTATTTATGAATTTACACACATACTACTCTACTATTATTATACATATTAGAGAACATACACAAAAAATAGGAATTAATAGAGGAAAAGACAAATTGGTTTGTTTTTCTTTTAACAGAACCCTTTTTTACTTTCATTAAGGAATAATTTAGTGAGAGCTATGTGATTGAACATGCCTCTCTAAATTTTTTTAAAATGTTGATTCATCCGTTGTGTAGGGCCATTTTAAGGGCTGATTCTAGGTTCAGTTTATTTTAATACTTGGTTTTAATGGCTGTCGTAGCCAAAAAAGATGCCTCACAAAGTCAGATCCGAGTGGAAGAAGTGCATTGTTGGTTGTGCTTGCTAAATCATGGTACTAATTTTCCACTCCTGTACACTAACTATGTGGAGATTCTTTTCGGAATTCATCTATTAAATTTCCACCTTCCCTGATGTCAATCAGTTGTTCTTGTAGACTAATGGGAAGATGTTGCATTTTCCTCTTTTCCTGAAGCACTTCTTTTGGAAGATTTTTTTTTGTTTTTTAAGATTTTAAAGATTAGGAAATTATGTACCGCTTTTGGAGGTTACTAGGGGAGGTTTTTTTCAGTGGAAACCCTTCCGAACATCTGCTTTCAAAATAGTCTCTGTAGAGTGAGTTTCTTTTGGAAAGGAGTTACTTTCTTGCGAACTGTTAAAACGTCAGCTTTACCTTGAAGGGACACCTTAAGTGTGTATTTATTTGAAAATATCTGGTAGGTAGCATAGTACTGACAGCCAGTTGTCATCACAGAAAAGATCAGCCAGTTTTGAACAGTTGTCTTTGTAGAAAAAAATTCATAATATGTCATTAATTTTGACAACTCTTTTAAGCCCTTTGCCACAAGATAGCTAGCAAAACTTAGTGTGGGAATATGAATTTCATGGTCATTCCCCATCTTGTTACAAGGTATTCTACTGCTTGAAGATCTTATTTTTGTAAAATTACATAATCAATGACATCCTGTAGCATTTGGTGCACTTCCGGCTCCAGCATTGCTGCATTAATTTATCTATGAATGATGCAGTGAAGCAATTTCGCATGTGGCTGTCGAATGACTGCTTTAACTGGAATAAAAAAATAAAAGGATTCCAGTGTAAATGTTACGGATAAAACCACCTAAGTGTACACTCACAGTGTTTTCTCATAAAAGTATTTCTGTCAAAGAAATAATTTACTGTTGAGAGTATGTTGAGCCTACTCGGATACATCTGTCCTGTGGTGACTCGGAAAAAAGAAGTTCTCAGGGCGTTTCACTGTTGAAACAATTGAGAATATACCCTAAGATGAGACATGTAGGAAACATCTGTAAGGTCAGCCAACAGAGTAGCACACCTCCCACACTCCATAATTTGTTCTAATACTTGTTTCTTCAAATTTTCAGCTGTTTTCTATGAGTCTTCCAGCAGTATTTGCTGATGAAGGAATGTCATATTGTCTTCCATGTGTTATTTCATCCATTTTTTATTGCACTAGGAAGACCAAATGCTTCCCCAATGGTATATGCCTTTGTCTCTTTTGCTATAAAGTAAGAAACCTTAAAAAAGGCTTCTGTAGGTTTGCCGTTAAGTTCAGGTGGTTTTTTTTTCTTTAAGTATGATATTAAGTATCCCATGACTTGAAATTGTAAAGATTTGTCCTCACCTCAGCAGGTACTTAATTTTTAAAAGGTTTGCTAATCATGATGGCTTCGTATTATCATTATCTAATATCTCAAGGCAAAATAATACTTAGGGTGAGGTTCCTCATTAATGATCTTAGATGCAAATCCATGTTTCAAATAGTTATCATAATTTCAATTTTTTTTGCCAACTTTTTGTCAGATCTGATGAAGTTGTTGATTTTACCTCATAATGTGTGTGACAAGGAGCTTGTACTGGGAATAGGAAGTCAGTTGTTGCATATGGATTTTGAAGCAAAAGGAAGATCTGTCTTGGCATCTGTGTATCTGACATAATAACACTTCAGACTGTTCAGGATCAGAGGTGATTTTAGCAAAATTTGCAACTGTAGAGGGCCCTAAAGGCCCTAAACCTGTTGTGTATGTCCCTAGTTGGAATTCCTTGCCTTCATTTGCCTCATATTACTGTACTTGAAAATAGGGTATTTAGTTACGTGACCTATGTGTGTTGTGACAGCATGCAGATTTCTGTGAGTATGCCTTTGTGAATTGTGGCCTTAGATTGTGCCAGTAAAACTTTAAGAAATAAGCATACCTAAATGATGTAAGTTTTGTTTCATTGAGTTTTGTAGGTTTTGTTTTTGGTTTTTTTTCCTTCTGGGGCTTGTAATAAGGGACAGCAATTCTTCTAGTTCGCTTGTAGCAGCCAACACAGTGTAGTTCCCATCCTGCCCAGGCTACAGCAGATAAATTCCAAGTACCTGCAAAACATCTGCTATCAAGCACCAGTACTGTCTTGGTACCCACCCAGTAAGTGTATCTCTTCATGTACAGCTCATCTTCTGTAGCTGCCAAGGAGTGAAGTACAATTTTAGCCCCTGAAGAAGATGCAAAAGCAAGGTGGGATTGCAGATAATTGTCCTTTGGGCAAAAAGTGAAGATAAAGCAGGGAGTTGCTTTTTAAAAGTTGTTTACAAGACACTTGAAACCAAAGGAAGAAGTGTAGAATGAAGACAGAAAGTGATAAATAGAAAGAAATATGAGAAAAGCATTAAAAAAACCTGCAAACTACAGTTACAGCTTTGTAAAGACTGAAGATTTCTTGTAGTGTGTATTGACTAATTGGTGGGTTTTTTTCTGGACTGTATACTCATGCCAAATTTCTTGCTTCCTGTTTACCTTTCATTATTTTAACCAGAACTACATTACTGCCTGTAAAATACTCTTTGTGTTATTAAGACCAGATACAGAAAGCAACCATGTCATCACAGAAACAGACCTTATAGAACAGTTGTATGTTGTATCAACACTTGTTCTGGTGTCTTCAATAGTCTTGCTATTTTCTTCTGAAGTTGAGTTATTCTGTAAGAACTCCCTAATTTAGCTTTCTTTTATTTGGACCATCTTTGTTTACATGTAATCTGTGGGACCTAGCTCTCCCATGACATGTGATGAGGAAATCAGGGTGCTGGAGACTTGTGCAAGTGAAATTTGTCTTCCTTTTGGGCCTCTAGTGCTTAGTAAAAGTTTTGTTTCTTCCTGGTCAGTCTACAGATGCTTGAAATACTTGTGCTTGTTCAGAGTTGCCATTCGAAATCTAAGCAATTCATACTTAAGATATCTCCAAGTAGCTTAGAATTAGAAAAGCTTTCTTCTGGCAACATTCATGGGATATTCAACTAAGCAATAGGAAAATGCTTCTTTATGAGTAATAAGCTAATGAAAGCCTAGTATTTGTATAATCAGGCTTGCCTGAGGAGTATGACTGTCTTGTCAGTAGCTATTGAAATGCAGCCTTTTGACAGCATTTGAGACAATCTTATGTTTTGTTTGGTGTATCAGTGACCATTGGGTAGTGAAACAACTGCACATGGGGTGGAGGAGCTGGGGCGAGTAGGCCAGGCCAGTCTGGACTTCCCTCTCGGAGTTCTTGTTGGGGAGTGCTGGCATGAAACCAGCTCCTTCTCCACAATGCATCTGATGCAAAATGGGGTTAAACCAAACTATTTGCAGAAAAAAATGAACAATATAAGGCTTGGCGAAGAATGTAAAGAGGTGGATCTGGGTCATTGTTAGGCATGCTCTGGTTCCACAGTGGATGTCTTGGGAGCAATGAAATAAAACTCAAGTGGGATGCAGGTCTTGGTGCAAGTCCCATAGTCTAGAAGTGCAAGGGCTTCTTAACAAGGAAGCTGCATTCAGCAGAAAAGCTCTAATGATATGTGCAAGGCAGAAATCCTGACTAATAGTTAACTGAAGAGGGAATTTAGAGAACTCGTGCAGTTCCAGCATCCCTTTGTTACCTGCTTTGTCAAATAATACTTCTCTATCATGCAAAGCTTTAAATGACCTGTTGTACGCACAGTGGTCGGTGGCTAGTATCTCACTCAAGGGGGATAAAGACTGAGTGTGCTTAAGGGTCTCTAACATAGGTGTTGCACTGCAAATGAATAATACAGTGCTGTATATTCCTAGTGGAACGAATAAGCATCTAAAGCTCTTGAAGCAAATACTTATTTTAGCAGAGTTTGATTCTTTGAGCTGGAAGAAATAATGTTTTATATTAAGCTGTTCTGAGATTCTGTGGCGAAGTCTGCAGGGTGCTGCAACTTAGTTTCAGTTTGTTTATACTGGTGGTTTCTAAATGACTGTTCTTAGCTTGTTTGGTGGCAAGTATTGCAATAGTTGTTTCCTGCAACTGAACAAAGGAGCAGTGTTGAGTATTTGAGAAAAAATAACGTAAGCAAAAGACAGTGCTTAGCAGGTAGTGGAGAGAAGGTACTTCCCAGTAACTCAGCTTTGAAATCCTCAAATCGGAAAAAAATCTTGTTCTCTCACGCATGCTCTCCTTTTCCCTTGTGTGCTCTATTGTCCTGCTTTAGTGTCTGCTGTTCAGTGATTCCAAATCCATAGGAACTTAGGTTTAGTCCTGCGTAAAGCAGTCTGTAGGCAGGAAGAGGTTTGCCCACTTCTAGATCTCTATGAGGTGTGTGTTAATGTTGAATAACCTCTCAAAATGAACCAGGTGAATGCATTTTCTGAGTTGTTGTTTCAAATACTTGTCCTGCTGAGATACCTATGTGACTGCTTTGTTTTTTAAGGTGTTGTTAACATACATACAAGGTGGAAATGCAAAATAGAGCTAGTAATAGTTTAGGTCTCCATGGTGACCATGGGATCCTGAAAACAAAGGAAAATTTGTTTTACTTCCTAGGGCTCTAGGTTCCTCCTAGACTCTGCTCATTTAGGCTTACAGTTGCAAAAAGTGTTTCTTCAGGCAGTATAGAAAACTATGTACAGTATAGAACATAAAGCCCAGGTTTGTAATTACGAGAGAGACACCGTGGTAGCGTTCAAGTAAAGAAGAGTTTCCTGTTGGTTTTTGAGGAGGTTTATAGAGATGAATTACACTTTACAAATTACTTCAAAAGTATCTTATAAATAGTACTCAGGGCTGCCTCCATAAAGTGTCAAAAGAATAACCTTGCTGTATGACAGTTACTACACTTGAAGACAATGTCAGTTATTAATGAGATGGTGAAATTGTGCTTTCTGTTGCATATACTTGATATCTTCTAATCTACTGAACACAGATTTTCAGTTAGTTATACACAGAGGCATGAGTCAAAGTCATTGAAGCACTATTGAGAGGAACAGCTCCGCGGGAGTGTGTCTGCAGTATAAGTACGTGTATGATGTGTCACATCTGTCTAAATGGGTACCAATACAGCCTGTGGCTTTGGCACTTGATTACTTACTACAATTCAACCCTCATATCAAAATGAATTCACTTGTTTATGCTGATGGTCAGAAAGGATAAGTATACGTTTATTTTGAAGAGTGGAAATAATATAACTTCAAGATGGTTTGTCTGACTTTGCAAGGATAAATAGGGAGACCCAGGAGTACATGGTGTTGATTTTGAGTGCTTTAGCGTAGTTATTGTGAGTTGGAGACAAGGACCAGCCTTTGTGCTTCAGCTGACAAAGTGTTTAGCCATTGAAGGCTGAACTATTTTTGTAGCATTCTCTTATGTAGAATGATGGTGTAGCATACCCAGTATTAATAAATTACTGGCATCCCTTTTTGGTTTCTGCAATCTCTTTTAAAGAAAAGTGGGTTTGGTAGTTGAAGGCGAAGTTCTCCTGTCATTTGATACTTTCCCACAGCATGGAGCCCCTCTGTGGACTCTGTGGGTTTGGGTGTCAGAGCTGGGTAGCCATATGGGCGGTGGTTATGCATATTACAGCAGAAGTCCTCAACTGTAGCCACAAACTGTGCAATTTACAGAGAGAGCCTGGGGGAACAGTTTTTTACTTGCATTGCATATGCAGGCTTGGCTGAACAATCAGGATTTTACCCTTCTCAGAAGCATTACAGGCATGTAATTGCTCTGTCAAAGGTGGAGGCAGAAACCTTGATGGGCAAGGGGAGAGTAACTTTGTGTGTCACAGCAAATTGAGTTCCTGAAATGTCAGGTTTGGATTTGAAAATTTAATTTGAAATACTGACTTTGAAGGCATATTCTGACCTACAGCTTGAGTTTGAAGCTTTATTAAACTTGCATCCCTCTATCCCTTCTTGATCATGCTATTCTCCAATGATGTTTTATATACTCACTGAGCATCATAGAAATAACAAAGCTGAATTGCAGTATTCTGACGATACTTGAGAAACTCAGGGAATGGATTTTGCACACCAATATTATTAGTGTGAAAAGTCTTTACTTAATTTGCAAAAGTATATATATTTTCAGGAGAAAAAGCCTAGCATATTCCAATTGTTACATTATTAAAAATTTAAGCAAAAGAACTGGCAGCAATTCAGTAAAATTTAAAAATGTTCTGGTTCCCCAGGGATATATTTCTCTTTTTGTACTCAGTATTGTAACTGACCCCATCTTGCAGTGACACGTAACTTCTGTTTATTCCAGCTTCCTAAGCATTAATGACACTTTGCCGTGAAGAACGCATAAATAGGTTTTTAGATTGTGGTTTCCTCTCTACTTGTACCTTGTTTAGGATTTTGTAAGTTGCAAGTTTGGTTAAAATTAAAACTGAGGTGAAATGTTAAGCATATGATTTTAAGTTATGTGTTTGTTTCTAATAGCCAAATAGAGAAAGTGGAAAGATCTTGTTCAGCAACTTGCACCTGGAATGTGAGCAGCCCATTTTGTTGTGCTGTAAATATTATGTATTTTTAAAACTAAAAATAGATCCAATCTGTGTTATGTTCTATTACTCTTTGTCCTAAAGCTCAAAACTAAGATTCTTCAGTCTTGGTTATTGGATTTGGTTCTTAAATTCGTGCTGCCTCACTCCCCCTGCCATCCCCCAACTTTTTGGGCTTTTTTTTACCCTAAACTGCTGCTGTGGTAAGCACTACCGAAATACTTAGCAGCTGGATATTGGAGTACAGCCTGTGACAGTAAAGGGGTCATTCCTTGGAAGGTGTCTGCTTGTATGGCAAACCCTCATTGTTCTATACGTTGCTAAAAAAAAGTATCCCATCTTTCTATTTTGTAAAGAGATAATCCTATTTTATTAAAATGAAGACTTTGGAAAAAATGTGTCTCTCTAGCAAGGTTTGGGTTTCAACGCTTGGGATGAATACCATAAAAATAATTTCCTGTGTCCAGTTACCACTTGCCCTCTGTAAGAAGCAGTTCTTTGTTTGAAGGCTGTCAGATTACAGGACACACACTTGCTTTTCTTTGGTTCCTCCTCAGCTGCTCTTAATAGGGAACATCTTTTCCAGTTGCCCGCTGCTAACACTAAAAAGAACCCTTGTTTTTAAGTGTGGGATCTATTTCACAGTAAATACCTCATTCCAAATCTTGCAAGAAATGCTTGTTACCAAGTTATTCCAGCATCACAAAGTGCATCATCCATATTGAGCAATTGTCATTAATACTGTTTTCTTCTCAGATTGTCTGGTCTGTGTGAAAATAGGGATCTTATTCATGGATTGATGTTTATTGAATCTTGCATAAATACTGCTTTCACAGCACGTTAAAGAGTGGGATTTAGACATGCAGCAGTGGTTTGCAAACCAGTGAGGAATCTGTCCTTGCTGTGGGTGTGACATGGTGTGTGGTTGTGCACGTGGGAAATACCGTCAAGCTGGAGATGCTGATCTTGGGTGATTTCTCATCTTTTTTTCAGACACAGTTTTTGAAAGACTTTGGGGCACGTTAAGTCCACACAAGAGGATGTTAATTCAACCAGTGTCAAACTTCGTGGTGCCTTAATCTGGCTTCTAGTTTTGAGCTATGTTTTAAAGAGAATCTCATCAACAGTTAGTATAATTTCATGGGTATTTTGCTCTGGAAACCCTTTTGTTTCATTTCGAGGAAAGTTATATTGATCTGTTGTTAGTAACAGTTTATGGCAGCCTCTCATCAGAAGTGAAACTTTTGGTGCCAACTTTCAGAAACAGAATTGTTTTCAGTTTTCTGTATTATGCACTTCGGTAAACGTGATTCCAAAGACTGCTTCAGATGGTCAAAGAGAATGCAGAGCTCTCCACTGATTGTTGTGGTTGTGATGGATTCCTCACCCATCCAACACTGCAAAAAACTGTTTTACAGTCTTGTGTGCAGAAACATCAACAAATGAGCTTCCTGCTGGTATTAACTACACTGCTGAACACCCCTCAGTTTTTCCTGAAATTAGTAGCCTAAGTGGACTATAGTACGGTATCTATCTGCTTGATGTAGGTGGGGCAGAAAAATATTTGGGCAGTGTATTAATAGCAGACTTAGCTGACTTCAGTGTTCCTCTCCTCAACCTTCAAAATTAAAAGCATTTTTATGTTCGTTATTTTCAATTTGAGTTAGACAGTGTTAGGAGAGATTCTGCCTAACAGTGGGACAGAAGTCTTAATCAACTGTGTGCTTTAATTCTTTTGTTGTGTGAAAGCAAGTAACAATATATATCCCTTTGCCCACTTTTTTCGGGTTGAGCTAGAAGCTGGAGATTCCTTTTGAGAGAAGTTGTTTCTGAGGAGTGAAGTCTGCTTGATGGGGCAGACTTGCAGCCAAACCAAATTGTCAAATGAGCCCAGCCAATGCAAAATCTATTTGTTCTTTCAGCTGAAAAGCTGTGGAAAAGCTAGTATAAGTTTTCCTTGTTTACTCCTTATTTCAGTGCCAGATACTTTCAAGTCCACTGCATTTGGCATTAAAAGAAAAGTTATACACAGAATGCTAAATGTTTACTTTTACTAATTTGTGTTGTAGAAATGGTCAAAGTGTTTCTTGCTGGCAGATGAAGCCTAAGAATGTTGTGTTTGGAATACTTGTACGTTTCATTTTTTTTCCCTTCCCTGCAGAAAAAGATGCTTTAAGAACTGCCTGTGAAATTGGAAGTGACCTTACTTGCCTTCAGTTATAAATAGCAGTAAAAAGGAAGGGGATTCCCCTGCTGCCAAGCCCCATTCATGGCTTTCTATTTTGGTTAAAGCCATGTCTTACAATGAGTGCACTGTGACTTCCAGCCCTCAGCATGCTGCAACAAATGTACTTGTATTCCAAAAACTATATACTTGAGGTCATGAGCAGGTAAAGTTGCTATGATACAAGTACGTTTTTTTTTCCCTTCTTTTTTTTTTTTTTTTTTGTTAGTGGAATTAGAGATGCTACAACATGTACTGAAACAGTGCCCGTGTGTTATTTTGTGTGCCTCACACTTTGCTTTGGGCTCTGTTGAATCATGAGAAGCTGTTAATGGTGAAACACTACTGTGCCTGAAATTTGAAGAAATCTTATATATATGACAGCTAGAAAGGGCAACCCTTTTTCTTTGTACATATGGCTTTCTCTTAGAGGGCTATGGTTCTTGTACTGTTGTGGAAGCAAAGCACTTGAACTAAATGGCAAAGTAACTTAGTCGTGTTTTGATGTGTGTTCTTTCTTTGAGACCACATTTAAACATAGTTTTAAAAATCTTTTATGTAAAGCATTAGTAAAAATATACCTTAATTAAATATTAGAAGTGCTAACTGTTCTCAGCCATTTAATGACATATATTGTGTGGCTCACTAGCTGATCAGTTATCTTATTAAAATACATCTTTGGCCAAATGTAGGTTGGTCCTGGTGTCCAGTTTGCACCTCACCTTCCAATCATACTGTTCATATCTTCAGCTTTGCAATTCAGTGTTAGTGTGTTGGGAGGAAGCATTTGATAATTTAAAATGTGATCATATGATTGATACTTGATCTTGCAATAGTGCCTCTGGACAATATGATTCCTAATTCAAAGGTTTCTGGTGGATTGAATAAAAAAACAACTCCAGTGTAGAAAGCTCTGTGTCTGTTAGGTGCATGGCACAGCAGAATTAGTGATATGCCATTATTTTGTACATCACTATTAACCTAGTTTTGAAGGGAGAGTGAAGGCAGGCTTGGCCTCTGACTTCAAGTGCTAGTTAAATTGATTTGACTTAAGTAGTAGTTTTATGTCATTTCCCAAAACAAGACAACAAAACTGTGGAAGAAGGTAGAATTAGTTTGAAAAACATCATCTTTCATAGGCTCATGTCAATCCTTTTCCATCCTTTTGCTCATGTCAGACAAACTAAAACCAGATTTGTCTGGTTCAGCTTCTCTGTGATTGACACAAGTAGGTTATGAGTGGTTGATTGTACTTTCAGTTGTTGAGATGAAGAAAGAGCTACAGTTGTGGGTTTTTCAGTGCTCAGCAGTGGTCTTCAATACATGGAGGAAGCTACTCAACTTCTTCTGCTTCTCTTCGAAGAGCTATTCTGCTGCAGCCAAGGCCATTGCTTACATGTACCATACATAAATTGTGCATTTCATCTTCTATGGAGCTGAAGAAGATTGTGGAATGTGTGCCCATTAGTAAGGTATAAGTCTCTTGATGGACCATTATCTATCTCTTGAGATAAGGATAATTTTGGGTTGATTTAGGTCATCAGATTTAGAAGTATTAACCAGTATCAGCTATTTCTTACATTTTTTTGTTTTACAAGGAAGCAGCAAAAGACCAGAGTATTTATATAAATATCACTCTGCGAAGATGTATGAAATGTAATTAACTAGCTGAACTGCATGGAAATGAAATCAGTTTTGTGTTCTCCGACTGAGATGAGTCTAATGGTTTTTGAGTGACTAGCTTATCAATATCCAGTACCTTGGCAATGTATTCTTGCTCTAAGTAACCATTTGAAAGCGGGGTCTGAGCAGTAGTTTTTATTCAACACTGCAAAGACTTTGACATGCACAAACTGAAGCATCTTTTAATTTCAGATGTCATAGAAAAGTATCAGAATTCTGCACTGTTTACAGCCTGCTGCTAGTATTTAAGTGTGGATTGACTACAAGTTCTTACTGTTCCCTGGTCTGCGATGGACACTACATACACAGGAGAAAGCATCTCTAAGTATTCATCGTGGAATTTTGTAGCATAATACTACATTCTGTCTCTTAAAAATACAGAGATTGTAGTTTCCCATTTTGGGAACAGCTAGTCTTGTAAAAATTCCCCGGGAGTGCAGTAAGTTCACCCAGTGCTACAACAGTGCTGGCTGTGTTGTGTCCTCAGTGGATTGCTGAAGTCTTAGAGTTGCAGTGCTGAGACCTCAGAACTCAACCTGGCATTTGATGTTTGAAGTACTATTTCACTAATATCTCTGACAGGTCAGCAGGACTTAAATGGACTGTAGAAATAAAGGGAAGTTGCTCGTGGCAGCAGGCACAGGATCTTTCCAGGACTTTAGGTAAGATAGTTACCTAAGAATAGATTACAGTGTAGGTTTGTCTTGAATCCCCAATTATTCCTGGCATGACTTCACTGTTCTTAAATAAAATTAGCATTGCCCTTATCTGTAAACTCTTGAGATGAAATGACTTAAAATAACTTGTACATGTTTATGAAGTACATCTTTCTGCTGAGCTTTAAAACTGAAGAAAAGCTATTGATATGCTTAATTTTCTTTAAATCAAAGGGAAAAAAGTTAATATTTTACATTACCTTAAGTTTTGTACATTATCCTTGGCAGGTGTAGAATAATGAATTTTTATACCCCTCTGTGCAGGAGGGCAGGTGTTCATGCTGAGAATATCTGATATCTCTTGAAACATCCAGCTTTACTGCCTAGAAGAGCAGCAGTGCTAGTGAATGGCAATGACAGCTGCTGTAGTTTCAAGACCACAAATTACTTCATTTCCTAGATAATTTTTTTTTTTTAAGTTAACCACTTGTAAATTAATGCTTGGAGCCTCTTAACAACATATTGTAGTGGCATGGTCACTACTGAGGTTGGGAGTAGTGAAACCAGTCAGGAGTGAAGGGTACGCTGTGCATCTTGTATATCTGCGTGCAAGTGTAGGGTTGCTTTTGTATTTGCATCACTGGATAACACCATCAGCAGCTTCTAAGTTCTCTTTAAACATTGTAATTCTTTTAACTTTGGGAGCATGGTGAAAGTTTCAAGGGCAAGTATTAAAATAAGAAACGTTATTTGTTAGACTTGCATAATGTGAATTTTAGCGATTTGAAAGGGAGATGAGGTCCATGAAGAAGCCCTTTAGTTGTAGTAGGTGCATTTCTTCTCAAATTAACATTTTAGCACCAATGTTCTAACGCTCATGCAGACCAGAAATCTTTTTTTTTAATTGTGATATTACTCTTTTACTGGCTTCAGTGTACTTTCTTTACTTAGTTTGCTGTGTGAAGTTTAGCCCAAATATGTCAATGCTGAATTGATGAGTTACATGAGAATAAAATATGGGATTTTTAGAAATATGTAAAACTTGGCATTTCTTAAAGGTATTCTGTTATGATTTGGCAAAAATATTGTAGTTTTTGACAGCCTCAATCTGTGGCCTTCAGGTTCATAGACATCAGTGAGGACAAATGACTTTGGCGTTTAAAGAGAAATTGGATTCACAAACAATTGAAGCGAGTCACTGCTTGAAGTGTCACTGTTTTGCTGTAGTGTTTTATCAGAGATATCTTGAAAATTAAGATACCTTGTCTACAAACAAGTGTTGGGTGATAGAAATTGTGACACTGCAGATCTTAAAATTATCTGTCAAGGGTTTCTTTCTGCTCCACACATCTCTGCTATGAACTTTCTTGGAAGCACTGATCAAACACTGTAGGTTTGCCATGACTCATGTCTGTTTGGACAGCAGTTGCTGCTGTCGGGTCATTCCAACTCAGTTCTGCAATTTGAGCTGCCCTAGTTTGTTATTAACTTCACTCTGAACGACTGAAGTGTGGTTGCTTTGCTGCCACAAGTCAAGTTGTTCGGGTTTTTCTGTTATTTGTCTTGGTGTGTCTGTCATTTTGAAAAGCTGTGTCATAACATGCTGTTTCTTCCACGAACCTCTTAGCTTAGGTGAAGCATTTAAAGTGGTTTTCTCCTCACTCCACTCCCCACAACAGTACTCTGATGTGATTTAACATCTAGACTGTCCTGTTGACCTGTTCCATTATTCTAAGATCCCAGATTGGCAGGAAAGAACCGGTAAGTACAATGGTATGGGGGAATATTTTACTGGCATTTAATGCTCTACATACCTCAAAGCCAGATAGCACCAGTCAGAGTGATACTGTGTGTGCTCTGAGAAACGTGGCAAAACAAGTGGCCAGTGCCAGCATTTATTTTATGCTCAGTCTTTAGCGGTTAGTGTATGCAGCTGATCGGTAATCAGTTTAGGCACCACTACCTTAGAACTGCATTTTACATCTGCACCCCTTAAATGTAAAAAAGAGCAGAAAATTCTCTTAAAATGTATGTATCTTCTTTAGAGTCTTATCATCTTAGGGAAAATATTTGACTGCATAACCTAGAAAATTATATCAACAGGAGGAGGAACACTATAAAGCATTCAATAACCGAATGTGATCAGATTTAATTTGATAATCTGGTGTTTGCTACGAGGAACTTTTGTCTTTGACAGGACATCATGTGTATGTGTTGTTTCACCTCATGTCAGTGTTCTCAGCATGTGAATTATTCACATGAGTTATTTGTATACCGGTACATGGCAAATACATAGAAAGATTTGTGGTGTAGTACATTTTGTTACAGTTGCTTAGTTTGGAAACAAGTCTTGTCATCCAAGCAGCCTTCTTTCTAAATGCCCAGGGAGTGTCTTGTTAGGTGGCATTTCTGTCCAGAGACTGGTATTTGTGCCCAGATGTCTGAGCTGGCTTCAGGAACTGAAGCACTGTAGCTCTAGCAGCTGACTGGATTTTCTCACTGATCTCGTGCTTAGCGAGTTCTGTTGCCTTTTTCTTTTCTGGTTCCCCTCTTGGCCACTTCTGTAGCTGCAGCTTTAGCAGGTGTGCTAAAAGGCCTTTCTGGTTTAGGCATAAGCAAACTGTGTAATCACCAATGTGTGTTTTCTATGATGAACAGCTGAATGTATCATTTCATCTCTCTTATTTCAGACCACTGAGACTGGGTCCCTAATCAGCAGCCTCTGGGGACTAGGTGGGTGCCTTTGTTGCTTTGTGCTTTTTGTTGTTGCAAAGTTGTGGCTAAGACTAGGAATATCATATTTGAACTACTCTGGAGGAAATGGTATTATCTGTAGAGGAAAAGAAAAAGAATGATTACTGAAATCAATGTTCTAGCAAAAACACTGAAAAAGAAAAAAGTATTCTTTGAGCAATTCATTAGGTTCTCCCTACTGGGAGTGCAATAATAAACTCTACATAGTATTCCAAACATCTCTCATACTGCAGTAATTGGGTTCTAGGGAAACACCTGAACAAAAAAAAAACCTTGGTTTTGTTGCCAGGATTTCGTACTGTCGTAGTTCAGAAATGGGAAATGCTAGAATATTTTTTATCATCACTTCATTTTACTATGAGAAGAGGCAGCAACATGAAGACACTTCAGTCAAAATGTGATTCAAATGTGATGGGAAACTGCACATCTCCCTTTGAGAGAATCTATTGATGTCTTCATCAGTTATCTTGTTTTAGAAACTGTTGTTTCTTCATTCTGTGACAAGTGTTTTGGCATTTTAATTTTTGTTCTGTCTTTTTTCTCTTTCAGTGAATATTGGCATGGTAACTTAGCTTCCCCAATATTTTGTTTGAGGCCATTTTTGGGCCCAAGAACATTCAAGTGTAAATAAGATTCACTTTCTTCTCCCACTGCCGTTCCTGTTTCCCCTGGCATGGCTTTCTTCTGTCAATGCAGTTGATTCTTAGTATCAGTTATATTTAATTGTCTGAATACTAACTTGAGTTTGATACTGACTTGATTTTGAAGTGAAAACACTCAAACATATCTGGAATTTTCACCCCTAAAGATTGCTTCAGGTGTTTGTTGTTCTGCTGACACTTATCATTTGTATTTGGGGCTTCTATTACGTGTACATAAATGGCCACAGCTATTGTGAGGAAGGTTTGCGTCTTCCGGATTTGAAAACACTGGGGAAAAAAAAGGTATCTTTTACTTACTTTATTTTCTTTCTTATCTCACTATGTATATGTGTAGAGTAGCTCTTTCAAAGCTCCTAGGTTAATCTATTTAAATAGGCTTAATTATATGCTAGCTTTTAAGGAGGAAGAAAGAGGAATAAAATGGCCTTTCCTAAAGGGAGGGAAGTGTTTAGCCTGACCCAAACGTAGCCAATCTCCACTATGTTGTTAGTCCAACAATGAAGTTACTCTTCAGGCAGAGCTTCCCAACTTACTTGACTTTTTGGCTTGCAAGGGCTGATCTTAGGCAACTTTGAAGTTGCAACCAAAACATTTTTTATTATAGGTAGGGCTTGTGCTGTATCACCAACCCCACAGTGTTGCCCAAGTGTCCTTGACTTCTGTTCAGATTGAGTTCTTGGAAGTGTGCCAGTGTGTTGCCAAACAGACTCTTCAGAGACCTACTACAGCCTCAGGTTATGTATTTGTGTCCTGCTGCCAAGCGTGATTTGTTGCAAATAGGGTTGGTCACTGGATATTATGACTACAAAATGTGCAACTTTGGGTTTAAGGTGTTTGTGCTGACGGGGCCCATAGCTTGAAGATTATTCTAAAGGTTCTTTTTGTAAGCAAGAACTGCTTGCAAAGTAATGTAATCTAAGATGCAGAGCCAGTTAAAGCAGCATAATAAAGAAAACTTCAATACTAAGAGTTTTAGAAAGTTGGGTCAATTGATATTTGAGGTAATGTAAAGCTTGTAAGAAATTGGTGCTGACTGTTGCAAAGCTGAATGAGTGTTCCTTTGCCTTTTCTGGCAATACAGAAAGACCCCTTGGAATAGGCCTTGAAATATTTGTCCTGAAGTTAAAGCTGAGGCATTATTCTTGTTTTAGTATTAAAAAAGTCACAGTTAAAACAGGTGTAAAATGGTGTGCATTTTAGCTGAACTCTGTGCACACTGCTTCACATTCTCTCAACCTTCTAGAAAGCAGGAGGGCCTTTTGTACCTGTCCATATTTTAGGAGAATTCTTATTCCTGTTACTCTGTTATTCCAGAGTTGTCTGCCTCTCTGCTTTTTCTATCTTAGATTTTTTGTGCATAGTTCTCAAAGAAAAACAATCCAGTTTATATGACTTGGAAAACTATATTGAACTTAAGGGATACTTGGTAATCAGGGCATATCTTATCAGTCAACTCTATTATAGCTGGAGAATTTTCTGATGTTTTCTGAGATCTGGCTTATGGAGAAAGTCTTTCCTGAGAGGTAGGAAAGAGTGTGAGAATTTCACACTCTTTCACACTGTTCTACCAAATATTTCTTTTCCCTGTGTATGCTTTCCATACTTGAAGTAAATAGATAAGCAGTTCTGGCCAGTTAATTTCAGGATGTGTCAAAAGCTGTTATCTTCATACGTCAATGGATGGGAAATTAGTTATCTTTTGAAAATGTATTAAGAAATATTAAGCTTAAAACATCTGCTTTCCCCAAGTTAAATAAATGGACAAGATGCATTTAATAACTAAAGGGAGACAGAAGGAAAGCTTTAACATTTTAGTGGCAATAAAGTAATAGAATCCAAAAGCCTGAGGAGCCACCAAGTATGCTGAGACTATAGTACCAAATCATGATACATAGTGTGGAGTGAAAAACCTGGTTTTATATTGTCAGTTTTATATTATCATTATAAAATAGTTCTTTTCCTGGAATTTGAGGTATATAGGAATTAGAAATGCAGCTAACAGAAGGAAACTTAGAACAGCTTCCAGTATTCAGGTGGTCCTTGACTGATATTTGAAATAGTTGAAAGTAATTACTCACACACGTCTATGATTTGCAGAGTCCCTGCATCAAGGGTCCTTTAAAGAAAGATCTTGTTTAGATAAGAGATGGGAACAGAGTTAAAATTGTTCTTTCTTGAATTGAAGTGCTCAGCATTATAGAAAAAAGTGTCTACCTGAAATGACGTAAGATAAAAGAACATATTAGTGGAGTTTAATACTCAGGACTTCAAAGATTTTCAAGAAATGGGAGAGCCTTATGCATATTCCCTTTTAGTTTACCGAACAAACCTTGCCATGTGTAAAAGAGCTTTGGAGCAGGAGCTGTTTTGCCCTCTCACACCTGCAGTTTTGATTGCTGTCCCAGGACTTGGTTCTCAGCCTTCTGCAAGGTCAGTGACGTGTTGTGTTGTGTGTGAGGCAGCTGCTCAAGAGGGCAAAAGCTGTGGAAACTTGCTCTGCTCTGCAGCTTAGGATTTTTTCCATTGTTCTGCAACTGTTCTTTGATGGGTGGGAACTCTATAAACAGCTGTTGTGAGCAGATCTGTAAAAGGTCTTGGGAAACATTTAGAAAACTCTAAACCTAGAAGAGACTCTGCATTGCAACCATGGATGTTGTTGGTCAGCAAAAAATGCTTTTCCTGCCTGGATAAACAAGCTAGCATATACTTTTATAGGATTCTTGCAAGAAAGCTCAGTGTAAATTGAAGAATAGATTGCTTTTGTTTACTTGGAATCTTAATTTTATTTTGCAGTTGGGGTTTAAAACTGCTACCACCCCAAAAATCCGGTATACGGTTTAGTAAGGAATTATGCAAAACAAAGAAAGCTTCCTGTTAAGCAATTATGTGTGCAGGTGGTGTGTGATGAGTTTTTATTTGAATTATTTTGCTTTCACGAAATGATTAGCTATCTTTCATTTTTGAAGTGGATTATAAAATACCAGACTGAATTTTAATTGCTTATCTGGACCTGAGAGGGGCTAGTTCTGGAAAATGTTTTCATTGCGAATGTACTTTGGCATCCTGTTTGTCTTTCTTCTGTGATACTCTTCCTATTCCTTATTGCCAGAAGATCTGTCCTACTCTTGCTTGATAACTGAGGAGAGCTAATCTAGGTGAGAAGAACAGTAAAACAAGTGTTGGTTTACTAGGGAAAGGTAAATAGGTGATACATTGATGGTGTTGTGACTCCCTTGGAGTGTGGAACCAAAAAATCTGTGGAGGAATAGGCAACAAAGCCTGTTAAATTACAGGTTGGAGAGAAGCAAATGGTCACTACTGTAAACTGAGTTTCTCTGGAAAACATCCTTCAATACAGAACACAGTGAAAAGCTTGCTGTAAGCTCCTTGTGGCCACACAGTTCCTTGCTCCATGTGCCGTATGCCCTGACTTGTGTATTTCTATTACATGGCTGTTAGCACACATCTCCATCCGTGGAATAGGACGAAGACATCTTCAAACTTCAGCAAGAGATCAGAGTGAGTTAAATTATAATGGATTCCATAGGAAATGGGAGGATGGGTTAGGGTACTCTCTTGGGCATTTGGGTGTTTTTTCTGGGAAAAAAGTGCTTCAAATTGTGCTGCTGTTGTCTTCAACTCGGTCAAATTATTTGAAGTTCCTTTGACTGGTGTCAGCAGGGTAACATGCTCACTTAGAAAGTGGTCAGGGAAGCAAATAGAAAAAAAACCAAAGATGTACTAGTGCCATGGAAAACCAATATATACTATTTCTGACAAATTAATTATTCATTGATTGTATAAAAATTCTATAATCAAATTTCACTGACTGTAGCACTTCTCCCAGTGTTTCTATGACTTGAGCTTTGATGTTGACTTGGGCTGCTTTAGGATAGCTGATGTGGTGATGTACAGTGTATGAGATTAAAAGTACAAAGGTCTGTTGGACTGAAGGTCCAGCACTGGTGCTTGGCTGCTGGGGTTGACCTGAACGAGGAAAAGTAGGAAGAAATAAGTTTCTGCAGCTTTTCTTCTGTATTAGAAGCATGGAGGCATGCCTCTAATTCAGTCTTCACCAGATAGAAAACTCAGTGGGATTTATGTTTACTCAGTTTATATTCAGTGAGAGGCAGCCCCTTGGTTTTTAACTGTTCACTTTGACTCTTTCAAACCATCTGGGGATTTTATTCAGACTCTCTCTTCCTCCAGGGAATGCGGTTAAAAGAAAGGTGTCTGCAAACTTGTCAGTACAGATTTGTCACTGTCAAGTTATATCTGAATCTTGATCTCATTATTGTGAGCTTCTGTTTAGTTTAACAGGAGTTCAGCCATCTTTCCGTTTATGCAGAGGGAAAAAAAACCAAAACAAACCTGCATTTTCATTGCAGTCGTTGTTGCTCTAATGTAAAATTCTTTAACTGCTGAAGTCCATACTTAGATCATCTTTGAATAAGAATTTTGTTTGAGGTGTATTAACTGGAAGGAGAGATGCTGGGGTGTCTCAGATTTTATGCTTTAAATCTTTTAATGTTGCAGCTGCCTCTACAACGTTTCTCTACGAACCACTGCCGCTGTTGTGGTCCTGGCTGTTGCCTTGAGTGTCCACTATTGCTTCCATGTGTAGCACACTTAACTTGTTCATCACCTGCATGTTGTCAGCTTTCTCTTTTCTGCAGCCTGAATTTCCTGACTTGGCTTTTTGCCTGCTTGCTGCAGAAGGCTCCTAAGGGAGCGATGTCAGAAAGGCCAAGCTTCCTTAATATGACAACTCTGTTATTTTTTTGTTACGTTAAGTAATTTTTTTCTCTTTTCCATTTTCAAATATTGTAAATTATTTTCTATACTCAGTTTAGTTTTTCTGTTGTTGTTTAGAATTGGTAGTAATTAAAGTTCTCATGGCTGTGGCTGAGGTCAGTTTTTTGGTTAGGAATTAAACAGTTATGATCTGTTTAATACTGCTAACATTCATTTAGGTAGAAGTGAGGGGGGTTGTATTTCTTCCCATTGCATCCAAGTGCAGTTGGTTCAACTGAAAATCTGAACTCTGAGCATGGGTCAGCAAATAGGTGACTTTTCCCTAATGCTGAAGAACTGGACTGGGGCTCTGGTGATAAGGCAGCAAAAGCTGTAGCTCTGCAGTGGATTGACTTGCATAAGGCAATTGTTTTGGAGAGCCACAAATGGTGGTTTCCCAGGTGTTCAGCCTCCTGTGGTTGTGCTTCTCAAGCTTCTTATCAAATGTGAATGCCACAGGCAGTTTTTTCATAAGCACTGAGTTGAAGGAGGAATTGCTGCCAAACCCTTTTCTTTATCTTCCCCTTCAGCCTGCTGTTTTCTACCCTCTGGTCTCCAGCTTGCACATTCATTACTGGTCCTTTTAGAGGCTGTATATTTGCTTTGGAAAGGGCACCGTTATTCCTCTCCATGTGTGGAGAACGGAGGCAGCTGAAGAAATCTCAAGCTATCAAGCACCTGTAAAAAGTTTCATAACTTGGGTATATGAAAGAAGTGCTCAGTTCTGGTCCTCTTCCTTTTGTGGTTTGTGTGGTTGGTTGCCCTTTCAAGGGTAAAGGGCTTGGTAAACCACAGGGCTTTGTGATGTGGGCCTCATTGAGAGCGTGGTGGCCCTATTTCTGTCTCAGCCTGGTGGGGAAAGGCTCTTCTCTGCTGATAGGGAGAGCAATTGATCTCTGCCCATCTTACACTGAAGAATTTGTACAGGCACGTTTGAAGGCTAAAAAGTGTGACAAATAAGATGTCCAAGTTCTCCCTTGTAATGCCTAAATTTTATATCTGTGTAAGGCTTAACCGAGTCCACAGAAACTTTCCATCAGGACTTACATGTTTACTTTTAACAGTTGTCTTGAGCACATGCATTGCCTCTTAGACTTAAATAGTGTAATCTGAGATGAGAGCAGTATATCAGCAGCTAAATATATCCTTACAGCAGAGCCCAGAAGTCCAGCATTCAGAATCTAGTTTTTGAAAATAATGAGGACTTTAATATTTTGTATAACCATACCATGTGAACAGTTATTTTTCATGTAGTAGTGTAATTCAATTTTAATTAATTGTACATTCTCCTGAGGTACTGTTAGGGATTTAGGAGCTGGTATGGTGAAGTTAATGTGAAGCAAATCAGTTTAGGCTATATGGTAGTGTTTAGTTTGTGGGGACTGTGAATTTGCTAAAGTAACAAGGTGTCAGAGGGCAAGTTGTAGGCTATCATAATTGTCATGTAATGCCATTAGACGCACAAGATGAAAAAAATCTATCCCATTCGATGACAGAAATGGTTGAAATTGTACTGAAGCTTCCATAGTGGAATATGTTAATTGAATGTTAATGGAGAAATGCATGGTTGGTGAAGATTTCTTTATAATTATTGCGTGAAATTTTACATGCTGATTAAGTAGTTAAATTTTGTCTTGTTGTAAGGAATGTGGCATAGAGTAGAAATAATGATATAAGAAAGCCTGAGTGGCTGCAATTGAATTTAATGCATTTTATATTACATAAATGCTGAAATGAAAGACACTGGCCTCTGTTCTTTGTTGTAGTTTTAACTTTCTACAGTTGAACTGGTGTTGTGTTCCAGAGGTAAGAAAATTACCTAACGTGGCTGAATTTTGCTTGGTTTATAAACCATAGCAGTTTTCATACAGGGTTCTCCTGACTGAGCATGTTACAGGGGGAGTGAGGAGAGACACAGCCAGAAATCAAGAGGCAGCTTTGCAAACCACATTTTACAAATGCAGCCTCTGTGAGCATGTCAGTAGCATAAATGACCTTCAGTGGTGGGACAGCAAGCTCTGCGCTTGATTGGATTTTTCTGCATTGCAGATGCTCTCAGATACGTTGGTTGCAAACTAATGTTCCAAAAATGGACTTGGCTGTCAGGCCTTTTTCTGGATAGTTCTAGTCAAAGTTGCGGATGTTTATAAGGAATAGTGGGCAGACATGAGAAATTATGTCATCTCTGTGAGGCAGCAAGCAGGATGGAATAAGATTCCAACTACCTCTTATGACACGTGTAAGTTGGTTTTAATCTTCCACTCAATAAATAAATTTGGATAAAGTCAATTTGTAGTCAGGGTCATTTATCAGGAAGGCTAGAAGTGACAAAGATAAACAGTTGAATGTGCTAAGAACGTTTTAAAAATTAAAATGACTGAGGGCAACTAGAAGTAGTAAACAGGTGTCAGATTTGGCAATCTCCCCATATGGAGAGCCTGATGTAAATTGGTTGCCTCTTTTGCTTACTGGCTGTCGATAGTGTCTGAAAGTGCTGTGTTTTCTCTTTGAGAATGCTAGCAAAGAATCAGTGAGTTTTGGTTCATTGACTGTAAGCTCCTTCACTTTGCAGGAGCTTTTGCCTTTCCAGAAACTGTACACGTAACTGAGGTGGTATTTCATGGCCTAGATTTTAGCGTTTGCTTGCCTTTTCGTCATACTCACAACTGTGTCAGTGCTGTCCAGGTTTAGAATCTGTTTTAGAATCTGTACATCATCGGATTCTGCTTTTCTTTCTGCTGTCATTTAGCATGCCCCAAGTGCTCTCTTGGATAGTACTGCTAAAAAATGTACCTATTCACCTTTCTTCTGTTCATTTTTGAAATGCCAGTTCTTATAGGCTCGTCTTAGACTGTATCAAGCATGTCAATAGAAAGCCTTGTAAGAAGCAAACCATCCTAGAGTCAGAAGTCATTAAACTCTGGCTTGAAACAGCATAGCTGTCAAATTACCTGAAATTATCTGAAAATGCTCCAACAAAGCATGCATAACATATTCAAAGGTACAAAAGATACTAATCTTGGCTAGAGCATGCCAGCTCCCCCCCTCCCCCCCATCTCTACATGCAAACATTACTTTACCAGAAACATTTACACTTGAGAAGAAAATGTTGTGTAGTTGGGGTGGAGTTCTGATGCCTCTTTCTTGCATACTGTGGGCCGAGCTAAATCAGATGATTTACCACTTAACTGTCTGAGTGTGTGCAGGGACTGCCACACCTTGCATTGAGCATTTGCAATTAAACAAAGTGAAGAACACTGTATATACTGGTTGATAGTACCCAACTTTTTCAGAAGTACTTTTGTAAAAAAGAAATAACTTACCACAGTTTAAGAAAAAGAAATGCCCCCCTGACGTCCAACTAACAGCAAAACAACCCTTGCAAACGGTTTTCAAATGGCGAACTCTTTAGTCTAATCTAACATTATACATTTCTTAGAAAAAAATTTGGGAGAGATATCAGGATATCTGGTTGTTTAGAAAAAGAACTCAGATTTACCGTTATCTTTAGCAGGTATCGAGTAGCACAGTAATTAATTATCTTGGAACTACTACTTCTGTTTTTAAAATTTCGCTTGGTTTGGAAATTTGGCTACTTTTTGATGAACATTCTGATGTAAGTGTTGTCTACAAATCTTATTTACAGAAAAACAACTGTTTTGAGTATCATTCAAATTTGCAGCTTGTGTGGGAAGGCGAATTCCTTGGGAGACTGAATCATGTAGTCCCCTGAACTTTTCTGGAAAATGTCTCTTTATTGGAAGTTTCTTTTTGCATGAATATTTAATTTGGACCGAGGACCTTTCAGAATTTAGATTTTAAAGTTCATAACCACAGAAACACAGAATTTTATTCTCTGGGCTAAATTCAAGTATTGTGTTAGCTCATGTCACCCCACTGCAGTGTATTGGAAGAAGGTCACAGCTGGAATTCGACAATGTGGCTGAAACGTCTTTGCTTGTTGACAATGTCTTCTCATTCTGAAGCTCATATTGCTGTGCACAATGCCTTCTGTGAAATAAAGCCCTGGAATTACAGTGGAAGTTTGTTCTGGACAACTGGATTAAAGCAGGGCTTTTACAGCCACAAAGGAAGACATTGGAGGTACCATGTAATTTCAGTGAAGGTTTTACTGGTGCCACTTACTGCTATCGTCCAGCCATATTTGCAGTCGGTAGAATTGCTTGGTTGCACACATGGTGTCTTCAAAGGGCAGTTTAGGGCCTTGGCATCTCTGCTGTAATTGGCACTCTTAAAGGCTGACAGCTTACTCTAGTCCTCAGAGGGGTGACTGCATTCATGAAAACAGTGAAAATGGACCACATGACAGAAACAACTGCTTGTTTTTTGGACCAGTGGGAAAGCTGGGAGTGCTTCTAAATCCCTGTGGAGAATGAGAGATGCCTTGAAAACTGTCCTGGAACTTGGTTGTTTCAAAGGAGTGCCTGGTAGGGGGAATTGGAAAGCTATTGTGGAACAGTTGCTGCTGGAAATGAAAGTTAAAAGGAAAAAAAAGCCTCCTTTGCAACTTGAAGGTGAAAACTTCAGAGAAACTGGGCTTCAAGTAGAGAGCACAGAAGTCTCTGGGAGAATTATAAACCACCTCATGACCTTGAAGAAAGCTACTGTGTTTTTGTGAGGGTTCATTTGACTCTCTTGTGGTGAAAGCCCCTCAGATTGCCATGGTACTGTTTTTTTTTTTTACATTGGCCTTCTTTGCAGATGCTTCCATCTCTGAAATTGTTAAGAATATCTTTTATTGTCTCAGAACTGTAACCATTGGGCCAGGTGAGCATGGCTAGGTGTCCCTTTCTTCCCTGAAGCCTGATTTCTGTGAAGGTTTTGTGCAGCAATGACCTGTCAGTTCAACTGAGTCACAGATTTCAAGGCAGAGGTTCTTCAGATGTTTCCCTGCAGTTACAGCTATTAGTTTATGCTGTCTTATCTTGATTTTGTTGTAAATTTTGATTTTGTTGTTTTAAAAGTCTTTGTACAGAGGCATTTCCTCTCAACTCTTTTGTTTCATGTGTCAGTATTACTTATCAGATGACTTTTAAATTTTACCATTTGTTGAATGTTCTCTCTGCTGCCTGTGTTACAAACAGGTTAGGATTGTTAACATATGTCGTATGTTTCCCTATATGTCAAGGGAAAATTATTGAAGAAAGAAATTTAAAAATCTTCTGGTTTTTCCCATCTTTTTTCCCCTTCTTTCTCTGTGACTAGAATTTCAGTATCATAATATAATTGAAGTAATTGAGTCACTTCAGGCATGTGTGTCCTTTGGACAGAAGGCATAAAAGCTCAGAGACACAGACACATCATCGGATTTTTTTACTTCCCCAGCCATGTGGTTGTTGTGAAAAAGTCTTTTCTGTCACCTGTTTTTTTTTTTTTTTTTTTAAGCCTTCATTTCTGGGCCCGTGCCCCTATGGACTTTTGCAATCAGAGACTAATACTCTCCACAGATTTCTGTGCAGTTGCAAAGATACAAGGAGGTAGAAACAGTGTCAGAATAGATGAGCCTTTCTCAATCACACTAGGTAAGTTCTAGGCAATTTTGGAGATTTCTTCAGATTTAAGATACTGTGTCCTTGGTCTTTTCCCTCCCCCGTCCAGTGATTCAGAAATATTTCAGAAGAATTGGATATTGTGGAATTCAGTATTTTACATTGCTAAAACTTTTTTTCCTGTGCCTAGTTTGTGTTTCTTGAAGCTACACTAATGTCATACTGCTTTCAGTCTTCCATTTGATCTTAGAGTGGTACTTCTAAAAGCAATCTTGATCTGTCATCTTCTGTGCCCTCAGACTTATGTGTTCCCTGTCACTTTCTCACCAAGAAAAAGTTTCCCCTGTAAATATTTGCCAGTTGCAAGTTCAGGGCAACATGCCAAGTGGCAAATATGTCAACCAGAAGTGTGATTCTTCCCACATGCTGCTCATCATGCCAGTCCAAAAAGAGCGTTTGGCTTGGACATTCTTGCCAGAATTGCTTCCAAAAGCTTGTTGTCCATCTGTTCGTACAGCTAAGTGCTGTCCACGGAGCCAATAACGCATAGTTGTAGGAGACTTGAGTGCTAATCATTCATGAGAGCAGCTGGAGTGAAAGTCAATCCAGAAAACAGCTCTGAGTTGGGCTGCTCTGAATTTTCAGACAAGTCAGGAGCTTTGCTTCCAGAGTGCACTATGACAAACGTGGAATCTATCACTTAAAAGCATAATGAGGAGCACTTAAAAGTTATGATAAAACCCATGTAGTATCTAAACCACAGGTTTAGAAACAGGGCAATAAAGATGCAAGTTGAATTCAGATATTGCCACTTGGCCTGTTGACCTGTTAAATGCCACCTACCAAAGTGCAGTTGCATTATTTCACCAGTTTGCATAGACATGCTCTCTTGCTCTGTTCATCCAAAATGGCTTACGTATAATGTCATGCTAATAATTTACTTAATGTTGGCTCATGCATTCCTGTGATCTGTGGCCAAAATGAATGTTCCTGAGCAGGTATTTTAGTTATTGTATTCAGCAATCACTTGTATTCTTGGTAGATTCTTGTATTTTCATTTTAAGGTCTGTACTTTCTCAGAGAAAAAGCTCTCTAGGGAGAAGTTTGCCTTTTTGCATCTTTGTCTAGTGTCTGTTCCCTGATTGCTGGGTTCAAGCTGTAGCTGAGCTGTTACATTGCTGGACCTTCAGATCTGAATGTTAGACATCACCGTCATTTATCATTAACTGGAGTGGACCTGTGTTTGGCTGTTGCTCTTCTCATGTGACATAATTCGCGTGTCTGTGACACTGAGGTCAGTTGTCACCTATGTGCTAACTTGATCCAATAAAACCATTAAATGCAGAATTGGACACAGGTCATGATTATCGAATTTTGCTTTTAGTGCAAATTCTGAATGTAGTGCTTTGGATTTTTGGCAGAGAATGGGAAGAAGGTTAGGGAGTGTTGCATGCAGTAATTCAAGGTCCCAAAACTTTCCTACATGTTGCAAGGAGCCTGCACTATAAGTTTTGGGTTGCATTTATTTTCCTTGTTAAATGTATTTTTCTGCCTAAAAGTTGAATATGGGCTTTGTCCACTTGGAGAATTAATACGCAGGAAACATGTCTTTTCTGAAGTGAGACTTTGGGATGAAAACCAGAGAGATTTTAGCAGAGCTGTTAAGACAACTCTGCTGAGTTATAACAGTAATTTCTCCTTTCAAAATCTGGAAGCAATAAACACTTCCAGTGCTTTTCGAATGCGTTGGAATCAGTCCCTTGGGCAGACATTGTACAAAAAACTTTTGGAATTGACTGTGGATATCAACTGTATGTTATTGTGAAAATACTGAAATGCAATATGCAGACTGGAGCTAAGAACGCCATGTTTTACTTCTTCCTTTCTAAAGCCTTAATTCTGTGCAGACTGATGTTACAGTGTTTCAAAAAGACCAGATAGGAAAATTGCTTGATTTACTTGGGTTTTTTGGCTTCAACTCCAGGACAATGAACGGAAAATTGGTGAAAATATATCTTTCTGGGGTCTCTATTATTCAGTGTTAGAAGTGAGTTCATTCTTCCATACAAACAGTTTGATGTGTTGCTGACGTGCTGACAATGCAGAGTGGTTCTGGTTTGGGTTTTTTTGTGTTTTTGTGTTTGCTTGGGGAGTATTTTTGTTTTGTTTGGGGGGATTTTCGGGTTGTTTTTTTTTTTTCTTTTTTTAGGCCATGAAATCCTGCATGTACAGGGCAACCATGCTAACTTGCACTTCTCAGTGGTAGGTAAAGGGCACTGTGTCCATCTGTAGCCGCAGTGTTGCAGGGCTGCAATCACCTTAAACAACTGAAACCAGCTCTGAGTGACTGAGATTGTTGAGTACTTGAAGTTTTTTGCAGTGTTTAAGTAGCTTAGTTGGCAGCAAAGGCAAACAATGCTTTCTCTTTAGCAAATTGCCTCGGGGTGACCTGATTTAAGTTTCTTCACAGAAAGATTATGGGAGTCTGGGCTGCTTTGTGGAGGAAGCTTACGGGAGGTAACTTCAAGGTGAACCATAGTGAGGCAGGAGGTTTGAAACAGAAGCAGCTCCAGTATGGGGGTGATTGGAAAGGACATTAGTTGTGGTTTGACAATCTGTGTACACAGTTGGGGGTCTGACTTGGTTCAAGACCATGTCAGTGCAGAAGTATGATGGAGATTTGCTTGCTCCTTACCCTATTGAATAAATAGAAAGTATTTATATAACAACTCCTTGATCTAAGACCACCGCATATCTAGAAGTAGGGGAAGCATCTTGAAAGGGATTATTTCATGCTCTCCAACATAACTCAAGCACTGTCTCATTCCAGAAACATGTGCCTGGAAGGCTTAGTCTGTCAAAAGAAGGCATCTCTTTTCCATTTGCTGGGAGGGGGAAGTGAGAAGGAGGATGAGCTTCTCATATTTTTTATTTCAATTAAGAGTATTAACCGTATGTATTTCTTAGGTATGTGTTTTCCAGTATTGCCTCTCCTTCTTCCCTCACTTAAATAGCCCTTCCAGACAGTGTTCTCCCTTAGGACACAGTAAGTGCTGTTCATCCTGTCTGTGAGCACTGCAAAGCATCATTTTTGTTCTTTAGGGGACTTGAAGGGAAGTAATTAAAATGACAGGAAGTGCTTGGGACTGAAAGATTTATGTCTGTGGGAAGACCTTATGAAATTCAAAGCATATTTTAATCAGAAAGAATTGATTTGGCAGCTGCATAGTTAAAGAAGTGCTGTTTCTTTCTGAAATGTTAACTTAATGTTCTCCAAGGCAAATCAGGCAGAAAGGGAACTGCTTTATGCATTTCTGCTATGGTGAACAGGAGTAATGTGTACACTCTGTGATATACTAAATTCTCAATCACTGAGGAGCTCTAGTAAGTAGTAGTGATTAAAGCTGCCTTTTTAATTCCACCTTCCACAGTCACATCAAAATACGTACCTCCTTCAAGAAAGTAAATGCATGAGGTAGACACTCAGCTTCTTCATCCGTTTGATGTGTCTTCACTCACTTGCATAAATGGCTGTTACATGGAGAGGAAAGTGTATTGAAAGCAGTTTAGAAATCATGGTTAATGTTGAAATACTGTATAGGAGGCTTGATACCAAGTCATGGTACTGGGAACATGAGTTTCAAGCATACAAAAAATTCAACAAGTAGTGCCTTGGCCTTTACTTCCCCCGTCTTGGCTTGAAAGACAGGTGTCTGCTAAGGAAGGTGGGAACCTCTCTTAGAATAGAGAATATGCCCCCCCTTCCCTCTGAATTATTGTAACTTTGAAATCAAGGGGCTTTCAGGCAAAGATATGGGAAAAGGAATTCCAGTTCTTTACTAGTATTTATAACGAGGCACACAAGCAACAACACAGTAGCAACAATAAAGAAAGCAGAAAAAGCAGTGTACGAGTCCACTCCAGTCTGCCTGGTGCCCTCCCGTTCGGTGCAGTCCCGGTCACAGCCGCCGGGGGCGCTGTTGGCTCCCGGCAGGGCAGGTGCGATGATTCCTCCGCGCCTGCAGGGGGCGCTGTGGCGCGAGTTTGGGTGAGCCTCCCTCAGGCGATAATGGCGGACAGCTGCATGGGGGGACGGAGTGCAGCAGGAAACCTCTGAGCAGCAGGCTGGAACGGCAGGGCTAGCTCACTCAGGGTACCAAGCACGAGGTGGCAGGAACTCCGCAGCTGTGGCAAGAGCTGCAGTGTGCCCAGGCAGGTGGGGGGTGCAGGGTTACAGTGTAACAGAGAACAACCTGAGTAGAGGGACAGAAAAGTGGTAGAGCTAGGGAGCCGCAGCCGGACTCCTCTGTAGGGAGAAGAGGGTCAGGGTCCTGGGTTTCCCCTGAAGCACCCGAGTGGATGGTAAAAATCCTCCCCAGTCACGTTTGGTGTTAATAAGGTCCCAGTTCAATGGCTGCACTTACGACCCAGGAAGGAAGCGGTAGTACAGAGGTGGGCTCTGGCGGTCGCAGAGAACCCTCTCGCAGCAAACAGGAGCTCAGCTGTCCCCTCCGATGCCCAGAATGCAAGAGAGAGAGCTAGGAGCTGCCTTCAGCCCTACCTCTGGCTCAAGTCCTGTGGGATCTCGGCCCCTCCAAGAGAAAAGCCTTCAGATAAGAGAGGTGCAGCCAGGTGCTCTTCTCTTGCTGCTCCCACCGTGGGTATATCTATTGTCTCTCTTAAGTACCGATAGTTAGGGTCTCTTAGCAACGGATGGGACAAAATTCCCTAAGAGAAAGAAAACAAAAAGAAAAATCCTAACTTCCAACACTCCCAGAAACAGTTTATTGAATTCTCTCTGTGTTTTCTAGTGCTCTGAAATTGTGCCTTTTCCCAAGTGCTGATGGGGTGTTCAGCTTGGGCTGTACCATGGGCTATATCTATGCAACAGACTTTCTCCTGCTGGAAACTTCTAGCCTTGACTGTGTTGAAAGTATGGTGTGTGCTAAGGTCATGATAAGCTCTGCAAGAAGGCCATGTGTGTTTGGATGTCTAAGTTAACAATAACATATGCACATATGTGTATGTATATAGAGTTGGCTCAGAATCACTTTCCTCTACATCTCAGTGTAGCTGCATTTTGTTTGGTAACCAGGTTTCATTCTCAGAAGGTCTAGGACTGGTACTGTTTGTTTTGAGATTCTTTCTAATATATGCTGGCCTGATCTGTCAAAGGATTGTTGATATGCTTACAGAAAGGAATTTAAATTTGTTTTGTGTTATTCTGGTTTGAGTTAAAAATACTTTCTCTCTCTATACATTATCAATTTATATGCTAACATGAACTTTGGATATTTAGTATGTTTGTGATTCAGTGTATTTCCTTGCCAGGATAGTTAATATGTTGCCTAAATTATGTGTTTAATCACTTGGTGGGAAGATAAGGGAATTTTACAAATCACTGCTCGTTAAAAAGAATCTCTTCAGTCTACTGAGGTAATGAGGATAATATAAAAATGGAAAATCCAAGTTTTATGTCTGTTGAAGCTGAGTTTCCAACACTTTGTATGTGGAGTCTCTGAACCATTATTATACTAACCTTTTGGTTGCAAACATAGAGCAGCCCAGCTTTCGAGGAGTATGTTTGGAAAGTTGGCAAACTTCCTCTTAGCCATGCCAAAGAAGTAAATTGTATGTTTTGTCTGCTACAATGTAAGTGGGCCATAGTTCTGTTGTGAACAGATTTAGCTGGCAAACTTTGTTAACTGCAGACAGCTTGAGCATTACACCATTGGAATGGCAGGTGCCCTGACTTGGTAACACACTCTGAAGACATTGTATCAACAGCAAAAACCTGGGGCTGTTTTGTTGTGGGGTTGTTTTTTTTTCTTCTCTCTGCCCACTGAAGGATTACTTTTATTATTTTATTGCCTCTTCAGCTCATGCAGCAACCCTGGACACGAAATGTCAACTTCTAACAGCCATGTCACCAATGACTTTATTTGCAGGTATTTAGGCAAAAGTGGGTGATGAATTGCACATCAACGTTGGAGGTGGAAGTGTTGACATTGCACACGATCACACTGGGGACTGGGAGCACAGACTGTTGTATCATGGATTGATATGCCTTTTGGGATAAGTAGTTTGAAGGGAAATGTGAACCCACTGTAGAATACTGAGGAGAAATGTTTGAGGCCTGAGTGATTCATGACTTAAAAACAAAGCAAAAATGCAAGTTCCCATATTGTTGTTTTTACAGTAGTTTCTTATGGCAGCTTGAATTCACACCTTTTCATAAAGATCATCATGCAAAATGTACTGGTTTTTATTTATATTGCCATAGGAAGGCAGAAACTCAATAGGTGCCATTGAACAAGTGAATCTTTGTAATAGATTGCTGAATAACTGGTTCTGTAATGTTTAGCACTGTAAATGAATGAGGAATCTGATTAATTTTGATCTGAGTGCAAGTACGTATTTGGATATTCTGAGTGTACAACACCACAGCATGGGAAGAAAATAGGCCCAATGCTGAGGAATTTCTGATGTGTGGAGTTGTGTTCACTGCTCAGGTATTGGTATCCAGCAGAGCACTGCAACTGTTCTAAGGCAAGCTACCCTTGCCGTTCTCAAGGAGAATAGGCTTAGCATGTTGTTGACTTTTGCTAAACTGCTTGCAGACTGTCTGTTTGGAAATAAACTATAACATTAACATAGATTCCAAATTGTAAAAAGTCAAAAACTACAGCTAGTGTGAATGGTACCTTGGTGAGGAAAGTGCCATGTACTCATTTTTGAGGACCTGTTGTTTCACATCTTTACCTGTCATTTTAAATTACTACATATTGTATTAAACAGTGGTAAATTAACGTATTTAGCTCTGATTTGAAAAGCCTATATTCCAAACTCAAATCTGCAGCCAGGGATTTTAGAATAAATGAAGAACCATTGATGATGGCTGTAGTTGACTCCTTGCAGATAGTGCAAGTCTGGCGTCTGTAATAGTGGTTGATACTTGTCATTGTGTGGCCACCTCCTGTAGTGGTGTTGGGAGGGTGAGGGTCACTCACGTCATGGCAGGACAAGAGGTGGGCTTGACCCGTGGCACCTTTCCAGTGCGTGGGCTCTTGGGAGGGCACGAAGACCTGGCTGCCTTGTACTTCATCCTTGTCAATCAGTCAGACTTACTGCCCCTCATCACTGGAGAGGCTTTGCTGTTTGATGCCAACAAGACATACTGTTCTGGGCAAACAGATTTTAAAGAACTTACCAAGGGGCACTGAATGTGAAAATTTGCTGTAGCTTTTTCTGTAGTAGTAGGCATAATAAAAATCATAGTAATTAAAATATTGAAAGTTACCATTTGACTTCAACCATAGTAGGAGTACAACTTACTTTAAACAAGAGTCTGTCTTTCTTCTAGACAACAAAATCGAAAACTTTTTGGTTTTAAATTTACTTAGAGGGGAAGCTGGAGTTCAGAATAAAATTTAAATAACAACTGCTCTTTTATGAGAAGCTATTGACTACCCTTGAAGAGCCCCGAACAACTGGCCAGTGATATTTGCTTGACAAAAAGTTCATATTCATGAAAACAGATGAACATTAATCATAAAAATTTGGGTCAGCAGCATAATGTAAGAGATGAAATATACATGATTTTGAAAGTTAATCAGGGTATAGTTAATTTTAAATAATCACAACTGATACTTTTTTCCTGCTATAATACAAACATGAAGCCTTGAGAAGAAATTATTGCCATGCTTGCCCTTGGGTGCAGAATTTGTTGTACCCTGTCAGGCTTCCTCAAAACTATTATCCCTGATGTGCTAAGGATTGATAAACAGAAGCTGAAGAACAGTAGTTAAGATCTGAGAAGAGTGAAGCAATAATAGGTCCTGAGAAGCTGAAAGCTGAGTTTTGGCAGACCAGTGTGGGGATGAGCTGCCATCATCTGTGAGGTTCCCAGAAAGTCTGGCTTGAACCACAACTTTTAAAAACTTCACGATTTTAAGGAATAACATTTTGTTCCAAGCTGGGAAGAATTGCATTTGAGAGTATAATTTCATATGGTGGGTAGTCAAATTTGCCTAAATGCTGAATACCTTGTAGTAGGTAAATTGTGACCATTTATGAAGTAGTCTTGAAGAAAGTAATAGACATATAAGGAGGAACTAGGATTTGGAGGAGTCACACACTACAGAGCATCTAAATTAGTATCAGCCTGAAACAGCCGTTCAATACCTTTATTATGTGCAAGGAACATTAAAGTTCTGAAGCATGGAACTAGATCATAAAAATAAGCTTCCAAATGTCCTAAACTAAACTTCCCAGTGTCCCAAAGTAACTATTCCCTTGTCTATAGCTTGAAAATATGAAGCTATTAACAGTTATTTAGCAGAAGTGATACAGTAAAGGGGTGTGAATACCTACAGGATTAAAACATAGGAGTCCGTACCCTGTGTAATGGATCAAAGATTTGATTTGGCTGTGGTTTTTACAGCAATGCTTGGCAAACAACAAAAAACGCCCAGACCCACACAATCAAAGAAGCACAAACAAACAAAAAGAACACCCCACAAAACACAGAAAACCACACATCATAAACCCAAAGGAAATACACGGGCAGAAATATCTTCCACATTCAGAAAATGTAGTATGAGATGATGCTGGAATTTATCCATTTAATCGCAGTGAGCCTGTAATCCAAATGCTGCTGAATTAAACTATGTTATCACCAAGAATTTAGAGAATGCAGAATACTTAGGAAATATCTATAAGGGCAAAACTGTAATTTACATCTAATTCATACTGAAGGAATCTGCAGTAGAAATGAGAATGTATATTCTACTTCATTGCTTTTCTTTATTCAGTTTTCTTGTTTTATAAATAACATCACTAGCATTTGAACCAAAAGCATTTCATAGAAATGTAGCTGCAGCTAAGGAAAAAAAGAAGGGGAGAGGGGAGCCCGGAGCTTACACTAAGAAATACTCCAAATATTCAGAAAGCCCTGTGTAAACTTCTGGAATTAGGTGCTTTATGCACTCATTGCTCCCACTCTCCTATAGATTGTAAACAAATCCAGGGTTCAGGGTAGCTGCTTTGCTGACTGGGCTTTTGGGCAGTCTAGTTTCATCTCTGACTACATTCCAGGAAGTGAGGACAATAGAATAAACAAACAGTGATTAATAGTTTTTTTAAGGTCTCTTTATCTTGCCATTGATAAGTAGAAAAATATATGGCTGCTTCAGCAGTAATTAACCCACTTGAAAAATGCATGTTGTTGCCACAGTCACATTTGTTCCAACTAGTCTTAAGAAGTATCATAGTACAAGCAGCTTTTGTTTTCCTTAGATTCCACAAGATATATTAATTTTGCTACTCTGAAGTGTTCTGATGACTTAAAGTCTACTATTTAAAATTAAGTTGTTATTTTGAAACATGGTACTCTATTCATTGAGTTACCCTGGTAGTATGTGCAAATGAATTATGTTGTTTCTTCCCTTGATGTAAAATGTTAAGACAGCAGTTGCTTTATCTCCTTCCTTCCTTCCCAGTCACATTAACACTTAAGTAAGTAGAGAGATAAACTATAAACTCTGATAAACTATAGAAAAATAAATTTCTGGTTCCCCATGTTTGGTGTGCAGCTTGGAAAAAAAACCTCAGGGTTTTTTGTTTTGTGGTTTTTTGGTTGTTTGCTTTTGTTTTTTGTTTTTTTTAAAGCAGCAATTCTGTTTTAGAATTGCATTTGAAAAGAGCAAATTTCAAAGCAGTTTCAGAACTATTTAAACCAGTGATGTTAAATGAACAACATATATTGAATTGGAAAATTTACCTGGGGACCTTTGTGCGGTGCAACTAGAAAGATGCAGTATTGGGATAGTCCCTCATTCTCTGCTGCTTCTGGTTTTGTTGTTTCCTAGATGTGGTATGTTCTGCAGGTGCTCAGTTTTTGATACAAGTCCAGAAAGTGTCAGCCTTCCTTGATGGTGGTCTGAGTAGAGGTGAAGATGCTTCCAGCTCATAGAACATGGGCACTCGAAAGGGCCTCTGGTGTTTTTGTTAACAGAGGACCAGAAATGAAGACAGGTGTCAGCTGCAAGTGACTGAACTGCTTCATAACTGCACTTGAAACAAATTTTAGAACTTTGAAATATATGCAGGCATGGAGAAGCACATAGTGACTTCCGGGAAGTAGGGTGGCTGGTGCGTGTATGGGCTGTATTGAACAGGAATACGTCATGTTCCTGGAATACAAATACTTGCCTTGCAGATCAATCCCTGATGCACTGATGCAGCCTCCTAAGGGAATGCATCAGATACGCAGATGTTTCTGTGCTGAGCTTGCTTTTATCCTGACCTTAAGTTTTAGCAGCAGACCCATGAGGTGCAGGCTGCTGACATACCTTTAATTAGACTTAATTGTACATTATTTGTGCATTACTGGAGACTTGGCAGGCATTGAAATGTTAGATGAGTGTGATCAGGGATCTAAATTTCAAAGTAGCCAACTACTGCAGTGTCAGTTTTAATGCAGGTGATCCACTGGGTGCTGAAATAATTGTCTTAAGTATTTACTCTCACCTGCATTAAATCTGTTAACCTGCAGTTAATAGTTGTGTTGGCATAGACCTGATGTTGCTTAAAAGTCCACTGAAAGGAAAAACTCACTTTTCTAACAAACCCAGGCAAGAAAAACATTCAGCGATTAATTTGTTGTATCAGAAATGTTTTTGCCAGCTTTGGTTGGTTAAAATGTGAACTAAAGAATTCTTTTGTTGCTGGGGGCTTTTCTCAGCTAAAAGGCATTCCCTGCTATGTAACTGTATGCCTGTGTAACTTAATTCTGTAACATCATGGTCTTTCTAAATTGATGCATAAACTGGTTTCAAATTTGGATAGCTGCTGTGGAACAGAACTTCATCTGAATTTTTAGGTTGTCCAAGTGATCTAAAAGTAGGATAAGAGCCTTCCATAACTGCACACATGGAACACAAGCCTTTGATAGCAGCAAGACCTAAGCCAGACAAAATACTGTGCCTGGAGATACTTGGAGAGAAGCTGGTGTTTATTTCACAGCACTGTGGGGGTCCAGAATTGCTAAATGGTTTGTGTACAAGCTGATTTGCCCATCCTCATGATTATTAAACCACTATGATATATTAGCTTTTGTTTAGAGTAAAAACTAATAAATGATCCTAAGAAGCCTTGGGGGGGGGAAAAGAAAACAAAGTCTAATGAAAAAAAGCCTGAAAATATCCAAACAAGAAAACTCACCTCCTTGAAACAGCCAAGTGTTTTCATAATTGATGAGGCAGTTTCAAAGTGTTTACCTGTAAAAACTCAGCATTCATTTAATATGAGCTCTTGCTTGTGAGTGATTTAGAAGCCTGGACTGATTTTTATTTTCTTGAACACAAAGACATTTTGGCAATGCAAATTCTGACTCCTAAAGAGGAAAAGAAATTTACAGCTTCCTGAGTTGTTTTCTTTCCAGTGTGTTGACAGAGAAGGTACTTGGAAAATAGAAATTAATGGACTGGGGATAAGAAAGTAACTTGTTTGTATCTTGTGTTACAGACCTGGTTACTGGAAGCCTTCATGTGATCAAACAATACTTTCAGACAAACTTATTTTCTATTAAATGAAGTTAAATTTTGAGGTAAGGTCCTGTTTAATTTTCTTTATTGTGTGTATAATGACATAAAACCTACAGTAATTTAAAAGCTTGTTTATGTTAGTATAAAATTTTCTTTAGAGTGTATGTGAAATATATACTTCTGTGACTGTGTTTATGAGCAGAGAAATTAAGCTGAAAAATAAATGTGATGTATGAATACTGAAGTGCCAAGTAAATATTGTAATTAACAGCCTGGAGATTAACCTGACCATTACAGACATTGACTGTTTTGAAACAGTTTCCAGGGAAATTGGAGAATATGATCATGTAATAAGTGATTTCTCTAAGCCTTAGGAAAAAGGGCCGTGCCTTTCTGTGGTATGAGAAAAAATAGCTGAGAAGATGACTTAACTCTTTCATCTGAATACATCTAAGAGGTGGCAAAAAGAACAAGGAAAAATCATTACTAGAATAATTTCACAGATACATTACCATTTCTGTACTGTAATATTCTCAGAAGAGAATGTCACAGAGTGCTAAAATTGGCTTTGGGCAAAATGTTGATAAATCTCACCCCATGTTCTTAATCTGTTGGAGTTACTTTGACCTTGTCCACGTTACTGTTCTAAATGTGTCCCTTGCTTTGACTGCTCGTCTGGAAATGGTGCTTGAAATACTGAAAGGTCGCTAATGGAATTTTGTCCTGCAATTCCCCATGTTTGAAAAATGTCTTTAGTGAACTTTCAAAGCAGCCTATAATTAAACCAGCATGTCAGTTTGTATCAGATATGTCTAAGGACAAGGTTAAATGAAGGTGTTTTAGGTACATCTTGAAATAGGCTTTGCTCAGAACAATAACAAAATATCTGAATTTAGCTTCGACCATCTGATGTCTGCCAAGCTGACTTTGAGCTTATTGGTAAGATGTGCTCTTTCTGAGCACATTTGGTGTAGGAGGAGGTTTGACTTCAGATTAGCACACAGTTGGCAGTGTACTGGGCTAAGTATAATCTAATTGACATGTAATGTTTGCACACACTGTTAAACCCTGATAAAAGTTCAGCTGTGTTTCATGATTTCTTTGTTTGTCTGTCTCTGTTGTAGAAGTAGTGGATGTTTTGGGGTTCGATCCTGTTCCCTTCAGAAATTTAGGTTTTTCTCGAACTTAACCCTGTTCATAGATTTTTAGAAGGATTATACCAACTTCTGATTTCTGTCATTCCTTATCCAGTAGTTGTGAGCTTTTCACCCTGGGGGTGTGGTGTACTCTTAAAGCTGGAGCTCAGTCTCCGTGTTGTCCTGTTTTGTGGCTGTGACAGAGATGTTGATTTGATGGGTACAAACACACTGTTCTTGCTCAGCCTTTCTGTTTTCATTAGTGTTGGTGATTCTGGTAGTAACTGAGCCTTCTGCAGTCTATTGCTATAGTTCTTTTTCCTTTCCTCAGCTACTCTTTTTTTTCCCTCTTTTTCCCTCTATAAGCTGTACTCATAGTTCTTTTGACTAGCCATTCCCTGTTTGCTCTTCTGTTGGAAGAAGTGTACTTATTTACTAAAAAATCATTTAGTAATCAAAAAGCACCCCATCTGACATTTCTGCCAGAACCTGAGGTTCAAAAAAATGTATAGAGCTGGCTCTCAGCCTTTGAGATGGTGTGAAATGGTTTAAGTTTTAAGACACCTTGTTGTTCCTTCCTTTTCTCCTCTGATCAGGTGCTGGCATCAGGAAATGAAGGCAGCATGCACTAACCTCATTCAACCTTGCTGCAGTAGCATCAGCCAAAGCGTTGCTATTCTAAATATTGTAAACTATGAGTGGTAACTCCATGTGTGGTAAATCTCAAGTAGGTGATGGAGGTTGGAAGAGCAAGAAAAGTTTTTTTAGTAGCTATTTAAACCCACTGGCAGGAGATGATCTGCATGATCTGCTTTTTTGCTCTTTGGCATCTTTTATGAATTCACCATTTGAGTTGTAGACTGTGTATAAACTGCTGCCTGTACTTCTCCAACATTATGGTGACAGTTCCATGTGACCACCTTTCTCATGAGGGGATGTATGGTGAGTTAGGTCTTCACTGACATGCAGCTTTTTTTATTTTTACTATTTTTCTGTAAACCCTTTTATCTTGATGGCATGAAAATTGATAAAGAATGATAATTTATAAAAAAATAGTGTTAATCTCATGTAGATACCAAATTGTGATTGCTTGTGAGAAAAAGTTGTCTGGATAGTACTACAGTAGATGGGATAGAGACCTGAGTGTTTATGGGGTAAAAACATAACTGAATTAATTATAATTTAGATTTAAGTATGGCTTGGCTTTATTTTGAATTCTCCAATAGGTATTATTAGGCAAAAAGTGTGCTGAAGTAGTGAACTTATGTTATGCTGATAGGAAAAAACCCACCCTGTGGAGCTGTTTGAGTCGATACGGGCTGTTCCTCTTATTCTTTTGTGTACTTAGTTTATAAAACCTGATTTAGTCTGCTTGCTGTAGGAGAATAAGAGAGTAATAGTTCAAGTTGCAAAAAATACTTCACATTCATAGGTATTCTCACTGGTCTTAAGCAGTGCCCAGTGTCTTGGCTTCTAACATGCTGCATTTTGTTTGAAGAATTCAGCTCAGCTGCCTGTGGAGTAGTTCCTGTGCATATAACTGTAAAAACAAAGGCTGAAGAAATGCTATTATGTGAATTGTTCTGGTGGGCTTGAATCCCCATTTGACCCTGGACAATCTGCCTCTTCATGGATCTTCCAATAAGTAATATTGAAAGATTCAGAGAGGAATTGCATATAATAGTTTACGTGGTTCACTTGATGGCTTTTTAAGATTGTTTTTCCAAGTGTCTCTCAGTCATTTCCAGTGAGTTCTCATGTATTTTTTTTTTCTAAAAACTCCATGCTGTGATTCCTGTCTGAGGCCTGTTCAGTAACATTTTGTGCAGAAAAAATATTGGGTTGGGTTGAATCAGTAGGATCACTGTTCTTGTCCGATTGTTTTTGAAAGGAGAAATTTATGTTCAGTTTCAACACTGGTAACGCTTTGCATAAGCGACACCAAAAATGTATCTTCAAGTCTGAAAATATCTGTGGGAAGTACTCAGCGTTATTTTTCATTTTGACTCCAGGCCCATAACCATATGTTCTGTGGTTCATGTTAGGATTCCAACAGGGAATCATTTTGCTTGCAACAAATTCTGTTAAAAATACTGCTGCCAGTTTGGTTGTTAGGTTGATGTTGACTCTGCCAGTTTTAACCTCTGGGCTTTTTTTGTCTTAGCCTAGTTTGGGCTTAGTGTCAGCTGGGTAATTTACTCGTGTTTCCTTTGTTCTTCATTCTGTTTCAAAGAGAGATGTCCATGATGGCAGCACAGTTCTGTTTACACAAGTTTACACAACACTGAAAATGACTGGCCAAAATGGCTGTTAGTTGTTGGGAAAAAATACAATAATACTTGATGTTAGTCACAGAAGAGATGCCTAAGCAAAGAAATGACTCTATAAAGTATTATCTGTCCAGACCAGAGAATCAAATACCTAAAGTATTAAAAACATTAATAATCCTTTTAGAGTTGATTGTACCATATGGCTTCTTTATATGCTTTCTAATACAGTCTGATTCTTAATTATGATTTTCTTTAATCCTGTATTAGCATCTAGCAGCTTCATAAATGACCGTATTTTTACCTCAGACTAAACCCTAAGATTTTGTCTTTACTGCATATACTTACCTATTCTTCAGTTCTTATTGACTTTTCACAGTTGCCTATCAGCAGAATATGTTTTTCTTTACTTTTTGACCAGTATTTTGTTATTGTAAATGTAATGTCTGTCTGACCTATATAAATAGGATGTAGTGGTGGGGTTTAACAAGAAGACCAGAATCATCAGTATCTGATACTGTTTTATATTTATACGCAGTGTGTTATGGAAGTTGGCTTTAGGCTGCACGCTGAGCATTTGGGATGGTGGGCGTTTGTACTGCTATGACAAGCTCTGGGCTTATATTCTGGTGGGAAAGACAGACAGTATTCTCTATTCCCTCAGTTGCCTTCTTCAGTTTTTTTGGTTTTTTGTTTAAATCACTGTCTTGGGACAAAAAGCACTATGGAAATGAGTGTTTTCTATGACAATGGTTTTGCTAGAGTTTGTATTCCTGACAAACTCAGATCCTGAAGGTTTAAATATAAATGTTAGCTCAAGCTGCCATTTGGATTTGTTTTGAACTATGCAATTTTCAAGTGCGCTTCATCTTTCTGTATATGGCTGTTTTAACACAGAGCGGATTTTAGTGCAGTCTGTGTACTTGAACAGAGAAAAATTGGGTTGGCTTGCCTAAAGAGTAGCTGTAATTTTGTGAGTGGGACCCCCTTTGCCATGCTTTCCCTAATATAAATGACAGTCAGTGTCTGAGATGTCAACCTGAATTTTCACTAAATGACTGAGCTCTTTGCCAAGCCTCCTGCTTTCCAAATGGGCCTGCAAGAAATAGCAGTTTCCCAAGTCAGAAATCCCTTTGCCTTCAGCATCAGTTTGTGAAGATTCTAGATGAGCACATGAGGCTCATCATGGAGATCATGGCTTGGTTGCCAGCATGACTACCAGTTGTGTGAATTCTTCCAACTCTCCTGCGCTTACCTACATAAGTGGAATGCTGACTTGCTAGAGTACCATTGCATTCATTCAAATAACATTTTATAAATGTTTACGTTTTCTGCTTCACTTCCTATTGAAGTAATCTGTTTTAAATAATTGTATTAATTGATTTTTGGGACAAATGGATCAAAACCTAAAACCTACTGAGAGCAATTTCAGTGCCTGTTAAGTCAACCATTTCAGATGGAATCAATGAGAGTAGAGAACTATTCCATATAAACCCCATCACAGGACTGGCAAAAAAAATTACTTTATCTGAGCTTCGCTAATTTTCTTCTGCGTAGCAAAGCTGTTTCTGAAGACTCATCAACCCCATCTAATTCTGGATGGTGATGCTGATCAAAATGATCAATGTGGATTTACTTCAGTGATTTCAGTACTTAAGTGGATTTAATGTTATTAAATAGTTCAGCTTCCATAACAAATAAAGAAGGCTGTTTATAAAGCCTGTAAGAAACCTAAGCAGCCTGTTAGTTGCCTTCGTGTTCCCTAAGGCAGATAATCAGCTAGATGTGTATGAGGTAAGGGTTGAGTGCTGTTCTCCTTAAAAAAAATGATCAGAAAGTTCCTGAGCTGCATCAGATGTTCAGGAGGGTGGAAGGAAAGCAAAGAAGAATCCTTATATGATTTACCATGACATTTTATCTGGGACTTTGCAATATTATTTCTCTGCCAAACCATGTCACGTAAAATAAAGTAGTAAAACAGGAAATGCAGAGTAATAGTTAGACCACAGTAGGTGAACCCAAGAGGTCATATCCAAGCTGTGTCATTAAATGACTCAAGTGAGAACTCCGAGTGGTTTATTGCATCCTGCTTTATGGTGCCTCCCAAGAATGGCAGGTAGAGCTGAGAAGTTTGAGTGGTGGCTTCAATTAATTCAATGGAAAAAACCCTAACATTGAAGTGAGTGTGCTCAAAGGTTGTAAACCTAGACATAAAAGTTTTAAAATTGTCCTTCAAAACATTACAGTGTTTAAGCAATAGAAAATAGTGGGAATATACAGAACTGTGCAAGCCTGGATTTAACAGCCCACTTCGTAGTTCAACCTATTACTATTCTTAGGGGGATTTAGAATCTGGATTAAATATTTCAAATCGTCACATCTGCTGCTTTGGAAAATCAATTTTCTATCAGCTGAACCCTTCCACAGAATAAGAAGTATTTTTAAGCTTTATTTATTCTTCTTATCCTATAATTTACCTAGGTGCCCTTAAATTACCAGAGACCAGAAAATACACTTGAAGCTGTCTAAGCACATATCCCACTGTAAGCAAGTAGCAGGGCTTGAGATTAACCTTAGAGGAGTTATCTAGGTCTATCTTTAGTTTAAAAAAATAGAGCACCCCTCCAAAATGCAGCAACAAACCCCTTAAAAAAAGGGGAAAAACCCCAAAAAACCAATCAAAACCACACCAAATAAAAACATCTTCTATAGATCAGATACTATTTTAGTGTTAGTCTGTGCATATATTTACTACTGTCCTCCTAAGGACTCTCAGAGAAACCTGGCCAAAGGATATGATTCACTTCAGATTTCTACAGAAACTCGTGTTTCTGGTTTTGGTTTTCTCTTGCTGTGTTCTTGCAAAATAGGAACAAAAGCCTGGAAGGCCCCTTGAAAGATGTGTCATTGACTGCCGTAGTGGAGGCTCTTGCTCCTGAGGCTTGTGATTTCTCCATTCCAACTAGCTCCAGTCAAGTTCTCTGCTTATCTTATCTAAAAGCTGTTTCAGCTCTGTTTGGGACAGGGACATTCCTCCTGTAGTTCCTTGTAATTCATACTTCCTTTTGAAGATACATTCAGGCAAGTTATGCCATTTGACTTAAAAAGCAAACTGAAGTTGAATTGCTAATAAGCTGACTGTCCTATAAACAACTCTTAATTAGACCCAAATATTTTGGTCTCTTGCATAATTCTGCTTGAGGGAACTTCCTTGCTGGGTTCTTAGCAAAATAGATGCTGTTGCTGTATGACTATAAAGCGTGAACTGAGAATGGTATCTATTAATGCTTACTAATAATTGCAGCCTGCTTTCATAGGAGCCTTTCAAAGCTTGCCCCGGTTCATTTTCATTTTGCTGTGGGGTTTTTATTCCAAGCAGTTTGCTTGTAAAATTAGTACTGCATGCTACAGATTAATGCAGTGAATTTTTCCTGAGATTTTGGAAGGTTTTTAAGGTAAACTTGCTTACCAGCATGTGTGGTGTGTGTGTAAAGTCATAGTGGTTGAGCAGAGCTTCTCTTGGGCCAGGGGAGCATGTAAGAGTTCTTGCATTTTAATTGTCCGTGCACACTTGCAAACAGAATAAACAATGGTTAGTGCTGTGCAGTGTTAAGTTCCTTTGTATTCTAACTGATGAAAGGAAGGGTTATGCTTTTTTGCTCGCTTGTTCAAGCTTCAGGAAGCTCTGATTAGCCATCCCAGACAGCCTGTGGTGTCTGAGGTTGTCAGGCTGCTTCTGGACCCTCCAAGTTGGTATCTTTGTACATACTGCCCATTTAGAACATCAACTTTTACTCTGTTGGTTTACTGCTCTTGCCTTAATCTTTGAGCTAATTAGAGGGAAGCTGAGATATTGTTTTGTTTCCTTTCTGAGCACAAGAAGATTCTAACCTTGCTGACAAGACACAACTTCCAGTCCAGTGTTGACAGGTGTGATATTTGTGCCTAAGTGATAGTTACCTGTGGAGCACCTCACTACACAGTTCCCAGTGGCAATGACTGGTGATGACATCTTCACAGTGTCTTGTCCAGCAAGGAGATGATGATGGCCTTGCTGTGACATGTGGACATAACATTTCAGGCATATAATCCACAGAGGATAATTTGGCTCATATACCATGTTCTGGTGGAGAATCAGCTTAATCTCTGAGAAAGCCTATTAATGGCAGCCCTTAAGATGCTAATTGTAAATGAGTTACAAATTGACAGCGATGGAGCACTAAAGAGAGGACTAAGCTTCCTTGAAAGGTGCAGTGTCACCTCTTTTATTATAAGATGTCAACATAGGTGCCACTGTGAGTTTGTAATAAAATGGGTATTGTTACTCTCTGTGCCTGTGCTATCAGCTGCATGCTTGCCTGCCTTGTGGTTCCATTATTCTCGATTTTTGAAGGATGGCGCTTTCATTTGCATTCATAATTTTGGAAGCATACAAAGCTATCAGTCCAACTGGGTTTGTACTTCTGAGGGCATTTTGCTTGAGGAGGTCTTACCATGTACCAGTCCACTAAACAAGTATTTTGTATGTATAATAGAATTAGATGTTCAACCGCTGTGAGCAACAGAAAATGTCATGTGTCCTGTATTGCTGGTGCCCAGTGCCAGCAGGTAGTTGGTAGGAATACTGAAAAGAATAGAGGACTTGTGTTCCACTGGATTTTGTTCCAAAGTTAGTCTAGTATAAAAATACGTAGCTTTGCCTCTAGTAGCATGTACACATACAGGCTTTTAGGCTGTGACAGTCTCATGACCTAGATTTGTGTTTGCTCAAGCTTGAATGAACCAGTTAAGAAATATCTCCAGGGAGACAGACCTTTACTAAATCATGGCAGAGCTTTGCTTTTAACCATGGCACTGGCGCTGACAACTTTCCTTTAACTGGGTGGGCGTGGTCCATGTTCAGCAGTATCAGTGCTGGCTGTTTCACATTTGCCTGGTTTTGAAGTGCGGGTGGTTTTGGGCTATGTGTTACCTCTACACTATTGGCAAGGGTGTGAAGTGAAAGGCAAAAAAATGCTCATGCCCTCATGGCATTGAGCTGACATTTTGCATTCTCTGTTTGCTTAGCATTGCGGTTCAAAATACACAGATAAAGTCATGGCCTCATCAGCTCAGACACCGCAGCTCTGAGGGTAGGAATGGTATGAATTAAGCCAGGTGAGTAGGTGAATGATCAGGGAGGTCAGTGTGCACTAATTGGTCTCCCCTCTAAATCCTCTTTCTCCCATGCATCTTTATTTCTGTTGTTTTATTTTACGCTTTTGGCTTGATGATAGTTGATTCCTGTTGAAATTATGTCATGCAAGCTTCTGTCCTTGTCAGTATTTGGAGAAAGAGCCATTTCCCTTGTGTTAGGTGTCTCTTGAGAGTCCTTATAAAATGCTTGTTGAGCTGAGTCTGCTGCCCCTTGCCTTGGTCTGTCTCTGTGTACAGCAGCTGATGAGGTAATTGTCACATCAGTGCCACCTTCCCAGTTTAGTAAAGCTGAGCTCTCAGGTACAGTTTAGTTTCTTGGGGACCCTTTTCTGGAATTTCTAGAATTGTGGTTTTATTACATTAGTTATCTCTAGAAGACATTGTGGAATGGAGACCTGTTTTGTACATTACCTGAGGCTCACACTCGGAGTATTTATTTGATTCGTGAAGTTTTCAGTAGTGTACAGTTGGATCCTATACTGATTTAGTACTCACTTAATGAGCCTGACAAAAAATCATGGAAAGTTTCTAACTAGGGCAAGTCTGAACTTGATCATATGTATGTCATCTATCTCAAAGCTTTTAACATTTTAACATAAACAAATTCACAAACAGCAGACAACTCATTTTTGCATACTCTTGTAGAAGGCTTTTTAAGAAGCTGGTTGGGAAAGCCATTTGTTGGTGAAGCAGAAGTGGGACAAGGAAGTTTGAGAGTAAATCCATGCAAAAGCTGTTCATTTACTGTGGTAGCACAGATAGTGTGTAGAAATTACTGTTTAGTTAGAAAAAGCTTTTCTAGAAATTATCGTTGGGACTGATGGAGGAAGAGATGCTGTAGGATATTAATAAATTCGTTTGTTACTCAGCTTTGGCAGTCCTGCTAGGTGTTGGCTAGTTCTGTTTTGCTCCTCTTGAATAACACCAGGAGGAAAAGCAGTTTAAAATTAATTTCCAGTGGAAATTAAGGGTGGGTGTGTTTTGGCATCAACTTTCTTCCTGTTAATTTGGGGACATTTCTCAAACAAATATATTTGAGCTTTTGTTGGAATTATTAGTTTGTGACTTGCAATAAGCAATTTACAGATTTATATAATTTCAGGGAAAATAGACTGTTAAGATCTTTTAATATGTATAAGTGTTTCATCAAAGAACATTTCTTTGTATTTAGTGTTCAGATTGTTTCACTGAAAATACCTACAAGATATGAACAGATGTTTTGTTTTGTAAATGTTGGTCCTTAAAATTTCAGAAAACTTTTTTTAATGAAGAGAAATTATTAAAGAAAAATATTTTAACTGTTCATGGAATATGTATGTGCTTCGAAGCCCACACTTTTTGTAATGTAATAGTAACACCATCCTAGTTGCAGTGAGAATGTGTCCATGCAGGGAGCTTTGGGAAGGATGCAGTAACTTCAGCTGAGACTTGCAGAAGGGCTGTGCAAAGGGAGTGGAGGTGGCTGCTCAAGCTTTACCCTCCCCAGGTGCAGGGTCCAGAGCCCACTGTGACCCAGCTGGGACAGTGTTTCCCTCCTGCTCCTGTGCCGGAGGGTGCTCCTGCCATAGATGTTCTGGCTAATCACTCCATCATCCAGAGGCACATATTCCTCCAGCCTGAAGTTACTCTAAAGAACCTTATTGCTGCCTCATTCTTGTTTTACTTTTCAGTCCTTGATAACATCTTGGGATAATGTCTTATTATCTTGCCTTATGTCTTACTATCTTGGATAATATGTGTTTGTAATATTTGTGCTTGTTTGCTTGGTTAATGAGGTATGTCTGTGAGCGCTGAGGCCTGCTCGTTTTAATTCGAGCACTGGTTAGGATTTTGTTTTTGTTCAGATTTTCCAGAACATGAGCACTGTGATGGTTCAGCTTGAGGCCATGACATACATACTCTGATATTTATCTGCAGGCTCTGGGTTCTCTGAGTTATGATCTGTGGCGTTTTTAAGAGCTCAAAGCTGCTGCTATCTCTCCCAGAGCTGTCAGATCCATAATTTATTATACCAGTCTCCCACCCTACAAGCACAGATCAGTCACAGTCTGATTTAGAAATTTCCTACTTCATTACTCGCAGAGAATTAGACAGTACCAGGCAAACCATTTCATGTAAAATTCTCTTAATTTCCAGGATCCTTTTAACTTTTGGTCAGCTGTTCCGTAGACTGGGTGATTTTGGGTGAAGCACAGAGAGTCCATTACTTGGACAGAGAAATATTTAAATGTGGTGTGAATCAATGTATAGAAGATAAAGGGAATGTGGAAGATATTTTTCCCTTGTTTTTCTCTGTGATCTCAGCCCTTTTTCTTGACCAAGTTCTTAGTTCTTTTGAGAAAAAACAGCTGTCCTGTTTTGGCTATAACCCAGGAGATGGAAACTGCCTGTCCCATTTATTACTGAAAGCCAAGTGGGGAGATTTAGAGCCTGAGGATAATCTGGAGGAGGCAAATGAAAACCTTTCTCTTGATCTTGAGAACATAGTTTTGGAGGAAACTGATAAGTCATGAGCTCTTTCCATAAGCTCTTTCTCAGAATGAAACAACCTTTGGTGTCTCTGAAACCAAGAGCACTGAGTTGAAGGAGACCAGACCACTGATGTATTTAGGTCCCTCTTTCTTTGAGTTGAATTTCATCCTGAAAATAAAAAAGTGGCATTGGGAGGACACAGTAACAGGTGCCAAACTTGTAAAAGTGCATTAAAGATGTCAGGGATAAATTTGCATGTCTCTTTATGTAGGGAAGAGGAAAAAAGATTCTTTCACAGAGTGGAAAACCTAAGTTGAAAACTCGTGTGAGTAGAAGAGGACAAGCCAAAATGTAAAAGTAGTAAAAAGAAAAACAAAAAGGGAGCGGCTTACCTGGGAATGTTGTGGACTCCATTTTGATGGAGCTTTGTCAGAATGAATTAAATGAGCATCTGTCAGGGACAGCTAAGGGGTGCATCATTTTGCAATGGAAGGCACTGTGCTAGGCTGCCTTTTGGAGTTCCTTCTGACACACATGTGTTTATGGTTCATGTGGTGCATGATCACAAAGTGAAAATATTAACAAGATGAATACCTGATCAATGTGCTTCTTTTAAAAGAACTTTCTCTCTGAAACAGGACCTTTGCTTGTTTTTTAATTAGCCAATAAAGCATTGCGTCACACTAACAAGAGTACACCTTGCTGCTGGAAAGCTGTGGCCTAGTTGCCTTTACTGAAACCTGGTGAGGTGAATTCCATGGCTGAGTGTGGCTCTCGATGGCTGCTGGCAGTTCAGAAGGGACAGCAGAGAGGGAGAGGGGAAGGTGTTATCCTCTCCATCAGGGGAGGCATGGAGTGCCGCGAGCTGTCTGAAGAACAGCCGTGAGCAGGTTGAAAGCCTATGGCTGAGAATCAGAGTCTGAGACAACCGAGTGAAAGCTCGAGGCTGGTGTCAGCTGCAGGCCACCTGATCCAGGGGAGCCTAGTGACAGAGTTCTTGCTCCAGCAACAGGAGGCACCACAGGCTCTCATCCTGCTGGGGACTACACCCACTCCTGCAGCTGCTGCCAAAGTAGCGCAGTGAGCCTTAGGCAATCCAGGAGACTCAGGGGGTGCGTGCAGGATAATCTGTAACCACGGAATGGACAGCCCTTCCCGAGGGGATGCAGTACTGGAGCTGCTGGTGACCAGCGGGGGCTGATGGGGGTGCTGAGGTTGGAGGCAGTTTGGGCTGCAGTCCTCAGGTACTGAGGGACTTGGCACTTGTGAGGGGTAGGGGTCACATGAAGAGTAAAGTCAGGCCCCTGAACTTGAGGAAAATAAACTTCCAGCTCTTCAAGTCAGTCAATAGGATCCCCTGGGAAACTCCTATTTAAAAACACACAGGTAAATTTATGCAGAAATTATTTGGAGATTCTAGTGCCTTCTGTGTTTATGGAGAAAGGATTTAAGTTCTGAAGAGTTCTTGGAGATTGCTGTGGAAAGTCTAGTGATGGAAGAGTGGTTTGGACTGTTAAAACAGCAAGGGAAGACATTGGAGACAAAACCCAGACTCTGTACAAAATGAAACAATACAAAAAGCATCTGTAGCTTCCTGTTTCTCTAAAAAAATGCTGTCGAACTTTGTGTAGTTTCTGAAATAGAACTGAAATGAAAAATAGCTCATCCTTGAAGCTCTCTGTAGCTGTGCAGCAGGCTAAAAACATCTAGCAGATCTATGTGAAGACTTGAGAAAAACCATAACACTGTATTGCGCACTTCAGAATCTTCGGGAAAGAGTAGTTATGTGCTAAGAAAATCCTACTTTTGATGAAGTAGTTATTTTAAGCTGTTAGTTACCAGCTAGTCTAAGTGGTCTAATAGAAATGTGTGCTGAGAGAAAAAGAATTTTCTGTCAGCAGTAAATACTTTGTAAATATACCCAAAGAGTGTGTTGTTTTTCTATGCACTATTTCAGCCTACCTCAAACAAAGTATGAATATTTAGTATGTGTATGCAAGCTTTTGGAAAATGAATTTCCATTATACCAAGACAAATACATGTTTTGGATAGTTTCTAGCTTGATGATACAAATGATACTTTATGTAGAAGTCCATTTGAATAAAAGTAATTCTACTGAGCTAATCTCATTTGTTTAATGAAAAGCTGAACATATTAAAGCATTACATGGAAAACTGTAAGCAACAATGCCATTACTGCTTTTTCAGGTACTTTAGTAGGAACTTGCTAGTGACTTGGCACCATGGTAGCTCTGTCCTTGAAGATCTGTGTCCGTCAGTGCAATGTGGTTAAGACGATGCAGTTTGAACCATCCACTGCAGTGTACGATGCCTGTAGAGTTATTCGTGAGCGAGTGCCAGAGGCTCAAACAGGGCAAGGTGAGTTCCTGAATTTGTCTTTTGTCAGTTCATTGGCTGAGTTGAAAATGGACATAAACCATGGGGTTTTTAATGTTGTCCTGTTCCTTCATTTATCTTTCATGTTGGAGGGTTTGTTTTGGGGTTTTTTTTGTTTAAATGGTAAAGCTGTGGAGTAAAGGAAACAAGTGCAAACAGATTTTTAAGTGACAGAAAGTTGCTGAGTTGTTTTTCTTCCTTTTGTCCTGACAAAGGTTTTCCCGCAATGGATGTTTTCTTGGGGAACTTTGACTTCTTAAATAAATATCTTGTTTGCCTAAAAGATGAGAAATTGCTCTCCTCTTGGGAGAGCAATTCTTTTGGTATTACCTATTTAAAGCAGTGTTTCTGGCAATGTTTTCTAAGAAGATCTAGGCAGACTTACTTTGTGTTGCAGCAAAGGAAGTGACAACACAAATTACAAAAGAATAGCTGGTTACCTCCAAAATGTGCAAAGATAAATGTTTGAAAATTGTTAATAACTAAAATCATTACCATGCTGTGCATACCAAAGTTACCATGCTGCTGTATGTTAATCAAATGTAACTGTCTCTGTACCTATTGAGCAAATTAGATGAATACAGACTGGGAAATACCATGGACAAAGGTCTGGTTTTAACATAGTCAAAATTGTCAAAAAATGCAGATACTTCAAAGCCCTTTGGTGCTGCATGGTATATAATGCTACTGGAATGTAATCCTTAAACCAGGTTGTTTATTGAGTTTTAGGCACAGCTCTCAGCTTTTACAGCCATTTCAAAAATCTTCTCTGAATTGTTAGGAAAACTTAATAGTTATGGACTTCATTATTAGTGCTTAGAATTGCTTCTCCTTTGCAGGAGTCCTTGGGAAGTCTAGTTACAGAGCTTCAGTTTTCAGATAAAAGCTGTGCATTTTTACCATGCTGATCTCTCAAGGCAGTGATTGTAGACAGCTGTTGAATTCAGAGAAGTTGAGTGATAAATATCCCTGAACATCATGAACCTCGAAAAAAAGCCAAGGAGTTCTCAGATTTTATAGTAGGGCTTTTTCCTTTATATATGATTGCAGTGCAATTGCAAACTTCAGAAAACCTGATGAAGTTGAGTGATGAACAGGGATGTTTCCAACATACACTTTCCCTTTCTTGGTGCCTGGTCAAATCTGTGTGCTTGCCTGTTAGACCAGAAGCCTCACAGTGGTGCAGTACAGCAGATAAAGTGGTTCTGCACAACAGAAAATGCACTTGTTCTGCATTATGGCTGTCAGCTGTGCACATTTCACTTCTCCCACATGCCTGGTCCCAGCGCAAAGGTGGCTGTGATATTCATGTGCAAGTTGCACAGCTCCTGCTATTTCATTACCGGGTGCATGCCCCACAAATGAGTATCTGTGCTTCCTCCGTAATTCTGTGCCCTGTGCAAGGCGCTTTGTTTGCCTCTAAAGGTCACAACCTATTTATAGGCACAAATTCTAAAATCTACGGAAGTGATTCTGTACTGAATCTGTATCATAAATATCCCTATATGTACAGATCACTTGACCTTTCAGAAGAGTTTTTAGTTAAGGTCAGAAGGAGAAGTTTTTCATCTTATTCAGTTGTTTTTGGAAGGATTCTTCTTTTCAGTTGTGTATCTGTAAATCAGTTACACTTTTATTAATTGTCTTTTATATAACTGCATAAGTAATTATGTGTTTAAGGTAAATGCTGTTAAATGTAAATTATTGCTATGGATGGCTTTTAAGGATGAAATACTATCCAAAAATTGTTGATATCTTTAACTTGGCTTTCTGACCAAAGTGTCCTAACATGGCTGCAAGTAAACGAGGTAGGGCCCAGAGCTGCTGCAGCAGGGTGTGCACTGCTGGCTGTGGGGAAGGGTCATCAACTTAACCTGCAGAACTGCAAACAGGGCAGGCTCAGCTGCTGAATGGTTGTTTGTTGTTTGGGAAGTATAATCTGTATCAATTCTTCATGCATATGGACAGGCCTTAAATTAACAGTCATGATACTTCATTTTGTGTATCTGGAATTTAATCTTTGAAACCTAAGCTTGGGTTTGTTTCTGTGTGGCAATGAAAGTTTTATCATTTGCTTGTGATTCTGATAGAATTGATTGACATTGTTTAGCCTGCAAAAGATGCAAGTTTTTCCTGTGTTTGTTATGGATATAATTCTAGAAGCCTTGCTTATTTTTAAATACCTAAATCATCTACCAAAAAGATGGTGTTTTATAATAAACTCATTCTATGCAGGGTTGAAAGCAAACTGTGTTTTGAAAATAGAACTGCTGCTTGAAATAGTACACTATGGTTAAGGCTAAACTCGCTGGTATTTTTGGTTAGTCAATTCCAAAGCGGGACCTGTGAGCATTTAAAAAAGGTTGTCTCAAAGAAAAGTAGTTACAAATATAATACACAGTAGATGTGACATGAAGATGTGATGGCAATAGTGAAGCTTTTGTTCACTATTGAAGAAGACTTGTTCAAGTCTTCTATAAAGCCTGATGTACCCTGCTATCTGCTGCTAAACTAAATGTTTTATCAAGCACAGAAAAAAAATTCTGTCCAAGTTTATTAAGAATGGAAGGTAAGTGTAATGGAGGCTTAACCCTGATGCTGAATAGCCCTGAATAAAACCATGTTGGTGTTATTAGGTTTGATATTTTATAACGTGTGTCTGTCTGTTCTGTTCCACAGCCTCTGACTATGGATTGTTCTTGTCAGATGATGATCCTCGAAAAGGTATTTGGCTGGAGGCTGGAAGAACACTGGATTATTACATGCTCAGAAATGGGGTATGGTGCAAGTCTGTTGCTTCCTTCATCACCATGTTCTTACAAAACTTGATCCTAAATAACAAGGAGAATGTTTAGCTTTTGGTAGGGTAGGAGGGTCTTGAGTCTGTTCCTGAACTTGACCTAGTCCTCTTCCTTGCTGTGCCTCAGATGTCAGTTTTTTCCTGCATCAGGTTGTTACTGTGAGCTACTGTGGTCAGTAGTGTCTTCACAGAATGATTAACAGAAAGTTGAAAAATAACTTCTGTTATATGCTTTATGTTTGAGGTGACCTTGTGTTACAGAGTTGGTTTTGTTGTATACTTGAGCTGGTGAGGTCATAGTGGCTTATGTTATGGCCAGTTTGCTACAGCCAAGGGCGTTATAGTCCTTTTGGAATGCTGGGCGAGGTTTTGCAAAATACAAAGGTATTTTGGTCTATCCTGCCCTGACTAGGTTTTGATCTTGCCACTTAGGACAATTCTTGAGAAATTATATTGGCAGAACTAAAAGTAGTTGCTTCTCAAGTTTGTTAAATGAGTAAGTTTGCCTATACTGTAACAAAGGAAAAATCCAGCTTGGAGGGTGGGAAGGAATCGTGTTTTAGGCATCCAAGGTAGTGGGTTGGCTTGTGGTGCCCTCCAAAAGCGTTTAGAAACAGTTGTGTTTATTTCCTAGGATATACTGGAGTACAAGAAGAAACAGAGACCTCAGAAAATCCGAATGTTGGATGGGTCAGTGAAAACAGTCATGGTGGATGATTCTAAAACAGTCGGTGAATTGCTGGTTACCATTTGCAGCAGGATAGGTAAGATCCACATGCTTAGGTAGGACCCACATGCTGAAGAATTTGTTTTTCTGCCATATTTGAATTTTGATTGTTTGGATATTATGTGGCTAGAAGTTGGCACACATGTGAAAAATTTAAATTTGTTATAAGTTACTATTTACTGAACAGTTTCTTGAAACCTATTTTCCACGTTTTATGAAAGTCAGTAGAGAGTCAGCTGTATCCTTAAACTTCAGGATTTAGCAGTTGAAGGCGCAAAGTTATCCAACAGTACAGGTACCTGTTTTTAGTTCTACATTACATTTACGTGCTCTTTCCTGCTATGGGGTAGAGATTCAGAACTGAATTTATACTCAGTTTTAATTGGATAAAAGAGGAACACTGCTGACCTTGAAATGTACCCAAACCTAGGACTTCATATTGTTATGATTAAGAGTTGATCACAGAATTGTATTATTTGTAAAACAACATATAGAAGCCATCCAGAGCAGCTGGTCAAAAATGTGTCGTATTGCTTACAGTCTGTCACAGCATTTAGCTAAATAGAGACATTTTTGAAAATAAATTCATATTTAACTATAAGCATGCATCTAACTTGAATTAATGTAAGTCTTAAGCCCTTGCTTAAATCTCATTTAGAATTCAAGAGGCCTTAATTTTGTTTATATTACTTTACTTGGAAAGTGAATAATCTGTTTCAGTTTTGAGGTTTTTTATGTTGGATTCTCATGTCCTGTATTCACCTCAAAAATTAGTTTGACTTATTTTCATGAATGTGGTCATGTAGGTGAGCTTTTAATTTGCTGTCTGGTGTAACATAAACATACTTTCCCAAACAGTACAAAAACTCAAACAGCACAAAGAAATGAGATCAACCTAGCACATATGCTAAATATGGTGAACTGATTTTTGATTTAGTTTCATGTAAAATTCATAGGAAGAGTTGAGTCTTAACACTTTAAAAAAAAAAAAATCATAAATTTCATGTGGTTTGTGTTCCTTAGTCAGCTCCGCCACATTTCTTTTACACATCACGGGCAAGCTGAAATTACTCAGTCCTCAGGAAGCAATTGTAGGCATCCTTCAATGGAAATTTACTGTAGCCTGTCTCCATTTTGGAATTTACTGCTACTTTAAATTCCATCATGTTTTAAAACTGGCAGCTTCTCTTGGTAGACAACAAAAAAGACTTAATACCTTTCTGAAAGTGGCTAGTGCAGCATATGACAAAGGAGTGCTGTATGGGAAAGACAAGGTCAGATACTGGCAAGATGTCTTGAATGCAGAAGTTGTAGAGTATTCTTCTTGTTCCCCATACACCGTTTTAACATTTCATCTGGCATATGCTTACTATGTTTGGAATAAGCCTTTGATATTTTAATATGTGGAAAAGAGCATTTCATCCATCCTAAAACATAGTAAATTTTTGTTACAAGCACTGGATTTATTTATAATTCCAGGAATAACAAATTATGAGGAATATTCCTTAATCCAGGAGAGCATCGAGGAGAAGAAAGAGGAGAGTACAGGAACACTTAAGAAAGATAGGACACTGTTACGTGATGAAAGAAAAATGGAAAAACTAAAGGCAAAGCTTCATACAGATGATGATTGTGAGTAAAGTATTCCTTGATTCGTGTCTTCACATAGTGCAGTGCAAGAAAGCCATGCAGGAATGCATTTTTAGACTATTCAGTGTGTCTCAGTTGGTTCCTGGCTTTATTCTGCATCCCTTTATATGTAGTGTTGTCTGCAACTGAGTATTTTTCAAATGAAGTGAATGGGCAAGTTAATGCCTCTGAGAGTTAGCAGGTGTTTTGAAGTCTTTTTTGTTAATTTTTGGTAGGGGTATTTCAACTTAAGTGTTGTCCCTTCATTAAAGTTCGTTATTTAATAATTGATGCCTACTGAAAACCATCAAAAAGTAGTTTTGTTTTTGAAGGTGTAAATTTTAACGGTGACGTTTGCCAAAGAACTAAGACAGTATTTGATTTGTTTTGTGTGTTAAGTAATGAGAACTGTTTTTTCTGTTTTACTGTAGTACACTAAGGTTAACTGTAAATAGCAGGAAGATGTTCTAAAATTATGTTCAGGGGTAAGAAAGGTAAACAGAATCATTTGTTTTAGAGGTAAAATGTGGTAAACTTATTTTGTAGTGAAGCTTTGACAATCTGAATTTAGTAGTAAAACATTACTATAGCTGTTTCTTCAACTATAAAGGTGTTAATATTTCTTCAATATTAAAGGGGTTTATGCTGTAGTATGTCCTTGTTTCTCAGCAGTGCTGTTTTTGAGTTCTCATATGTAGCAGACCTTCAGCACTGATGACTGGAAACAGAAATGAAAGCAACAGTTCTAGTGGAGTTTCCCCTGCAGTGGAAATGCCAATTATCCCATGAATTTCACCACAGCTTTTAGCCCTGGCAGCAGTGTGGATTTAACAATGTGCATGTCTGTGGCTCTGTTGCAGTAAATTGGCTGGATCACAGCCGGACCTTCAGAGAGCAAGGAGTGGATGAAAATGAGACGCTACTGCTGAGACGGAAGTTCTTTTATTCAGACCAGAATGTAGATTCAAGAGATCCTGTTCAGCTTAATTTGCTTTATGTTCAGGTACAGTACCTTTTACCCTATCTGAGAAAACTTATGTAGGTTAATTAGAAAAATTTTGTGGCTCAAATACTCCATCTTCTAGAATTCCAGTTCTGGAATTGGTGTAGTTTTGCTCTTTTGTCTATCCCTCCAAACACACATGATAGTATAGAGGCTTTGCTGGTTTTTTAAAATCAAATACTTCCAACCCAGTAATGGATACTGAGCCAAAAATCTGCTGCCTTTCACATCTTGCTTCTTTAAAATGGGCACATGTCTTTAGTCTCAAGTTGCATTTTTTAGTTCTTCTCCCCATTCTCTTCTAGGGATGGTGCCCTCTGTGTAATGTGGAGTCTCAGGCCAGTCTTGCAAACAGCTCTCTGTTTCTTATGTGTTTTTTCTCCTCTGCTTGGTCAGTGAGAGAGGTTCTTCTGCACTCCTTTCCAAGCTTCTACCCAGAGATGCTCACAAGGCAGGCAGGCTTCCTGTCAAAAGGGAGCCATATCATGTAACACAGTGGGAGTCCAGCTAGACAGGTTCCCTGAACTGTTGGAGGTACTGTACATACCTTAGCAAAGCCAGGAGCTTTATGCAGGAGGTACTATTTAACTGAAGGTGCCATTGCAGTTGCCTGCAATTCAGACTGCAAAAAAACCTAGGCTTTTAAACTCTTTGTTAAAGTTTGGCTTTTTTGAAGTAAAAAAATTACATATTTGAAAGTTAATGGAATGCACTGATGTTCTGCTTGACGTTGCTCCTAAATTACATTTTAAAAATCTGAGGCAAAAGATAAGTCTGGTGTTGCTCATAGAACAGCAGTAAGTTTTCCAAGTATTTTAGAAGACTCCTACACTGAGCTGATCTCCTGCCACTAAAATACTTAATTCAGGTGGTTTTTAGGACAGTATGTGTTGATAATGCTTTGTCATTGCTTTGCCTATGGATAGGTGAGCCTTTATAGCTGGAGCTATAAAATCTGTTGTCTTCAATGACCACCAAATTTACACAGAAAGAAGAAAAATGCTGTGTGCCTTTTCCTGTTGTCACGTCAATACCAGTAATTTAGTTTTTACCTACTAGTTATGGAGATCTTTTTGCCTTCGATATGAGGCAGTAGGATGAACGCTTTTCAGTGTGTGTACAGATACATGCACACGCATGTGTCTGTATATATGGGTGTACATACACAGAAGTGTATGTGCATGTTGTATTTTATATACACGTGCATTAGGAAGTGGGTGTCAAGTTCTCTTTTTGATCAAAGTTCTTACAATCATAGCTTCAGTAAGGCTCTATAGATACTCACCATGAAATAATCTAGCCCTTTGCTTATTTTATTAGTCAGATACACATCCAGAATGGAAAAATAAAAACATTCAGACAGAAAAGTGTGTGTTGCTGGCTGTATTCAAGCTTTCAAGGAATTTGAGATGGAATAGTTATTTTGGATGTCACTGACATATCTTTGTTTCTCCTCTCTAGGCTCGTGATGACATTCTGAATGGTTCCCATCCCGTCTCCTTTGAGAAGGCCTGTGAATTTGGAGGCTTTCAAGTACAGATCCAGTTTGGACCTCATGTAGAACACAAACACAAACCTGGATTTTTAGAGTAAACACTTCTAACTTCTAAATTGGGGTGACCTCAAGTGTAACTAATGTTGAGTTGTCACAGATTAAGCACATTTTATTACTCCAAACAGAGGTAATCAGATTCAGAGTGTTTTCTGTAGCAAATCTCCCTGTGGAAGGAGCCTTACTGCACAAATCAGCAACCTCAGCTGACAAGGGGACCCTTGGCAGTGGCTTATTAGACAGCACAGGGCACCAGCTCCTCCCAGAGTGTCAGTTAAGTACCCACTAAGTACTAGGAAAGTGTGAGAGTGGGAAGATGCTTTGTCATTTGAATAAAGTGAATATTGCTGCATGTAGAGGTTGAATTTTCCAAACTTTTTAGTGGCACAAATTAGTTGGTCAGATTCACCATCTCATGGTGTTAATGGAATTTTAGAACTGTGCTCTTTGTTTCAGGCATGGACAGAAGTTCTGCCTACAAGTGGCTCATTCTTTAATCTTTACTGTGATACTTAATTTACTGCTATCAGCAGGGCAAGTTAAGTTTGACTGAGATTTAGATGTCCCATTTTTCTACTGATTTTGATTTTCTGATTGGTTTACCTGCAGTAGAATTAACGGAGGGCCGAAGTCTGAGGAAAGCAATGTAGGAGGGTAAAAAAGAGCTATTTACTGCACAGTCCATCAAGCCTTGCCTACATATGAGGCTCATAAATACCTTAATTGGAGGCACAAAGCAATGGGTGCGTATTTGGTTTCTGTCTTGTTCCACTGGCAGTGCTCAGTGCTGACTCAGGCTTCCTTTGTGAGCCACTCCTGGGGTTTGCAGTATCTCAGGAATCACTTTGGTGTCTTCCTGAGGAGCCTGCAGTGCTGCAGCATTGGTTGTTTGAAACACTTCACTTCTGAAAGACATTCCTGAAGTAGCAGCTCACTTATGTGAATAAACATCTTTCAGTTCCAATTAATAATCAGCTTTTCTTTGTAGTGTCTGTCTCCTCCTGATTGGCCCATGAACCTTTCCTTTTAGATTTACTGATGCCTAAGAATTACAGGGACCCAGAGTAACAGCTTCAGTGTCCTCCTGGATTTTATTTCCTAGGACTGTGTCCAGTACACAGCAATCTTACTCCGAGATTTGTCTGTTGACTGCTTTTTCTTCCCTGCTGCCTCCACTCACTGAAGAGTATTCCTGCAGCAAACCTTTGGGGTATTATCTCATGGCAAGCCAATGTTGTGTCATGGCTATGATTTCAAGAGTTAGGTATTCCCAGAAATGTTTGCTTTCAATTTTTAAAGCAGTAATTTGCCACAGGCTTAAGCAGAAGCTTTTGCAAACTGCTGTATAGTGCTCAGTTGCTTAAATTTTTCTCAGATTTTCTAATGTACTAATTGGTTTTTTTCATTGGGAAGCTTCTTTCTCTCTTTTTTTCAACTGCCATCTAGTTAGTGTGTTTTATGGTGGACTGAAACTGCTGGCTGGATGATACTTCTACTTTGTATGTGATGCTGGATCCTGTGGAGTCCATCACAAAATAGTCATCACTCATATAATATGCATTGTCTTTTTTTAATCCTAATAGAAACAAAAGGTATTAATAACTGAACCATATATCAGAAAGAGAATGTTACTCCAGTGGAAACCATTTTGAACCAAAATTCCAAAATTTAGAACCTTCTTATTTTCTGTAGGGCATTTTCTCTGCTGTTGTTTTGTTTTCATTTTAGGGCTTTGATTGTATTAGAATCAAACTTGGCAGGTAATCAAGTGCAATTGCTCTCTGTCCTGGTGTTTAATCAGTTCATAAAATTAAGGATTTCTGACTTAGAGGTAATTCAGTTTTTGTCCTCTGTAGATGAGCCTGCTCCAGAACCATAAGTCCCTGGTCACTGTCTTGTAATTTGAAGTGTACATGTTGATGATTTAGTAGTGATGCATTTGGTTTTACATAGCCTTCATGACAGCCTTTTTCTGAAACCTCATGGTTTTGTTTTGTGAGTCTTAAGTGAACCAAGTGATCCTGGCTCATTATGAGCAATATATATAAACAGTACAGTAAAATGCTTATTTTTTTTTCTGAAGATGCATCTTTCATCCTTTCAGAAAAAAACTTCTTTGTTTGTCTGGGGGTTTTTTATCTCCTTGAAAAAGAGTGAACTTTTTTTGAAGTTTCGTCCAACTGTTTTCTACTCTTTGGTGCATTTTATTCTTTTCAAATAAGAAAGTTTTGTTTTACCTAAACCGTATGCTGTAGCTCAATATGTGAAATAAATTCAGTCACTCACTACTGAAACCTCAAGATGCTGCAGGTTCCCTGAAGGAGAATCTGTCAGCTTGCAGAGAAAACAGCATAGAACAGAATCACACAAGTATTTCATGCACTTGTTTGGAAAGAGCTTAGTTCAGTTTGCCATGTCTACAATATGTTTGTGTAGGGAGACCTTTTGTATCCTTTTCTATCGTTGCTGAAGTATTCTTGGCACAGATGAAGATTATTGCCTGCATCTTGCTAAGACGTTGGTATTGGTTGTTGGCATTCCCTTGAAGCTCATGCCAAAGTAAATTGTGAAAGCATTAAACTATCAAATTACAAGTTGTCCTTCTTCGCGCCCTTCATCATACAGATGAAGTTTTGCATGGCACCTACAGAGGTACACTGGGGCTGAATTTGCTGAGAGAATATCTAATAACTCGCACTGTTTGGCTGCAGATAGGAAAGGAGTACCTCAAAAATGTAAGCTTAAAAGCTTAAAAATGTGATGTCTTGATAGTTTATCTACATATGGATATTAATTCTAGCTAATAAAAGATGAGAATTTAAAGTGCATTGATAAGAATTATTTGTTTATATAAATCCATTTCCAGAATGAAACTCAGTTTAACTCAGGTTTTGGTTTGTTTTTTTTTTTTTTTTTTTAATTTGCCTTGGAAGTGATTTTAACTAAACTGGTTTGAACCTGTGAAATCCTGTGTAAAAGCACCAGTTGTTTTGTAATAGAGACACCAGCTTTTAAAGACAATAAACTGTATTCAGTTCTTACCTACAGTTTTTAATTTGGCTCTTCAGCCTTCCCTACCCCATGATATGTCTTTGTAAATAAGTCCCAAGAAGAGATTTCAGTATCATGTGTTTAGTGAGATGTAGCTACTAGAACATCAGAAGGAAGATCAGCAAGGACAGTTGTTCTTACTTTGTCCTTTCCTTAAACCTCTAGCATTATAAACCAAAATGTGTGATCTCAGTGCTGAGTAAGATTTTTGAAGCACAAAATCCTAGTTTAGTATTTTGAGCTATTTTGTTGATTGTCTACAGTGGCAGGCTTTTGTGTTTAAAAATACCCAAAAAAAGCACACCGTAATATAATCAAAAAACCCAACACAAAAATCCATCCTGTCAAGATATAAAATCAAAGCAACTCCCACAGAACAGCTGAGCAATTTTTTGCCAGTCTTATTTAAAACAATCCGTCCTTCTAGAAACTTCTAACTTTGTATCCTAGTAGGTAGTTCTAGCCTTCAGTGTTAATAGTAGTGGCTTGTTTACTGAACAAATCAAAATAAGGAGGACATTCTCCAGTCATACTTTTTCTGTGATTCTTAATAGTCCAAAGCACGGGGAATCCTTGGAGACTAATTATTTTAACTGTGCAAATTTCTTCAGGTGGAAAATGACCTGCTGAATACATGACAGTTTCACCAGAGTGGAATATTCCAGAAGGGAAGGTTCAGTAAAGTGTGATGCTGATAGGTCCTCAGGTTAGGGTGATATTTGGCTGAGACAAAGGGTTATTTTATTATACACAAGGAGGTGCAGATGAGATGTTTAAGGATTCCTTCTGACTGAATTCTGTCGTGGAGGCCGAACTTGTTGAGTTTGTATTCTGAGAGCCTTAGAATCTGAGTGCTGCAGAAATATAAACTGGTTCTTTTTTTACTTTGAGACAAGACACTGGCATTAAGTGTCCACTTAAATAACATCCTTGGTTTTCATTGCAATATTTGTGTTCTAAGATGTCTTGGATGACACAGAGAAAGAACTTGGTCCCACACGTCAGTAAATCCAAGTGCTACTGTGCAGTAATAGCAGCGTCTGAACGCAGACACAGAGCTGCCTCAAGCTCCCCTGTCTCCTCCTCCCAGGTTACAATATAAGCCTAGCTGGATTTAGATGGAAGCCCTCTGAGCTGCTGAGAGACATCCTATAATTTAAGAATGGAAACTGTCCCAACTATTGTTTATTTTTGATGAATTTTCGAAACATGAAAAGGTACTACATGGATCAGTAACTCGAGTGTTTTTCTTAATTATGTAAGGTAACCTCTTGCTCTGCTTTGTTTTGTTTTGTTCTGGAGGTATATTACACCCATTTTAGGAAGCTTGGGGAACTTAGTGCCAATAAAGATGTATGGAAGGCATCCCTCCTCAAGAAGGAACCATTAACTTTGGAATTTCTTTTATTTTCCCCTAGCCTGAAAGAATTCCTGCCTAAAGAATATACCAAACAAAGAGGGGCTGAAAAGAGAATATTTCAGGTAATTGTGAAGCTGAAAAAACTACTATAGTTTTACTACCTTTGTAAGAACTGAGATTTCCCAAGTGTATACATTGTATGTACTTGAATACATAGATATCAGAAAAAGGAAGTATCAAGAACTGACAACTTTAATTTTATTTCTTCAGCAGATTTATTATCCTGATCCTTTTTTCTTCCCTTTTGTTAAAGGGAAAGAGTGAACATTCAGTATTTTAAAGATCTTTTTGTCAGTTGCATTGAAATATAAAGATGCATATTTGTAACAAAACAGACATATTTAGGAAAGCCAGTTTAAATTTCATGCCTCATTGAAATATGAACCCCAGTTCTGCTAGTTAATTCTTGAATTCAGTGGTGTGTGTGGGAATCACACCATCGTAAAAGACTGGAGCAGTTGAGTATGAAATGGTAAAACATACTGCTAACTGTTAGAAGTGGTCTCAGAGTCTGAGTTGTGTAGATGGCCCAGGTGTCTCTGCCCGCTGAAATACAAGTTCGGCAGTACAATGGAAGACAGACATTCTGAGGTCAACATGTGCAGTAAAGTCGTATGGCTGCTGGAATGGCACAGCCAACATGTGTGATCTCAACTTGGGAGACAAGCTGCAGAGCAGGAGCAGGTCACATCCTTTCCTTTGTCTGCCGCACTCCCAGTCTAAGAGTTCTATAACTTACAAGTCTGTTTTAGCTGGAGCTTTCAGTACTTCCTTGTAGGTGAGTGTGTCTAATACTTCTCTGTGCCCCTTTAGGTGGCGCAGTGGTGTTGCAGGTTAAGCAAAAACCAGGTTCATTCACTTCGGAGTATCGTGACCATGCTGTTCATAGCATGGCATTTCTGCCCGGGTCAGATGTGACCTATGAGTAGTTTCCATCATTACACGCTTTAGTGCATGGACCAGAAGCTCATCAGTGTGGGCACTGATCTGGGCAAAGATACAACAGCAATGTAGAATGTGTGAGCTGTCCTTTTGAAAAAAAACCCATCTGTTTCCCAAGTCATAAAATTCTGGAGCTTGACAGGTGGTTTTCACCAAATATTCCATCTGCAGTGGCTACATTTGTGCTCCTTGCTCTTTCGGGATCCTGGTTGTGTTCTCTGTGCTGAACTTGACAGATAAGGGATGCAAGAGTGTTTTGGAGTTGCGATTGCTCCTCCCAGCGCTCCCCCTAGGAAACGCCCACATTGTCGGGAGCAAGTGTAGTAGGAAGGCGTTTCCCGTGTTCCTGGTGCTCCCCCTGCTGCCATCAGTCAGCAGGAAAGAGGTGGCAACCAGCAGTTCAGAAGCGCCGGAGGGGAAGAGGGGCTGGGATCGGGAATCCCACAAACAGGATTTAAATAGCGTCTTCAGCACAGTGGTCTGGGCTAGGAGAGCGGATGCTGAGATGTAGTTTGAATACATAAGATGCGTACCTGTCATTACTTACAGGTAATCAAGTCTACTAATGAGCAAATTGTTTAAATAATAAATAGAGACTGAGTTACGAGACACGCTTAGATGAATATTTCAGGACAAACTAGTTAGAAAAATCATTGTTTGTTCCTCAGCTGTAGAATTATTTTCATGTGATGGAAAAGAAATTCTGGATAATGTTTCAGCTGGCAAAAAAGTGGACTTCCCATTGGAAGTGCCTGTAAGACATGAGAAACGGTCACGTACAAGGTGTGAGGCTGTCATAAATCAGAAGTTTTGGGCACAAAGCAGGAATAAATAGTCTGTTTCTGGGGGGAAGGAAAAAGCATGCTGGTACATTTAAATCATTTTTAAAAGCTGAGTGAAGAGGCATTAATTATATGTAACCTAATGGTGTCAAATAGCAGGAATACCTAGAATTTTAAACTGTATCAGAAGTAGTTTAAATGTGCGTGGTCTGAGGCACAGATTGAATGGTTCATGGTCAAAGAGGAGTGTTCTCTTTGCTCAGGTTTTTTATTTTCTCTGATGGCAGGGATTATATGATAGTCTTGCTAACATTTCTGTCCAGTATTTTTTCAAATATTCTAATTGTGATTATTATTCACTAAGCATCCTGAAATAAATAAAAGCTCTACCCTTTCTTTGTTTCCAGAAAGCATTGGTTCTGCCTCATTGATACTGAACTCTCTTACAGGAGCACAAAAACTGTGGTGAGATGACTGAAATAGAAGCCAAAGTGAAGTATGTGAAGCTGGCGCGTTCGCTGCGCACCTACGGTGTGTCGTTTTTTCTTGTTAAGGTAAGGTAGCTCTTGCTGTGCCCATCCTGTATCCTTCGGGTCCCTCACTAAACAGAGCTTTGCTACCTCACCACTAAAATACTGCAGGTTCCTGGAGGAGTGAGAAGAGGCATTGTCTTTTGAACTGAAGAGTAAAGATGCACTAAAGACCAGAGCTTCATAATGCGTTGCTTGAAAATCGTTGTCTGTAAACAAACTAAGTCTGGAGTTTTAAATTGCCACTGTCTGCATGCCAGTTGCTTCCCTTTGTCAGTATATTCCATCTTGCTATTCCTTTCTCCTGTGGAAAACTACATTTGTATGGAAAACCATCTTCCACACCTTGTTATAGGAAAAAATGAAGGGCAAAAACAAGCTGGTTCCTCGTTTGCTGGGGGTCACCAAAGACTCAGTGATGCGTGTGGATGAGAAGACCAAGGAGGTGCTGCAGGAATGGCCGCTGACAACTGTGAAACGCTGGGCTGCCTCACCTAAAAGCTTCACTCTGGTAATCTTCCTGTGTATGTTCAGAGGACAAGGGATCCATGTGGCAAGGAGAGAGGAAAACGTGGACTTAGAATGGTTTCTGTACTGTAACTTGTTCTGTCTCTAATTTTCTATCATTATATAGAGTCACTGAGTCCTCAGATAATAAACTGGCTCATACTGGAGTCGTTTGGTGCTTCTAGACAGGCCAGCTCCTCGGAAGTACTGTTTAAATCTTCTAATAAACTGCTGTTTAAGTCTGGTTTGTGCCTAACTAGAGAAACCATTAAGAAAGCATTGTTATTCACACTTATGTAAATAGTTATGGTGCTTGTCATTCATAATGTGCTTTGTGACTTGCAAGATATGAACATAAACAAAGTCAGATGGCTCATTTATGCATTTGATAATACAAACTTAGAGAAGCTTCGTGGATGTGATATTTTGTTAATTATTTGGTCCATAGGAGACCCCTGCAACATTTGTTTTGGATATGACAAGGTTGTTTAAAGTGATGGAGCTAGAGGCAGAGGCTAGAAAATTGCATTCACGTGATTCACGTGCATCTAATTTCCAATTGTATATGTGATTATGCTCTAGGATTAAATTCTACAAAGACTTTATCAGACTCAGTCACTTAAGGATGGAGAAAAGTTAGATGAAGTACCTCTTGGGTGTTTCAAATTATGAAACATCTGTGATTAAGCTGAAATAAGAACCGTTCTTCTCTCCTCCTTACCTCCCCTGCCTTGACTGGTTTAGAGTCTTGGAGCAGTTTAACTTACTGTTGGGTGTAATAAAACGTCTCTACAAACAGTTTTAAAATTTGAATTCTCTCACTCATATTTGGTACTGTTTCTTCATTTCCTTACTTATAGGTTTTGATTTTTTTCCCCTTTTTCTTCAGGATTTTGGTGAATATCAGGAAAGCTATTACTCAGTACAGACCACTGAAGGAGAACAGATCTCTCAATTAATTGCAGGTTACATTGATATCATCCTAAAAAAGGTACAGTATTAACATCTTGACATGTAGCAAAGAAGCCAGTGCAAAACCTCAAATATGTGCAAACTGCAGTTTTTCTCTCATGAACTCAGTGTTGTATCTTATGTTTTAATGTTCTGTATTTTTACCTGTAAGTGAGGCACTGCTTCTAGAAAAATCAAGGCTATTTACTACCTCACTAGCATGGGTCAGGCTCAGTAGAGCACTCCTGGGTTTTGTTTTTCTGTCTGGAAGGTGACCTGGTGACTGTGAGTGCATACACAGGGAAAAGTCCAAAGCTTCAACTATGCGTTTTAACCTATGGTCCAAAATGATGAATCAGGTGGGAAGAAATTACCCTAGAAATAATATTGAAAAATACAGCAAGGACTACACAGTAGTTGTCCAGGTGCTCTTGTATATAATGCATCGAAGCTGAGAAAGTTTTTTGGCCAGAAAAACAAACCAAAAAGCAGCAACACTGTGATTAGTGAAGCAAAGAATTAGACCTCAGTTGTGCAGAGAGGGATAAAATCAGTGTTTGCCAAGAGGCCAGACTGTCTTGAAACTTGTTTTTATGGAAAGTGCCTGGCAGGAGAGAGGAAGGGCTGATACACATCTCCAGTATTCGAAATATTCCCAAGCAAGCAAGTGCGGCAGCAAAAAATGGCAAGTTTGCCTACAAACATGGAGCTGAATGGTCACATTCTAAGCATATTGTATAGAAACGTGAGGTGTTCCAAACAGCACTGATTGCTTCTTGTCAAATTTTTACTTTATTAACATTCAACCAAACGACCTCATTATTTACTGTAATAGGTTTTAGTAGTAGGAAATCACAAAGTTAAGTAGCCCAGAAGAATTTATTGCCTTTGTTCATGTGGCAGTGTAGGATGCAACATCAAGTGTTGCATAAGAAGAGGTTGAGGAGGATTGCCAGAATTCATCACACAGAATTCATCACATGCCTTTTTCTCTGAGGCTGTCAGGCTCAGGTTTAATAAACATCAAATAAATTGCAGGTTTCTGTAAATGGTTTAAAACTTAATTCAAAACTAGCTTTGCTCTCTACTGCCAAATGAAAGCAGCCTTCTGTCTTGATAGAATACAAATGTGCGAATTTCCACTCCCAGTCCTTTGATTTTTTTTTTTTTCTCTACCATCTGCTGACACAGCCAGTTTAAAATGAATGAATTAGAAACAGGTTAGAGCATAAACACCCATGATTCATATGAGAAGCTGCAGTTCACAGTTGTCGAGCCCACGTTATCTCTGTGATGGATGCCTCAAAGTGGGGTTGGTTGCTCTCAGTTACGTAATGTTAATTCTTGGTGTGTTTTGGACTGGCCCAACTCATTTTCTCCGGTGTGTATTGATAGGTACATTTTTTTCTGCTCAAGTGTTATCAGTACAGTGTTCTTCCCCCACCCCCCAACCCCTCATGTCCTGCAATATTAGTGATAGGTTGTTAATCAGGTGACAGGCAACCCAGAACTTGAGTAGCTTATATCTAAATTAAAAACAGTTGATTTTTTTACTTTACCTTAGTATGGAAGTAAGGCACAATCTTGACTAGAAATAGAGAGTTTCAGTTCATGCATAAAATCAAACTCTAATAGTAACAACTACTTTCTCCAAAATGGTGTGTTCATAGAAATGTGCATGTTGAGTTCTGTTAAATGTACCCAAGGTCATAGTGGATACTCCTCTGTTTATACGCGTCTATATGGACTCAGACTACAGATCATGTGGCAAGGTGGAAAGCAGTTTTTCTGCACTAGGCAACAAGTAGAAATAGACTTTTTTTATACAGCACTATTTCTATGATGTGTAGTTTCCTGTTGTTTCTAGTGATTTAGACTTACTGCTCTTATATATATTTACCTCCCTCAGCACTAAAAAAAAACCTGCTTCATGAAGTCAGACTGTCCTGAACTTTAAAGTACCTCTGATAAAATAACATGGAGCGAGTATTAAAAGTATTGTCTTTACTTAAGGATATGTATTTCCTACTGTAGGCAGGTCTATATAGTAACGTTTCAGCACTTTCCTTATACCTTTGTTCAAAAAAGCAGCTGCAGGCTTTTTTCCTTTATGTACTTCATCTGCCAGGGCTTTGAGCCTGGACTGTTAAATGTGGTAGAGCACCTCTTCTCCCGTGGAGTTTATATTGTTGCTCACTGCCCAAAAGCACTGTGATCACCCCAGACAAGGCTCTACAGGTCATTTGGTGAGGTTTGTGATGAATGGCAAGGAAATTGTGGAGAGAAAGCAAAAACAACACACATTGTATAACTTCTTTTTTCTCCCCCTCCAGAAACAAAGTAAAGATAGATTTGGGCTTGAAGGTGATGAGGAATCAACCATGTTGGAAGAATCTGTTTCACCTAAGAAGTGAGTGCATGCAACAGGAGGAAATGGTCTGTCTTTAAAAGCGCCACATTTAACTGCGGCAGCTTTTTCAAATGTAGTATTACAGTTATTACTGTTAAAGAATGGTTTTCTACAGAGTATTTCAATAGAAGGAAGTACTATCCCCAGGCAATTCAGCAGGCTCCTAGCTTCATTCAAGGATTGAAGAGCAGGTATTTGTCACAAAATTGTTGGTTAGGGCAGCCAGCAGTGGTAGCAGTTTGTCCCAACTTGACCCTTGAACAAAGGCACTCAGGCTGTAATTGAGTAAAGTGCTGGGGCAGAGAGGGCAATAATGAAGCAGAGCTGAAAAGGTTGTAGTATTTTTTTCATCTTCATCTAGGATTGCAATGTTTTAGTTGCTTGTGTCTGCTAGTTCCATGGTTTCCAGTAGATTTGACACCTGTCAGTTCAGTTGTACACGGTGTTATGAGCAGAGCTGGCTTATTTCACCAACCAGACCCATCAGATGTGTGGTGTGGGTAGAGGTCAGGGTTTGGTACAAGTACATCAGGTTATGGTTTTGATGGGAGAGTAACTGAATATAGCAAAACACAGAACTGTAGAGCTGGGCACACTCTTGGAAAGGAATGTCAAATCTTTCTGTGCAGTGAGAGAGTAGAAACAGATTTGTGACATTTTAAGCTGTAATGAGCCACTCGAGTCTCTTGTTGGAACTCTTGAGGGGTGGCAGTGTCAGCAGTGTGTATGTGAAAAGTCCATTTGATTTATTGTTAAGTATACGGTTTATATGAGATAAACTTGTTAGCAATTACATGTGGCCTTATGGGAAATTTCAACTTTTGATGGATCACACATGTTCAGATGTGCTTTATTTTGACATGGCCCTTTCCAAATCACTTCCAGAATATACTGTTAGCTAAGTGCTGTGCAGAGAAGCCCAAAACTTATAGTAGATAAATACAAGATTTTCACAGTTGAAATCACTTTTTTTTTCCTCAGCAGAGTGTTGTTGTTAAAGCCTGAATTTCTGTCAACGCTTCTAGCTATTAAAGCTTGAATCATGTTTAAATATGAGCAGTATATTTGGCAAAGCAGTTCATGACCAGGGATGGCAGTAACTTTATTTATTATTCTCTAGCCCATTATCTGATTGACTGCCAGATTATTTGCAAGTATTGTGTGTGTAAAGGGGGAAGAAAGTTTTTTCCCAATTCTAGGGGGTGCTTGCAAAAGACATCTCTACAAGGTTCATGCTTCTGTTTTCTATTGATCAGCCTATGATACAACTGAAATGAAGCAGGTGTTATGCCATAAACCTTGCTGGGGTCCTATCTGCCATGCATCTAAAGGGGATAAAGCTGTTGTACTGTGTATAACAAAGCTGCACATTGCCATCTTTCCTTGGTGCCTGCTCATTAGTGCTATTAATAACTGATCTGCCAGAAGCCCCAGATTATCTTTTTCCTCATATGTTAGAAAGAAAAACCATAAAGTTTTCTAGCTTCTCCAAGTGTTGTGAAATGTAATTTAAAATCCTAGAGGGAGAACAGCTGGCAGAACTCTATTTGCAGGAGCTTAGTAATTATCTGTTGGATGTTTTTTCCAGATCCACTATTCTGCAGCAGCAGTTCAACCGAACCGGGAAGGTGGAGCACGGCTCTGTGGCACTGCCGGCTGTGATGCGCTCTGGCTCCAGTGGCCCCGAGACTTTCAACATTGGCATCATGCCTTCTCCCCAGCAACAAGTCACAACTGGCCAGATGCACAGAGGACACATGCCCCCACTTGTGAGAAACTTTGTTCTGTGTTTCAAACCTGTCTGTGCAGCAAGTAGTCAGAAACAGCATGTCAGAAACAGCCAGGAGTCCTGGCTGTAACTTCCTGACTCTTCTACCAAACATAAGTTTTGAGTATTCCTTAAATATTTAAGATGTCACATTTTGACTTATTTCCTCTTTTTCTTTAAAGCAGGCTCTTCCAGCCTTCTCTTTACTTCTAAGTAGTTAAAACTAGTATTCAAAAGGGGGGAAGAAAAGGTTTACAGATGGGCAAAAGTAAGCAATTTTAAGTATAAGGCGTACTTTTAGCTTATCACTGGTCCACCAACTTAGAATTTTTTTAGCAGTCTTAAAGCTGATAGTGCTTTTTTTCATTTAAATTGAAAGACTTTCACAAGCCCTAAACAGTATTTAGAGAATATATTCAGTGCTTAAGGTCATGACATCCTTGTGTAGTGGACTGACCTTGGCTGTTTGCCATGCCCAGTGTGGGGCAGCCTCTGGCTGATTCTCCCAGAAGCCACCCCTGCAGCCAAAACCTTGCCACAGACACCCAATACAGACAGCATCCTGCTCTGTCTGAACCTCTTCAGTTTTCTGTTAGCTTGTGCATATTGATGAAAACTAGTTTTAGAATTGTCCTTGATTGCACTGGGAGGCTGTCCCAGGAAATCAATAATGATCTCCTAGAAGAAAATTGAGTTTTCACGTTCCTTGAATGCAGGTCAGTAAGACATCGCAGTGGGTGTGCGTGTGTCTGTTGGCTGCTGTTTGAGCTGAGAAAGTTGAGCACTTCGTATGTGTGTGAAAGTACTGAGGAATATAAAATGGCATTAGCAGAATTAAGATTGTGTGAGAAGAGTTGGAGAGCTTTGCTTTCTCCATTGCACCAGGGGAGAGGCAGCTCTGGCCTGGTATGGTTGCTGGACTGCTGTCACCCTGGGTCTCTTCACTCACATGTAACATGTGCTTGGAGTGCCCTCTGGAACACAGCACAGCCATTGCCTTGCTCTGCCTTGCAGACCTCAGCTCAGCAGGCCCTGATGGGCACCATCAACACCAGCATGCACGCGGTTCAGCAGGCACAGGCCGACCTCAGTGAAGTGGATAACCTGCCACCTCTGGGGCAGGACATGGTGAGTTCTTCTAATCCACACAGAACGGGGCCTCAGTGCTCTGAGGTGTTTACAGATCATTTTAGTCATTGTCCCCAGATCTAAAATGATATTGCTAAAGCTTTTAAAATGGGATAAAAATTTGGTGCTCTCTTTAAAGAATTCATGTACAGCGTTCCACCTCACTCTAATCGGTCTCCTGAGATCAGATGTAGCAGACCTTGCATAAACATGCCCGAAATGCTATCGTTTTGTGGGCATATGTGCAGTTAAACACAAACTATGGGCAATATTAATGGTGGGACTGACTGCCTCTCAGAGACATGGAAAATAAGAACAAAATATGATTCTGTTGTTCTCGATCCAGGTTAGGGCAGGAGGACAGAGCAAGAGGGTTATTGCTTATGGGGGACTGTCAGTCAAGAGTGGTTAACCTTGCGTATGGCATTTACCTTAAAAGGGCAGCTGTTGAAATAGGAGAGCCTATCTGTAGTGAATTAATCAACAGAAGAAAACGCTTTCATATTTCACTTTAAGGGCTTGCTGGTTGTCCTCCGTTTTACTTTTAAAAGTTCACAAAGGAATGGGAGATGTACGTAGTATCTTGTCTTACAGAACCTCACTGCAGTCCTTAATTCTGCTTTTTGTTACTGCTCTTCAGGCATCAAGAGTATGGGTTCAGAACAAGGTTGATGAATCAAAACATGAAATACACTCTCAGGTTGATGCAATCACTGCAGGAACTGCATCTGTTGTTAACCTTACAGCAGGTAAATGTCAATGGGAAGGATTTCCTTGCCATCTCCTACCTATTTGTCAATCTAAATCAAGTAACATGTGAACTGAGTATGGGGCAGCTGCAGAAAATTTTCTTTAAAACATGCCAATAGCTAAGTGCATTGACGATGTCCTGCCCAACATAATTTTTTGAATCTTCATTTTTTCTAAAGTGTAACAACCAGTGAAGATAAAATGTAGCTTGCTTATCCAACAAACTAGAGAGTGTTTGCAAGGTTACTACAAGAGAGCATTATTGATCTGGCAGTTGTTAAGGAGAGAATACATTTTTATTGACAGTGTTTTATTTTTCTTCAGCAAATTGCAAGTTGAGGGAGCTGCAAGTGGCTTAAAGGGGACAGGACTGTATTACTGTAGGTTCTTTCAGTATTGAAAGATGCTGAAACTGGACTGCTCAGCAAATTGCACTGAATGAAGAGAAAACTCTCTTAGAGAATGGATTGTTGCAGAAGAAATATAGAAATCAGAACATTTACAGTGGTCTAATTTTTTTTCTGTGACAAATTACTTAGTAGGCATTGCTTGGCTGTCGTGAAATGTCTTTTATCTCTCACCAGAGTGTAGTTTGTAGCTGCCCCCGTTTCCCTTTTAACCACTAAAGCATTCTGATCATTGAAAAACATTTACTCTGCAGGGGACCCAGTTGACACTGATTACACTGCTGTGGGATGTGCAATTACAACCATCTCTTCCAACCTCACTGAGATGTCCAAAGGTGTGAAATTGCTTGCTGCTCTCATGGATGATGAAGTTGGAAGTGGAGAAGACCTCCTGAAAGCTGCTCGAACCTTGGCCAGTGCTGTCTCAGACTTGCTGAAGGCTGTGCAACCTACTTCAGGAGAGGTGAGCATAGAAAAACTTCTCAGCTTCTCTTTTTGGCCATATTGCTTGACCGCTAATGTAGAAGTTCTTCAAGGAAATCTAAAATTCAAGTAAAGCTCATTTTCTCTGAATTAATGCATTTCACTGTTACCTCTTCCCAGCCTCGACAGACAGTTTTGACTGCAGCTGGAAGCATTGGACAAGCAAGCGGGGAGCTACTGAGACAAATTGGAGAGAATGAAACAGATGAAAGGTTCCAGGTAATGAGGGGGTTGCTCGTCACTGTCAAAACTGTGGAGTTCTATAATGAGAAGGTCCCTGCATAAAACCAGGCTTCCCAAAGTGTGGTTAGAAAATGCTGGAGTTTCTCTATTCTAGTTGAGGTGAATCCATTTTGCAGTTATTTTTATTTACCCAATCGCAGAGTGCTGATTTCATAAGAACCCCTATTTCATTCTGTGAATCATACAGGTGCTCTCATGCTTCATGGAGAGCATTTTGCACTGTATTTCTTCTCACTAAATATAAAGGAGAAAATCGTTGTATTACAAACAGAATTTCTTTAAGATGAATAGTAGTGTCAATTATAAAATCATAATGCTTTAGGACTTAACAGTGTTTGCTATTAGAAGTGTAAGTCCATTGTTCTAAAAGGCTCTGTTAAAACCCTGTCTGGATTTTTTCACTGAATGCCATGAACAGGTTTTCATCAGAACCAAGGGCAAATACTTTCCAGCAGCAGATAGATCTCTGGAGTGCACTGTATGCAAGGTGTCTGCTAATACAACTTACAGGCCATTTTTACCACTTCATCCACCAGTAAATCTGTCTGCAAGCTTCATCACAGTTCTCATTTGTACTCCTAGTTGAATATGTATTACATCCCTTGGCTAAGAGAGAGAATCTAAGCAATCTTATCTGTGTTATGGAGTGTTGGAGAAGGTGGGTAGAGAAAGCAAAACAAAACATAGTGGGTTTAATTTTTGAAATGCAAGATTTTCTGCCTGCTGTGAAGTTGAAATTGTAAATAAGTATTGGAAATATTTTTTTTACTGGAAAGCCAGGTTATTTTAACAGTACAGGCATTGGAAAGACTCCATCGTACTAAAAAACTGAAGTATATGGAATGTAGGATTTTAAGTGGAAAAATGGGAATAATTTATTTGAATTTAGGGATTGCAGGAATTAACACCTGAGTGTGTTTTAATGTCTCAGACTGAGTTTTCCCTTTACTTTACCAGGATGTTCTGATGAGCTTAGCCAAAGCTGTTGCCAACGCTGCTGCCATGTTGGTGCTGAAGGCCAAGAACGTAGCACAGGTGGCTGAGGACACAGTCCTGCAGAACAGGGTCATTGCTGCTGCTACCCAGTGTGCCCTCTCTACTTCCCAGCTGGTGGCTTGTGCCAAGGTGAGGCAGTGCTGCTTGGGAAGGGGCACAGCATCCTGTCCATGAGTGCTGCTGTGTGTTCCCGATGGCCTTGGGCAATGCTCTGTGTTAAATGAGCGCTTCCTCCATGCAGGTGGTGAGTCCCACCATCAGCTCCCCAGTGTGCCAGGAGCAGCTGATTGAGGCAGGGAAGCTGGTGGACCGTTCCGTGGAGAACTGTGTGCGGGCCTGCCAGGCTGCCACGGATGACACGGAGCTGCTGAAGCAGGTCAGCGCTGCCGCCAGCATCGTCAGCCAGGCCCTCAATGACCTCCTGCAGCACGTGCGGCAGTTCGCCAGCCGCGGCGAGCCCATCGGCCGCTACGACCAGGCCACGGACACCATCATGTGCGTCACCGAGAGCATCTTCAGCTCCATGGGAGACGCTGGTGAGTTCCTCCAACAAGCAGGAGCTTGCCATGGTTCACACATGTGCACCCTGCAAGTCAAGAAATAAAAACTCCTTCTCTGATGTGCTTTCCACTTTTAAGCTAGTGCTGTCATGATGGGTAGTGATCCAACCCATAATATAAATCAGCTGTGTGCTGGATAGTGAGTGTTCTCTGAAGACAATCAATACCATGCTAAAGGAACACTGTAATATTTTGTCTGTTTTCTGCCACTGCTTCACTTCATAGAATTGTATAGCAATTTCTCCTCTCCAAATATGAAGACAGGCACCTGGGCAAATACTTCACAGCAATTGACTTCATTATGCATAGATTTTGTTGTAGGTTTTTAAACTTATATCTGGGGTTTTTTTCTGAGATGTTTCTAAAAAGTGCAACTTCTAGAACAAGATACAAGATGTTTTTGGCTAAAACCATCTTAATGGTGCTAAGTGTATTCTGACAAAATTCCTAGTGTATATCCTAGAAGATAATTCCTCAAAAACACAGGAAAAAGATGGGTAATTTTTATTGAAGGATAAAATGGACTGTGATTGGAAAACAAGTTTATTAATCTTTACTGGGACAGGAGTTTCATTGAACTGTATCTTTAACCTAAAAGTACTGATTGTGTGTTCTTGTCTTACTATCTAGATTGCAAATACTACGTTTTTTCCTTAATCTCCACTTTAGTAGTTTCTGTCATATATATTGCTATCCAAGATTTGTTTTTGAAACTGCCAAGTTATATGAGCTATATCATTTTCAAGTTATAAAAAAAAAACTTCAGAAAATGGAACTTGATTTTTGCCTTGTGAAACGATGGTGAACTTTGAAACCAAGACTGAAATGCATTGACGAGAAGGTAAAAATGTCACTGGTGTTCCCCAGGTGAAATGGTGAGGCAGGCCAGGGTGCTGGCTCAGGCCACCTCTGATCTCGTCAATGCCATGAGGTCCGACGCTGAAGCAGAGATCGACATGGAGAACTCCAAGAAGCTTCTGGCTGCTGCGAAGCTCCTGGCAGATTCCACAGCCCGCATGGTTGAAGCTGCAAAGGTACCAGGAAAATGAACTATCAGACTGAAATTGTAAGGTTATACACGAAGATGAGATGGTATGTGGGATTTATAAATAGGATCTGGCTGATAGTGGAGATGGTTTCTCTTATCCTGTAAAAGTTTGGCATTTAATGACTTACCCTAAGTACATTCCAAAAGCCAATTTATTAGCTAGCTAGATATTTTTTTTTTTTTTGTTTTAAAAGCTTTTCTTGCACTGCTTTTGCTTTCCTGTGTGCATGGTGGTCATGACTCAAGCCATGCAGGGCAGTTACCAGCAGCCCTGAGCCCTGCTGTGGTGCAGGGTCTTGTACCAGTGCAAGTGGAACCACAGAACCACAGCAATCTCTTACTGGAGTCACTCCAAAGCAACTCCCCTCTGTCTAAGGAACAGTTGCCTCCGCCTGGGGAATCTTGCCTGTGCTGTTCCCCTTCCTATCCCTGTCTCCTCATGCTCACAGGAAAAGCAAATATCTAACTTTTCTTTCCTTTCTGTGCTGAAAACCGATTTCAATCTGCTAGGGAGGAATATATCCTTTGAGTTGTTTCCCAGGCCCTGCACTGAAATGATTTTTACAGCAGCAGGACCAGCCATTCTGCTGGGACTCCAGAAGGCCTGCATGCCTGGCTGCCTTATCCTTGACTTTCGAGTACTTTCTTAGACTTTAAGTGGAGAAAACCTACTTGAGGTGTTAAACCTTAGGTTTAGAACTGCAGTTACTGAAAAACATATTGAACTGGAAATTTTAAAAACTTTTTTTTCTCCGAAAACCTATATTCATACAAGTACATTATTAGAGATCATAGGGGAAGCAGTTTACAAAGGCTTTTTTCCCAAGCACCTGAAGCAGTATATGAAGCAAATCCTCAGCTGTCTTCCAATTGCCAGACATAGAGAGTAAAAACCTTCCACTAGAAATAGACTCTCTGCTTTGAAGTTTTGTAATACTTCAGTGTTCTTCTAATTTTTCTTATGATAATCTAAGGAAAATGACTGCTGATGTAGCAGATGCTGTCTGAACTTAAGCCTTGATGTTCATCCACATTTTCTCCATAATTTTTACTCAGACTTACGGTTTTTGCTCGGAAATTTTGTGCAGGGAGCTGCTGCCAATCCTGAAAATGAGGATCAACAGCAGCGTCTGAGAGAAGCAGCAGAGGGACTGCGGGTTGCCACAAATGCTGCTGCACAGAATGCCATCAAGAAGAAAATTGTCAACAGATTAGAGGTTGGAAAACAGATATTGTTGTATTTTCAGCTTAGTCCTTTTTGATAATTAGTATCTGTTGATAATTTTCAGAAAGAAGAAATGCTTATTTTAGTGGAAGTGCTAAGCATAGAATGACAGCGCTGTTAACTCAGTTCCAGAGTACAAGGCTTAGAATTAGAGATGCCAGTATATCATGACATAGTCCTCAGAAAACTGAGCAACTTGTGTCACAGATGTGGTAAAGTGGTGTAAAGATTTGACTCAGATGGCGTTTGATGGTGGCCTAGTCCTAAAATTAAACAGCTGAGCTGAAACTGCTTCATTGCTGTTTTAATTTATCTCTGTGGTGTGTCATTTACATACAGTATCTCTTGGTGGCTTTACTAGGATATAGAGTTCCATATGAATTTCTGTACAAAGTCAGTTGCATCACAGCATATCCAATTAAACTGCTAAGTCACTCAGAACCAAGAAGGAGAAATGAAAGTGAAAAGATACATCCTATATGGTAGCACAGCCAGAAGGGAGAGAGGCAATTTACTGTGCAGTAAGGATATCATGGAAGTTTGTCTTGTAGGCAAAGTTGGATCTTCCCATTCTCAACTAAAATGAAGAAAAAGCAGATTAAAAAAAGAAACTTTTTCATAATTCCTAGTTTGCAACTGTGATTTTACAGTAGTCTGATTCAAATGCAATGACATGAGACAAACAAGCAGATCTAAGGAGGTGACCGTGTTCCAGAAATGTGTTTGAGTTGCTGTATCTGTCTAGAACTAAAAATCAGGTGTATTTTAGGAAATAAAGGCTGATGTCTGTCATTTTCTAACTGCATGCAAGAAAGTTTTATAGAAAGAACACTTTATTTGTTTTGCTGTTATAACATGTACTGCCTTAAAAAGGAATGAAGTATGTAATGAACTGCATGCTCAGTTGTATTTAGTGGGCCAGTTAGTGTTGTACAACATGTTGAAGAACCTTGGATAAATAGTTGAATTTTTCATTCTATAATCTGGACATGTTGATTATAACACTTCAGGATATTTGAAGAAGGTTTTCTTGGCGCTTTTAGACTCAGAAATACCAGTATTTTGTACCTCTGTGTCATTTTAGTATCTTTGTCTTTGCCATAGAGCGATCTCGGTAGAAATTGACTCCCTTGAGTCCTGCATCAGACGTATCAACGCAGCAGTGTGAAGCACTTTGTGTACTTTGCCTGTTTTCTCTGGCCTTTGTAATGAGCTAATTGTTTGGACTGTTTTTGCTATTTGTAGTTGACTTCTTTTGCTCATATTGCAACCTAAGCTATGAAATAGGAAGAGCATAGAATTTTATCTTAAGGGATAAAATGTATTAATTTGTCAATGTTTTTACTGTAGAAGTTACCTGTAATGTGTTTCATCTTCTGAATTACTCAGTATTACCACTGACTTAACTTCCTTTTTCTCCAAAGATTGCAGCTAAACAAGCTGCAGCTGCTGCTACTCAGACTATTGCAGCTTCTCAGAATGCAGCTGTTTCCAATAAGAACACAGCAGCCCACCAGCAACTTGTGCAGAGCTGCAAGGTAAACACAGCACAACGCGTGACAAATAACTCTTGAACTCTGCTTTATGGGGAGCTGATAATCACCTTCTATAATACTGTTGCAACCTCAAAAGGAGCTTTAAAAAAAACCCCAGCACTACACATGTTCATGTGCGTGGATTCTGGATCACCCTCATTCACTTTATGATCCATGCATTGCTGTTTGTAGAGCTTTGCTCAGCTGAGCTATTGTTAGTGCCATGTAACACTTGGCTGTGACAAACAGCCCTGCACACACCTTAGAGAAAGGGTTGACACGTGTATCCGTTGAGTACCAACCAATTCACCTGAAGTAAGCGCTTTTACTGCAAGTTTTGGTACAGATCAGCCAGTCATGGGACAAAGGCAGAGCTGTGCTGGAAGCACTGTGCAGAGGGGTCCAGGTGCTCAGGAATTTGTACCCTGAGTGGGATTCTAAGTTTTGGCCGTGCAGTCACTGTATGAGTGAGATCTTCAGCAGGGGAGTAGCTTTATGATCAAAACAGGCTGAGTCATGCACACAGTGAAAGGGGACTGAGGTCTGTTGTGGGATAAAGGTAGTCTTTGGGTTTTCCGTAATGAAGGATGAAGTAGCAATAGTGATTTATACTGTAATGAATGGAGTGAAATTCTTATTTAACATATCAGTTATATAACTGGTTATATAACTAACAACTGATCCTGCTATTCTGATATTCTGCCTTCAAGCAACTGGGACCGTAAATATCACCATAAAAACATAAGTTAGAGACCTTACTGTGGGGTTACCGTGATTCCTAGCTTGAAGTTAAAGCTGTAAGATCACAGATTCCAAGGTATGCATGAAGTCAAGCATATTTTTATAGTTTCAAGCTAGAATTCAGAGTCTAATGAGAAGCTGTTGCCTTTTGTGTTTAAGCCATATTTGCAAAAGACAATGGAATGCAGAAGGCGCTTTTTTTTTTGTGGTGATGGTAATTTAGTATTGCACTGCTCAGCAGTTACTGTGGAATGGATGGACAAGGACCATGAATATGACCGTCCAGGAGTAAAGTTTTAGCAAGATACACTTGCAAATGCTCCAGCCATGCTATCAAGTTTGTGTTGCTGAAAGCCACACAAAAAGACGACTGGGCCATTGAAGAATCATTGTGTGTAAAAAACAATGTTTTACTGAAAGCAGGACATTTCCTTGAAAAAATCTGTCATCTCCGCTACCGGCATTTGAACATGCAAAGGAAATAATTAAAAGTACTTGATGTACATAATTCTGCATAAAAATCTTGGATTGTCTTGTAGGAGCCTTAAACTAATAAGTAGATTGAATAGAGATTTAAGTAGAGCATCTCTAAAAAAGTCCCATTGTATATTAATTTGGTTCCATGGAATCCTAAAATAATTCTGTGAAGGCACACAAGAGTATTTTACTTAGGAATACTGCAGTTGCCTTTAAGGGGAGTGGGAAGAGTGCTTGGTTTGTTTTCAAGGATTTGAGTTTTTATTTATTTACTAAAATCTCTTCTCTGTTCATTTTAGAATGTTGCAGACCACATTCCGCAGTTGGTGCAGGGTGTAAGAGGAAGTCAAGCTCAGGCAGAAGACCTCAGTGCCCAGCTTGCTTTAATAAATTCCAGCCAGAATTTCCTTCAGGTGAAATGAACTGATCATTGTAGTAGATGCAAAAGACAGTTTTTTTACTGCTGTGTGTTTTCATTAGTGATAAATAACCAGTAAACTGTTAAGAACCATGTAAAGAAGTTCATTGCTAGTGATGAGCCATAGATAGGGAGAATTTAGTTCCTCAGGTAAGGTGGCTGAAATACATTGTATCTGTGGAGAGTCAAAACTACCAACAATGAGGTTAAAAGTAACAAGAAAAAACTAATGTTTATGGAGAAGAAATATTCATTTCTATAGCTCTTGTCTTCTGGGAAGGAGTTTAAAGAACAAGATGGGGAGAATTTAGCATCTTTATAAGTAGAGGTCTGAATATGGGAGACCTTGTTGTAACCTTCTTGGGCAAGGTAAACTTAGGGTTGCAGCACAAGTTTCAGATTTCCTCAGAAATAACAGGGAATATTGCCATGTTTTTTTAGATATTAACCTGCATCATGGATATAGATTGACGGTTTGGCCAAAACACAAAATTTGACTCTGTGCTTTTTCTAAAACACCTTAAAATAGAAAGCTAGAATATTGAGCATTGGTAACAAAACTATTGGCTTATTGTTGATATTACAAGAAACAACACCAGAAACAATTCTCTGTGTAATGGCGTGATCATTACTTGTCATCAGCTAGTCTTGCCTTAGATGTGGTTGCTCTTAGCAGGCTTTTATGGTCCCATATAGGCAGAGGGATCACAAACCTTGTTCTCACTCTGTTTAAGTATTTGCTCTATGATTCCCTCTGGAGTCATTCACATGATTGATCCATCTCCCCTATGGCTCTATGGGTGTACAGTGGTGATGATGAGAATCAGCAAAGGTTTTTAGTTGTATTAGCAGTAATCCCTGTGTAGAGGCATTGCTTGAATTATAATTTTAATTTCATAGAATTTTGGCAGAGGTTAATGTTTAGAAACATAGAAATTTGCCATCTCTGCCCCCTGGACCTGATTGTACTACATGAATGCCGAACGGCAGAATTTCACATTTCAATATTTTTAAGTAGTCTACATGAGTACTTAAAGGCCTTGGGCAGACATTGGAACCAATGAAGTAGTCGTTATCCTAGTAAAACATAGATGGGTCGTGTTGGAGAGGACACAGAAATGTGACAGAATTATGACAGAGTTCTCTAGCTTAAGGAGCAGGAATGTGCTGGTCATTAAAGAAAAATCTAGAAACCTCATGAGTCTGAATGGAGGAGGCAGTTTGTTTATTGAATGCTAAGCCTTCTTTAAGGAAAACGAGCTGGTAACAGCAGTTGTGTTCCCTGTTGTTTTGTGAACAGCCTGGAAGTAAAATGGTGGCGTCTGCTAAAGCTGCTGTCCCCACAGTGACTGATCAAGCAGCAGCAATGCAGCTCAGTCAGTGTGCAAAGAATCTTGCTACCAGTTTAGCTGAGCTACGAACTGCCTCCCAGAAGGTAGGTAAATGCTGGTTTTAATCAGCTAAAACTAGAGGGCTTTGCATCTCCCGTGAGGGAATGGCTCGTGCTCAGGCCGTGTTCACCTCTCACTGCTGTGTTTTGGGCACACTTTGCTCAGACTCCCAGGTAGCCTCTGTATCATGACAGAAGGGGGAGGGAGAAGTGACAAGAAAACTGAAAAAGCTTGTGCTACCCTTTCCATACTGGACAAACGTGAGGAGTGTAGAGAGCAGCAAGGCTCTGAGCTGCTGTTACATTTAAGGGAGAGCAGGGAAAAGGGAGCATATCTCGTGTCCCACCAAACCCGTGAGGACCCACCTACAGCCCTGCTGTGCTCACGGCTGTAATTGTGAACTGGAATCATCATCTCTAAAATTCAGGAAAGCAGAGGCTCTCTGTGTTTCACACACAGATTTCTGAACTATGTGGGACTTAACAGACTCTCCACTTGTATTTTTTTCTTTTTTGTGTGTGTGTGTGTACACTGAGGCCTGAAACTGGGATTTTAGCATGGAGGTGGCTACACCTGAGCTAATGCTAGAATTTCCATCTCATACTGATGACTGTGGGCTGCCCTGTCAGGGGGTCAGTGTGACTTTAGTCATGATACTTAGTGAGGCCGCTGGTCAAAGGGGAAGTCCAGAGTGCAGCCGTTACTTTCTCAGTCCCTTGGCTGCCTACTGAGAAGGGCCATGTACACAAGGCAAGTGCACCTCCTTCCCCTGCCGCCTCTTAGCAGAGTGTTTTTCTCTTCAGACTGAGAATATTGTGCAGGAGTTTAGAATCTGTGATGTGTAACACTTAGAGGACCCACAGTGGCCTCTAAAGCAGGAAGAGAAATGATTTGGGAGGGGGAGATTAGATCTGAAGCATTTACTGTTCCTAAAAGTTGCTTACAGCTGCTAACAGTGGTATTGATCTGATTTCTGAATAGGCTCATGAAGCTTGTGGCCCAATGGAAATCGATTCTGCATTGAATACAGTCCAGACACTCAAAAATGAACTGCAAGATGCGAAGATGGCAGCTGTGGATAGACAGTTGAAACCTCTCCCAGGAGAAACTGTAATTGAGGAAGGATGTTCTTCATTTAAAAACAAACAAACAAAGTTAGCTGTTAAAAATTTAAATATTAGAGGCAAAAATGTAATGAGGCTTTGGATAATGATGATGCTGATAGGATTTTGCACTGATTCTCTTAAAAAGAGTATATGTTGCTACTACAGCAGAAGTATGTTCTGTAGTAGAGTTACTCATAGGACTGTAGAGCCTCCTTCTCTATTGTAAAAGCTACAAATTTATTTCATTCTGAACAGGGAAAACATACTATTCGGGTTACAGAAAAACCATGTGTCTATTCAGTAGCTGGGGTAAAAGTTAAGGTTTTTGTGGAATGAGGAATTTTTTAGTACTATTTTAAAAACAAGTGTGTTTTCACTGAGCTTTAACTAAATATTTTGTCCTTTGCGATTCTTTACAGCTTGAGAAATGCACTCAGGACCTGGGAAGCACATCCAAAGCAGTTGGTTCTTCAATGGCCCAGTTGTTAACTTGTGCTGCTCAGGGCAACGAGCATTACACAGGTACTGTTTTATTCAGAATGGCTCTGTGAAATCTCTGCTTTCCATCAAATACTTAATGAAAGGTTTTCTTATCACAGACTATATAAATCAAGGAGTTACTCAATTTTTTTTAGTGCTGATAGTGAATTGCTGTAAGTTACTAAAAATTGCTAGTGTGACTTGTGCTTCATAAAAGAACAGTGAAGCAATCTGCTCTGTCTTTAATCAGAATAGCCTGGGACATCTGTTGTTTTTGTAAATATGTGCCACTGAAACTCTGTGAAGGGCAGAACTAAAATGTATTGCATTTTAAAGGTCAGTGCTACTGGAAATGTTGCTGTGTCCTTACAGAAGGTTTACAGGGTCCCTTAGATATGTTTTGAAGCAACAGGATATGAATATAGTGGGGACAGCTCCAGGACATCTAGAACTGTATCTCTTCCTAGGCGTTCCCAGTTCACATGTACAATGCAGCTGCTCTGGCTGATTCATGGAGCACATTTGCATAGTTTGAGGTAAACCCAACAGGGAGCCTGGGCCTAGATTCTACATTTGATTTTTGTACCTGTACTTTTAGAAACAAAAAGCACCTTAATAAGAAAAATGCTCTTCAGGGGGACAAAAGTTTGCTTGTAGATGTTTAAATGTTCTGTGTCCTTATTTCTGTAAGAAATTAAAGCGGTTATTGCAAATGCTACCATAGGATTTTTTCCAGTATTACTGATAAAATGTCTTATGGCGATTACCACTCCATTGGTATGGAGCAATTGCATCTGGGCTCTAGAGCTTACTGTTGCTTTCATTTGAAGCAGGTGGAATTGCATCGAGGGGGCTCATGTTTCTATCACATAGTTAGGCAGAAGTATGCACTGGGTACCAGGCAAGGGAGTACAGATACTTGCAGCTGATAATGAATAGCTAAATCCAGTGGCTCTCTTATCATCAAGTTGTAGGAAACCATACAAGGCAATGAGTTCCATTTCAATAATTTTGTAAGTAGAAGGAGACCATTATTCACATAGTCCTACGCCATAGCACTGGAGTTGATGAATGTGTTTTAACGTTGGTAAGACAGACCACAGAAATTAATTTTATTACATCCTTTCTGTGACTTCCTTCAGTTATTTTTTTATGTTTTTATTCACAGTGATGTTAGGTTATATCAAGTTGTATCATTTCTAATAATCTCCTTCTTGGTTGCTTGAAGTTAAACTATTGTTGTGCTATGGCTCTGAACTCCTGTACAGCATTCTTGCAGACAATCACTTTCCCCCATATCTTGGAGTATGAGTTTTTCCTTGTCTATAGGTTCTAGCTTTTCTTCTTTTTCAGTGTTTCATGAAGATTTAGTCACTGGTGTAGGGAGCTGTGCCCAGAATGTGGTCCTTGGGCTATAACATTTACTTTATGGCTTCACTACAGGCGTTTCTCTAAGCAAATGATACTGTGTATTTCAAATGTGTTCATGTTTGAAGGTTTTCTTTTAAATTGCATTTGCAGTGTTATTTTGCAATAGGACCATTACCTGCAGGATCATGTCATAAAATCCCACGATTGTCTTTAAGGGTACTAATAGAATGCTTGGTGAACTCTGACCACAGGAGTTGCTGCCAGAGAAACTGCTCAGGCCTTGAAGACTTTGGCTCAGGCGGCACGAGGAGTTGCAGCATCTACCAGTGACCCTGTGGCAGCACATGCGATGCTAGATTCAGCGAGGGATGTCATGGAGGGCTCTGCCATGCTGATTCAGGAGGCCAAGCAGGCTCTGGCTGCCCCAGGGGATGCAGACAGCCAGCAGAGATTAGCACAGGTACGCTGCGGCAGGAGCAGCTGTGCGTGAGTTGTCAGACACCCAGTGAGTTTATTCTAAATGCAGCATTCAATAAGGGTGGAAGACAACAGAAAATAAGGCTGCAAGGCATGACAGTTTTCTATTTCTTGCAACAATTCTCAGACAGTAGCATCATGCCTATGTTAAACAATGCAGTGGTATAAAGTATGGTATTTTAGTCTTCTTCTAGAAAAGTATACAAAGATGCAGCTCTGTGCTTTTACCCACAACAGATGTGAGGACGCTGCTTGACTGCAAAAATGAGACAGCCATTAAACTGATAATTTTCAAATAAAATATCTATATCCATGTTATATGCAAAACGTGAATGCATATTTTCTTCATGTGTGGCACCCCAGTGCATTTGAGTACTTCAAGGAGTGACAGATTCTTTTTTACTGGTTTGAAAAGTTCTAGAATTTGTCTGCATTGTAAATCATTTCTTGTGATGATTCTTCTGTTTTAATCAGAACTTTGTAAAAAGTAGCATTCAAAGAATTTCTGTGGTTAGTGTATAGTTAACTTCAGGGGCATTTCCTTATCTGCAGTGCTGCAGCCTTTATCCCAGGAGCAGTTGTGGGGCTGTCCTGCCAACACTATCCTGTCAAATGGATGAGTCAAATAAAGACTGCAGGGCAGAAAACTGAGAAAGTTGCAAGCCTCGAAAGTGGTCCTGTAAGGGTCAGAATGTAGCAATTGCTGTCTGTGGAGTAGAGGCTGTGCCACCTTTAATGACCACTTAAGCCTCTCAAGGTGAATGTGTTCACTTGTGTGTTGCAGGTGGCAAAAGCAGTGTCTCACTCCTTGAATAACTGTGTGAATTGTCTGCCTGGACAAAAGGATGTGGATGTGGCCTTAAAGAGTATCGGGGAATCCAGCAAGAAGCTCCTCGTTGATTCGGTAAAATGCCTTTTACCATGGAAAAAAATTTCAGAAAACTGAACAGCAGATCTGGGTTCCCCATGTGTCAAATCATTTAGTAAATGTGCCCTGAATATTCTTCATGTAAGCTGCGTTTAAGTTTATGCACTTTAAGCAGCTGCTACTTAGACTGAAATATTGTTTTTCTAGTTTTATGGGCAAGGTGAAAGGTGTCTATGACTTGTGAAGGTAATATTAAAATTATTATCATAGATTGGTATTAACTTTTTGTTTTTGAAAATGCGAACTATGACTTAACGTTCGGAAGAATATGAAAATTGCAAAATTGTAGTTAATCTCCCACCTAGAAGTGATCAGTTCACTTGAAGTAGCATTGTGATCTGTCAAAAAATGTTTGGTCATTTTGTGCAAGAAGTAGAATTGTTATTTTGTTTACCTACATCCATGTAAAAAAAAACCTTCTTGCACTGGTAATTTGCCAGAAGGTTATATTGTTTGAACAGTTTTCTTTTTCTACACCTACTAGTGACCTTGCTATCCTGTGACTGAAGGAAGAATTGTATTTTGATATGTTTGAGCAATGCCTTTTGATAAAACCAGAGGTTTTTTACCAAACTGGTTTACCAGAGAGAGTTTAAAGTAATTCTGAAGAGCTGCCGATACTTGTGTCCCTTGAAAAGCTTCCAGACTTGTCTGTCCCTTGAAAGAAGCAGCAGGACACAAGTTGCTGGACAGATTGCTGGTTGACAGCTGTCCCATAGTTCCAGCTCACTACTCTGTTGCTTTTGGCCTTCTCAACATGTGCTGAACTCTGCAGTCACAAAAGGCTGGTGTGATGTGACAGACAATAAAACACTGAACTTGGTCTCTTGCAGCTACCTCCAAGTTCTAAGTCATTTCAAGAAGCTCAGAGTGAACTGAACCAGGCAGCAGCAGACCTGAATCAGTCAGCTGGAGAAGTTGTCCATGCTACACGGGGCCAAAGTGGGGAACTGGCTGCAGCCTCTGGGAAATTCAGTGATGACTTTGATGAATTTCTTGATGCTGGTATTGAAATGGCTGGCCAAGCACAAGTAAGTTGTTGATCACACTAACTGAGGGATCACCTTGGCTATAACCTCTGGCAGTGCAGTACACTGTTTGTGTAGCCGTAGAGTGCAGCACAGCATGCTGCTGTGAGCCTATCTGGATGTGACAGGAGATGTTTGGTATGAAGGAGTCATCTGTAACTGGTTCTCTGGAGTGAACTCAGCATTTGCATCTTCCACAGGATGTTGGTATTTGTTCCTGTGTCCAGTCAGAAATATAACTTTGTACTCCTTTGTGCAGTCTGGTAACTAACTCAAGCTGTATTTCTGAAGGTACAAAGGTGTGCTGAACCTCTGAGAGTTTGTGGAAAGGGTTGCTTCTATTTTGGTAGAACTACCATAGAGGATAATTTATGAGAACGCTGTTCAAAATTTAGCACCTTTCTTTGCTACTTTTGAAATGCTTTAAGTAGAGGGAGGAAAAGATGCTTTGATATTGCTCCGTGATGCTGTGGACCTGCTACAGAGTGGAGCAAGCACTTGAAGAAGGCTGCCTAAAATGCCATCCTTGGATCTGACAGGAAGCACTTGGACTTGTGTTCAGTGATTTAAAATCTGGCAGAGTTCTATTCTGATGAACTCTACAATCAGGAATGTTGTCATGTGTTGCTGAGCTTATTCCTGGTAGTCTAGGAACTCATTTGAAGTTGGAGATACTATTTCAGTTTATCTCACTGGGTACAGTTGTGCTGAGCTACAGTAATTGGTCATTTGGCAATGATTTAGCATAACAAATGTCAGTATATAAAAAGGAACTGTGTATCAGGAGAGATGGGAGGACTTGCAGAAAAAAGAATCTGCTGATGGTTTTTTCCCTCGTTAGTAGGAGGACCCTGCAAACCTAATGGGCAGAAAGTCCTTCATGTGTCAGTCCTTTGAAGTAATTTATAAAGTGTCTCTCTAGAGCAGGTATTTTGTAGATAGAGCTGAGTAGAGAGATCTGACAGTGGCTGGTGGTTTTTCTCAATCAGAACTTAATTATTCAGGTTCCAAATGTGTGAAGTTAGGCTCCATATACAGCTGACTCTCTGAAAGTGGGTAGCAGTGTGGTACCTGACTGTCTCTTTAGCAGTGGAGCAGACCGGCTTTTAGAATGTTTCATTTGAGGCAACTCAATGAAGGCAAAGGTAGAATGATTCTGTGAATGGCTTCTTGAAATGAGAATCCAGCTGCTGATGACCTTGTGGCGCTTGTGAATTAGCTTATCCTGCTGACACAGGGGATGGTAACCGTCTTCGTTATTAATGGCTGATCTTTCAAAAGAGAAGGCCTTTTGTGTGTCCTTATTCAGCTTGAACAGAAGCAATACCAGGTATTTTGCATGACTAGCAGAATGTAGGAGTAGGGAGGAAGTAGAATGTGGTAAATATAAAGTAAAAGCTACTCCTATCAGCTGAGTAATATGCAACCTCTTTACATACAACCATGAACAGATTGTTAGAAAAAATGGGTTCACCTCTACTGATCATTGACAGTCGCGTCTGGTCACAGCTATTTGCTGTGAAAATGCATTACTTTTCTGTAACTGTATTTAAGTGCAGGTTTCCTGTTTCAAGCAATGGCTTATAATAAGAAATAAAACATCCAAGTCAGAATGTTGACTGAAGTAGGCTTATAGAAACTCATTTTCTTGGGAAAGAAGACTTTCTGGAGGATATTTTTGTGTGAGCAATCCCAGTTGGATGCTAGAGAGCTTGTGGGCAACACAGAGGATGCCAGAATACAGAGAGCGTACGCTGACTGAATAATGCGAAGCAGTTGTGCCAGGCAGAGACACAGAAGAGTCTTGACAACAAAAGCATTGTTCAACAAGTAGTAAAGTTTCTCCATGGCTCATTTGTGAATACTAACATTGTTAGAATCCAAGCTATTTGTTATAAGGGTCTTTTTCTGTTATGTAAGTGAAGCTAGAAGCACCTGTCTGGGTGAACAGAGGCTTGGTCCATCCTTCTCTGGGTTCACGTATGTCAGTGGTTTCAGGTGGATAAACAAACTGGGTTTTCATATGTGGTTTTAGCACACTCTCTTTATTGCTCATTTTGTACTTAATGGTATGCTGCTGTGGCTTTCCAGACTAAAGAGGACCAGATTCAAGTCATAGGTAACCTCAAGAGCATCTCTATGGCTTCCAGCAAGCTGTTACTGGCTGCCAAGTCTCTGTCTGTTGATCCTGGAGCTCCTAATGCCAAGAACCTCTTAGCAGCAGCAGCAAGGTAAGGATGTGTTGCTTGCTTTATGTTTTCCTGTGATACTTGCTTTTCTCTGTGCAATTTATATTGTCCTTATATATTCTTCTGCTATTGACCATTAACTGAGTGCTTGGAACCTGTAGTTCTATTTAAATGGAAGTAGGCCAGAGGAAAGTTGCTTATGTTGGAGTACTTCCTGAACTGATATAACTTGTTACCCTTGGTGGAAATAGGAACCAGCATCTGAAGACTTGGCCTGGTTTTTGAAAGGAACTGATATATTTTACCTACTGTTTTCTCACCATCTGTGTTCTGAGAAGGCAATAGCTAACATTAAGCCTCTCAATCCCTGAAAGAAAAGAAATTGAATAATATTCTTACATAGAATGTGCTTAAAAATTATGTTGTAGCTACCTATCACTATCAGTGTGCATGTGTGTATGATCAGGAATGCTTGAAAGGATTGATGCTGCATTTCTTTAGTGAAGCATACCCTTTACTTTAGGGATTATAAATCTACTTCCTCAGTAAAGGGCTTCCTTAAGAATTTACGCTACTTTACTTCATCATATTTTGGTTTTTTAAAAAATTGCCATCTGTCTTGTCTCCCTGGAAATAGATAACGTAGATAACCAATAGAAAATAGAAAATTACAGATAACCAAAGACAGGCTGCTTAAAACTTAAGGACTCACATGAGATTTTGTTACTGCCACAGCATCAAACTGCTACAGATTTCTGCTTTAGGCTTGGAGCATTCCTGATTGGAGTGTAGAGGAATTTAGTGTCCCCTGTGAAACGCAGATAGTTGTAAGTTCCTGCCAGGTTGGTATTCCCTCTGTGAAAGCATGGAATAGAAAAAGGGAGATGAGCCAGATCGAGCCTTTAGCTGTTCTCTGTGTGTGTGTGCCTGCACGTGCGAGACCTTGCACAGACACCACCTAACCGTGTGAAGTAAATACTGCACCAGTTCTCAGTTTTGTTTAAGATACTAATAAGACACTGTATTTCCCTTCTGAGATCCTCTGTGCTGGCTTGTGACAAGCTTGCCAGGGCTCTCTTCCCTTTCCCTGTTATGATATGATCAGCGTCAAATATTCTTACTTTCTCTTTTCTCATGAAACTGAAAACAGAGGGACAGCTTCCTTATTATAAGATAGCTTTTCTTCTATTTTTCTCTCATCATCTATGGTGCTGTGATTAATCTTGGGTTTTTGTTGGTTTCGTTTTGCTTTCTTCCCCCTTTGCTCCAGCTGTAATAGACACTTCAGCTTTTTCAGTAGCTTTGTCTTCCTTGTGGAGGCATTTTTCTTGATTACCTCTGACAGGACTGCAACACTGCCTGAGTTCCCTGCAGGGTCCAAGTATTTGTGTGTTGTAGTTGATGAAAACAGATGTGGCCTTTAGTGTCCTAGCAGTCCTCTTCCACTCCTGGATTAGTGTTTGAGGGCCACCTTCCTGGTTCTGCTGTGTCCAAGTGGTTTTCAGAGTAATGTTTGTTCCTGGTGGAGGTACCTGGTGTGTAGTAATGATATTCAAGAGATCACGTGGCATCCTCTACAAAGCTGATAATTCTCACTCTTCAATATCTTGCTGATATTCCCTGAGTCAGTATGAATTGTGTCTCAGATTAAAATCAACAGCAAATATTTTTGTGTGAAGTTTCCCTGCGAGTCAACGGAACTTTCAATTTTTGTCATTTATTCCTATGTTTGTACACAATGATATTTTTCTGATGCATAGAAATCACTGATGTTCAGCAGGTGAAGACCAGGTCCTCCACGAGGACACCAAAGCTACTGAAAAGGGTAGAAGTCTCAGTTAAACAAGTCTGTCTGTTAGTTTCCATTCTTTTTGCCCTGGAATTTAACATAAACATAATATATGTAATAAGCACATCCTGTTTCCTTTTGTAACAGTAGGATACCATCCATCCAGGTAATCATGTTACTGCTATTGTTATCAAGTGCCTCTGTCTGAAAGGGGAAGTAATGCAAATGCCATTCAGTTTTCAAGACCAGAGGAAAGCATACTCTCCATGCACTCCAATTTCACTGATTTTCTCTTGTTCTAAATGCCAATTTCCTGGATTGTTGACCATGAGTCTAAAATTAAAGTAGTTATAATGAATTTTGCCTATTATCAGAGCATTCATCAGAAAGACAGATAGTGACTGTTGTATGTCAGGTTCAGCCTATGTCCAAGAGCTGTGAACTCCCACAGGAACATAATGCCTTTGCGTAACTTGTTCTCTGTGGATAAAAACCTATGGGAGAATATCAGTTATTAGTTAAAGAGAAAAAAATCAATTTGGTGACAGACTGAAGAAATACATAGCAGGATTGTGTGTGTATTACAGTATGTCAGACAAGACACAAGGTTTTGCTAGTCAAGGGTTAATAACATCTACTTTACATTCAACCATTGTTTTCCGTAGCAGCCACTTGTTTCTGTGTCCTTTAGGGCTTCTGGGGTGGTAGTTGAGAAATGATTCAGTTCGTGTCAGACCTGGAGAAGTGCTAAAATGCCTCTTAGCAGCAGCACTGTGCCAGTGTAAGGGGTTGGCCTTGGTCTGCTGCCAGAGGGTGTTCTGTCCTTTGTCACCAATGCTTTCCCAGAGGTGCCACCAGTTTGGCTGCTGGGCTCAGCCATGTCGCAGAAGATCCAAGTTTTATATCTTTATGCAGTGTACAGTTAATGACAAAAGTTTTACTAAGAGGAATAGTTCACCTTTAAAATCCACCTTTTTTCCTCCTACTCTCCCTAGAGCTGTGACTGAGAGTATAAACCAGCTCATCACACTGTGCACCCAGCAAGCTCCCGGGCAGAAGGAATGTGATAATGCACTCAGAGAACTGGAGGTACTACTATATTTCAAAATTCTTACAAATAAAATTGGGCCCCAAATGTTCGTTTCCTTTGTGTTCTTTGTCTGAATAGTTCCTGTCACTGTCTTCTCACTTGGTGTCTGTGGCAGGGGGTTTAATGGTGTACGAGGTGAGCATGGAACCCATGTAAACATCTTGTAGGTTTGGCCAGAATGAGACTTGCTACCCTGTCCCCATCTCCTCTTTCCAGCCCTCCAAAGGTACAGTTATGTCCCTATTTTTCATACTTGCTGTGACTTAGGGAAGAGTCATGATGAGATGGACATTTCTACTACCACCTGTGCACTGGAGGGAGCTGTAATATCTTGGGTTTTCCACTTGCAAGATGTTGTTACTGACATCCCACTTTAGGATGATGTTTGCCATCTTTTACCTTGACATTTCTTAGTGTAGATTTTTAATGCCTCGTTTCTGCCTTCCCTGTCAAACTGATACGATGTGTGTGTCAGTGCAGGCTCTGGCAAGGTATGTTCTTGATCTTGAGTGAAACGTTTGGCTGCTTAAATAGCAGGTCAGTTAAAAGACCTCATTCCAAGATTCCACTGACCACAGTCAGGGCCACTTACAGTAGTATGAAATAACATCTTCATTTAAACTAGAGTTTGTTGTTTACTGTCAAGGTCAAAACATCAAGGGGTGACTGGCCTGCATCGAGAGCATAAAATACCATTAAGCTTTTTACTTCTAGCCTTTAGTATCAAAAGGATACAAGGGTCATTGCAGTGCATTCCAGGATATTGTGAGTTTTCTTAATATGCGAGTCTGTGGTTATCATCGCAAAATGTTGTAGGAGTTCTCCTAGGAGCTGCTTTGTCCTTCTGAATTCTTAGCTTCTTAAGTGTTCTCTCCTTGGTCAGAGGGAGCTGCAGCAAGTCCAAAAAATAGAAGGAGAGACCAGGAAATTGGGCTGTAATGTAACGAAGCAAGCAGGGGGAAATGAAGTGCTATTTTTCAGGACTTCCTGAAAGACTAATGGGGAGAGATCTGTGAAACAGCATGGATGTGAAAGGTGAGAATTTCCAGCTAATGAAGCAGGGAAAACCGAGAGCTTAGAGGAGAACTGTAGGGCAGAATAGCCTTAAAAAGCCTTTGCAGAGGGTTCTGTGCCAATAGCACAGAATTTCACATGCTGGCATGGATCATGAGCAGGGCCAGCAAGGGCCAGAAGGAAGGTCTGTAGCATCCTGAACTTCCCAGAGAGGGAGAGTTAGAGAGAAAAGCCTGGGTGTATGGAATTAGATCAATTTCTGGAAAAAAGGAAACCAAGGCAAAAGCATACAGTCCTGAAATCAGACTGGGGACTCACATCAAAGTGACTGGAGGAACCTATGAAATTTTACAAGTCTTAACTTTCAATTTCTCTTTACAATGATTTAACTTTTGCTTCTTGCCTTCATCTCCCCATCACCCACTATTCCTAGTCTTCCCAGGGCTTCTTAACTACTAAGAATCATTGTTTCTGTAGAAAGAGTAGCTCTGCATGGATTTGATACACTGTCAATATGCTCTCTGGTCTTCTCTGGAGACCGAAAAACTGCTTTTAGGGAGGACCTTATTGTACAGCCTCCAATGAGGCAGCTAAACTGGCCCAGAATTGCAGCTGAACAAAGTAACACAGGCGTTGCAGTAACTGCAAATGTATGTTAGTGGGAAGTTTGTGCTGGCTTGTATTTTGCTGTTCTGTTTCCTCATACTCTGAGGGCCTCTGTCGCCATAGCACTGTAAGTGCTGTAGGAACCTTGTTTGCTTTTCAAGTTGTTACTTAATTGAGCACAACATGACAAGTTGCTGTAATGTCTGAGACTTGACAGACAAAAGAGGCAACTGGAAATTACTTTCTAGACACCATGTCTTCACATCACCTTTTTTCTCTCTTTTAATTGCTGTAAGGTTTTAATTAAGACTTTTACAAAGCAGTAGCTGAGTTGTTAAAAATACTGTAGGTGTATCTTAATGTCAGGAGTTGTGTTACAAGGAAAGTCCAAGTGTTTAAAATCATGCCTAGATTTCTTCTAGGTGGAAAGAAAATGTCAGAGCTGCCAGTATCTTTCTCTACTTAATTGATTTCACTTTCATTGGAAGGATTAAAAGTCTTTTCTGCCTGATATTTGGCAGTCAAATAGTGTTCCTCCAAATCTGAAAACAGGTGTGCTACAGATTTTTTTTATGTATAAAAGAATTCATCTCCTGCATTTTGCAGCCTTTTACAAGTTTTGTTACCTAATTGCATTCATTCTGCTCAATGAATATATGACTGTCACATTGTTATTTCCAGGACTCAAAATTGCCTCAGAAAAAGAAAACCAACTATATGTAGTTTTCTGACAGAAAATTTTCCTATGTTGGGGCAATCTGTTGACAGTATAAGAGGCAGGTGGTGGACGTGCACTCAGTTTGGTAACCCTTTGTATTTCTACGGTGCTCAACAAATGGCAGCTGTTTTTCTTGCCACTCTTTTAAATTCGTTTCTGAAATTTGAAATAGTACTGAAAACATGTGTTACACTGTTGATATCTGATGGAAAACCACATTGCCTCATGTCAGCCAAACTTTTCTGACCATAAATTTCTCCTCACAAACACGAGGTAAACCACAGTGGCCTGGTCTTCCAACAGATTGGTGGTGCACAAACGTGGCGTTCCCACAGCTCAGTTCCTGTTGAGTGGAGTTTCCTGCATGGCACACCCTCAGGGAGTGTGTAGCTTTGGCTGCTTGCTGGAGACAAAGGTGTGAGATTACACTGGGATGAGCAGGATAGGTGTGATGGTCTGTGTTCTTCTCAGCTCAGTGTTTCAGACTGTCAATAATCAGGAATTTCTTTCGTTATTTCAGACAGTTAAGGGAATGCTGGATAACCCAAATGAACCTGTGAGCGACCTCTCATATTTTGATTGTATTGAGGGCGTAATGGAAAACTCAAAGGTAATTTCTTTTTTCCACCTCTGTGCCAATTATAAAGTGTGTTTGGATTTTCAGAAGTTTCCACATGCATACTGAATGTTAGAGATGCAGTCAGTGTTCATAGCTAAAATGTCTGTTGCACTGCTTGATGGACTCTGCCTGAGATAGGTCTCTTACAGGTAATTTCAGGTTTTTGTCATTTAGAAGGTGTATTGCCTCAGTAAGAAATTTTTAATTAAGTGAGTGGTACACAATGCTCTTAAAGCTTCTCCTCTCTCCCTTCCTCTCTGTGCAGTAGAGTGTCATACTTTGAGCTGCTGTATTTTGACTGCAGCTATGTTAGAAGGGCCCAAATCATGAACAGGAGGCTTGGCAATGGAATCCCATTGTGTCGTTCTGTGCAGAATAGCTTTGCCAACTGTCTGAGCAATCCAGACACCCCAGCACAGCAGAAAACCTGTCAACCTCTTCAGTTATTTTTAATCGAGCTGTGCTGAACGTCTTCCTTTGAAGCTGGCTTTTGGTGTCCTTATTATTTGATGTGTTGGAATTGTATTGGTTTCTTCCTTCTTTGGAACAAAAAGAAAGTACCTAATGGGTGTGTATGGTCTAATTCTCTACTGCAGTCAGAGCTCATTTTGAATTTTAAAGCCAAGTGAACTAAATTCAGTGGGACATATTCAGGGAATTCATGTTCATTCTGACACTCAGATGGTTCCAGCAGTCTAGGGGCAGTTTCATTTCCACTGAGCTTCAGTGAGTTTGGGGACAGAGGTGATCCCGGATGTGTTGACAGCATCTGCAGGACTGGTTGTCATGTTCTGCAGTCTGTGAAAGGCACCTAGTGCCAGGCTAGCTGTGATGGCTAATGGATGACAGCAAAATCAATGAGGGTTAGTTCTGTACCCTTGCAGTCATTTGAGCTGTAGTAGTGCCTGTGTTCTCTGTCCAGTGTCAGTGTGCATGCCTGACCTCTCACACCACAGGGACGTGCCCAGTTCAGTGAAGTCATTAACTAGATAAAAATTCTGGAAGCCAAGTCCACAAGGTTTGTGGGCCAGAATTGGTTTCAGGCCTGCAATCACTTGCCTCTGAGTCGTAGGGATGTCTGTTTGGAAGCTAACTTTGTTTTTTAATTTCTGAGGTTCTTGGAGAGTCAATGGCGGGCATTTCCCAGAATGCAAAAACTGGGGATCTTTTAGTCTTTGGAGAATGTGTTGGAGTTGCATCCAAGGCTCTTTGTGGCCTCACAGAGGCAGCAGCTCAGGTAAGCTACTGAAGGCTGTAAAGCAATTACGTTTTCATTTTTTTGGAAGCTCATGTTGTGGGTTTGTAAATCTGAAATTCACTTCCCTGTGGTCAAGCAAATGATGGTTTTGTACAACATGGTGTGTTCTGTGTAGATCCACAGAAACTGCACACACTGCAGAAAGGCCGGAGCGCAATAATATGCGGATTTTATAAGGAAGGGAAATGACATCAAGAGGAAAGCTTTGATGAGGATAAAGCAAAGCTGCATCATATGGAATTCATGTTTGCAGCTCAGGCTCAGAACTACTATATCATACAGAAGTGCACAAAGAAGCAGCCACAGTTAAAATTAATAATCAAGTTCTAGTTTGTAAAAGTTCTTAAGGAGCACTATGCATTTCAGACATTTGAACTAAGAAGAAAACTGTTTCAGCTGTTCAGATACATTTAGAATAACCAAAATTCTTAAGCTGCTACAACAAATTAGGGTCTGGTCTCTGTGGTTTCACTGATCTTATAACTGAGTGAACTATAGCGAGCTGATACAGTCACCTTGGTAAAGGATTTGGCTGTGAGTGATTATGCTCTGCATCTGAAAACCTCTTTTTGATTTCCCCAAATAGGTAATGCCTTGGTATGGACTAAATCTCCAGATCAAACTCTAAGTTGCCTTACTGGCATATTGAGGTGACAGATAATTGTAATGACTATAAGAAATCTTCATATATGCTTGTGACGGTTCAGACAGGTTGTGATTGAGAGGCATGAAACTTATAACGGAGAGAGGAGGTGAGGTTGGCCAGCAGACACCTTGAGCTGCTGTGAGACCAACAGCTGCAGGCCTGATGGCTCCTGCACTCAGCAGAAGTGCCTTTGCTGGACTGCTTTTCTGGTCTTGGCAAAACCCCCCACAACCTGCAACCATGGCTAATACAGTAAATGATCTGCCCGTACCTGTGACCATTAAAGGTCTCCCCACTGGCTTTGCAAGTGACAAGTAATGTTTTCAGGGTGTTTCAGCAGGTGTCTAAACAATGGGCAGTTTTGTTTCCACTAATTAAATTTCTCAAGTGTAAGGAGATGTTTTCTTGGTTTCAGTGGATTCTGGAGATGTATTGCTAAAAACAAATGGTAATTGTATTTCACAGTATGATTTCTAAATAACATCTGACCACCATGTGCTGTGACATATGGCCAGTTTGCCAGAGATCCAAGACAGATTTAGCATGATTTCTTAAGATTATTTTCTTCTTTTCTCCATTTCTAGGCTGCTTACCTGGTCGGTATCTCGGATCCAAACAGCCAGGCTGGTCAGCAGGGCCTTGTTGACCCAATTCAATTTGCCCGTGCCAACCAAGCAATCCAGATGGCTTGCCAGAACCTGGTGGATCCAGCGAGCAGCCCCTCCCAGGTGACTGCACGGAGACCATCCCTGTTAGGACGCAGGACTTTGCTTTGTTCGTGTCCAATCCAAGGGGTTTTGGTTTGACTCTTGCCTGGTTTTGACTGTTGGTCTTGCAGAGCTGCAGTGTAGTTCCTGTCCCACCCCTCTGACATTCTGCCTGTTCTGTGCTGGTTTTACAGGTCTTATCAGCTGCCACGATCGTGGCCAAACACACGTCTGCTCTGTGCAATGCTTGCCGCATTGCTTCGTCAAAAACAGCAAATCCTGTTGCCAAGAGACACTTTGTGCAGTCTGCCAAGGAAGTTGCAAACAGCACTGCTAACCTGGTTAAAACTATCAAGGTACAAACGCTGCTTCATTGTGCTTCCTTCTTCCTTTGTGATTTTAGGGGTTTTCTTGTTTGTTTTTTTTCTCCCCTGTTGAGACAGAATAAGAACAGTTAGAAATATCTTTTTACCTTCTTGTATATGCATGGTTTAAAAAATCACTAATTACATTTTTGAAGAGCTGAATTGGAAAGTGAAAATGGTATAGCCACTGAAGTCAGGATGAAAAAAATTAGGCAGTTTTAATACTAGGCAGCTGACCCATCCGATATGAGACCCCTCAGGATTAATGTATTTAATGAGTTTGCACCATAAAGAATAATCTGCAAACAAAATGTGAAGGTTTCTAATGGTGTTAAGTTCCTCAGTATCTGGAGATTTTTGGAGCCATTTCTGACAACTTTACCTTATCTATAGGAGAACAAAAGAAAATAAATAATAGTGGGACCCAAACAGAAGCCAGTTATGTTGCTAATATTCTCCTGTTAAGAGTAACATTTTATTTTCCAGATGCCTGCCAGCACTTTGGCAGGGGTAGTTTTTCTTCATGCAAGCAGAAATAATACTTGTGAAGCCATGGAGGATTCACAATTCTAAATGCTTCTGGAAGCCATTAGCTGATGTAATCTCATTTCATTATCTGAAATATTTGCTGTGAGATTATGAAAGATCAGTTGACTTGTGTGAAAATGAGAGCAATAGATTACTGGTTTGCTTAAAACAGAAATAACTAAAAAATGTCAAGATCAGTAGGAAACAGCCACCTTCACAAACCACAAAAAGGTGGAAGTTAGCCCCTTCCACCCTTTGGAATGTGAGGTCCTGGGACACAACTTGAGAGAGGCATCAGAACCCAACGACAGAAAACCTGCAGCGGTTTAAAGTCTAGGGTCAGTTACCAGCTAAGGAAAGAAATACATGCCTGAAAGATCATATTCTTTACATCAGCCTTGTTTGTGGAGGAGCTTTCAAATATGAAAAACACACAGCAGTTTAAAACCAGGAAGAATGAAACCATCTTCCTTCAATTTTGCTAAGAAACTCACTGAGAAAGAACTCAATCCTGATTTCATTTCCAGGCACTGGATGGAGATTTCTCTGAGGAGAATCGGAACAAGTGCAGAATTGCCACTGCACCTTTAATAGAGGCTGTGGAAAATCTGACAGCATTTGCTTCAAATCCAGAATTTGTCAGCATCCCAGCACAGATCAGCACTGAGGTAAGGCAGGATGCTGCATTTCCACCCTCCGAAAGTTGAAAATGTTGAATTAATCACATGTTGGGAGAGAGTGAGTGCAAACATCCCAAAGTGTTTCCTTGGGTTTCTGGGTGTTCTCAGGGCATTCTGCTGTCTTTTATTTAACCTCTGACCTTTACTTTTCCACCAGTAGAATGCACAGTTTGGCTGCAGTAAGAACTGCAAGTTTGCTGTTAGCAAAGCCATTCTGCGTGTTTTAGTAGCTGGATTCTTCCATGCAATACAATAATAAATATCCCCTTTTATTTTTTTCCCTCAAGAGGAGCTTTAAGAAATGGAACCTAATTAGTTCTGACAAGAATCAAAGGGATGTTGCTGGGTTTTTACGTTTTTGCCCACAAGTTCTCCATCCTCAAACTGTGTCACTACAGCAGAGTAGAACTTGAAGAGACTAATAAAGGATTCATTAAGTTTGGGGTTTTTTTCCACAGGGAAAAGAGATAAAAAAGCAAACCCCTCAAGCTTCGTCAAAGCTTTGGAGCAGAGGTCATGTATTGTTACTGCCCTTCCAAGGGCTGCTTCCTGCTTTTGTCAGGCTCTGATCCAGATGGCAATATCAGATGATGCCGTAGCTGTTGCAATCTTACAGCTGTGGGGCTGTAACTGAAATCTCAGTGTGTCTTCCAGGTCTGTGGTACCTGGGTTTACCAGATTATTGGCAACAAAACAGATACACAGATGATGACCCAGTTAGGAGTCATCAGTTATCGCTTGGAGTTAGTAGTCTGACTGGGGAAAGGGCACATCTGTTGGAGATGACAAGTTCTGTGACAAAGTATATTTTCCATGATATTTCTGTAGTCTACAACTAGACAAGTGTCATTCTTTTCTCCTGTTTCTCAGCTGGAGGATGCCTTTCTTGAGACGTTTTTCTTAAGTATGTTTTAGAGAAAGCTGTTGGACTGATTATTTTAGTTCTATTTCCGTCTCGACTATCTCTGAATATAATAGTACAAAGGAGGAAATTCTAATTCCATTTTAATGCTGTTAATTAAATAGAATTTTAGTAGCAGAAAGTGTGGATGAACTTATATAATAATTTAAATGTTCTTTCTGTTCTTGAACCTTCCTGACCACAGGGATCACGAGCACAGGAGCCAATTCTGGTTTCTGCTAAGACGATGTTGGAGAGCTCATCTTTACTGATCAAAACTGCCCGTTCTCTGGCTATCAATCCCAAAGACCCCCCGACATGGTCTGTACTAGCAGGGCATTCCCATACAGTCTCCGATTCTATCAAGAGCCTTATTACCTCCATCAGGTATGTGTTTTGTAGTAATTGAGCAACTGTTCATAAAGAACAATGCCATATGGCCATTAGTACTGTGTTATTTTTCACTGATGGAAATTATTCTGTGATGTGCAGTATCTCCCCACTTACACTGGGTGTTTAATCGTAATTGATGACTGCAGCACTCTGCAGCACAGGGCTCTTCTGTGTTTGTATTCTGTTCTCCTTCTCTGATTCCACCTCCAATTCACTCTAAATGTAATAGAGGAGGCTGTAGAAAATGAAAACTGTAGCTAATATTACCTTTTCTTTTTCTTTTTTTTTTTTTTTTAAGTGGGCCTGTGTGCATTCAGTGAAGACCCTGCTCCTTGCCACCATGCTCAGTTTAGTGTCTCTGTCTTGTAGGGACAAGGCCCCAGGGCAGCGAGAATGTGATTTCTCCATCGATGGGATCAACAGATGCATCAGGGACATTGAGCAGGCCTCGCTCGCTGCCGTCAGCCAGAGCCTGGCCACCAGGGATGACATCTCTGTGGAGGTGAGCGAGAGAGCACAGGCACGAACAGGGGAGTGCTGGACAGCCTTACCCACCCTGCTGCTCAATCACAGCACGATCCACTGCCAGGGAAGGAACACGTGACCTTACTGGGGTCTTTCTAGGCAAAGTCATACACTGACCAAAGTGTATTGCTTCTCCAAAGATCCCAGAATCAGCAGGGAATAGTCGGGGTGAAAGTAGTTACTTTTTACTACCACCCACTTACTACTCTGACTTCCTGTGTTGATATGACAGACTGATAGAGTTTTTGTGGTGCCTTGCCATGTGGAAGCCAGGATTAGTTTCTGAAGATTCGTAATAGATTAGTTTCTGAAGCTAATCTGTTATTAGAAGTCCAATTATGTAAATGCTGATGTCCTTTTTCTTAATGCCTCTTTTGTCCTTTAATAAGTGAAATCTGAAGTTGATGTTGATATGTTCATTTTAAGAAAGCTCCTTCTCTGCCCTCTTCCCCATCTCCTCCCCCAGAAACTCATGTTGAGATTCTCAGCTTGTTATTTATCTCTTTTCATACTGTTGGTTCTTGAAATTGCATGTTTATTGGAGTGGTTTCTTTGGGCTGTAATGCTGCATGCTAGAAACACGTCAGACCAAATGAAGCTGTGCAAAAGAAGCTATTGCAGGAAATGTGTCATAATTCATTTTTATTGAAATGATGAAGTTATCTTGGACACCATATTGAACTGAAATAAATGTTACCAAAAATGGTGGTTATTTATAAAGCAGTACAGGAATGTAACCAAGGGCAAAAATAGTATTTTTTTTTTCCTTTTGTCTTTTGTGAGAGTGACCTTAATGCTGATGGCTGCCAAGATATCAAGTGCCTCTGAACTAAAAGCCAGTATTTATGTCTTGACCAGGCCATAAATATGCTTTTAATATGTTTACTGTTGTCCTGCAGATGGTATTCAGGAGGTCACTCCTCATCTCTGTCCTTCAGAGATGTGACATTTTTCCTTTGCCAGTGGATTTCTCCCGCTAGTTTCAAAGTCTGCAGCAGAGTTTTTTGTTCTTGTGCTGTATTTTCTGCTTTGAAAAATGTTTCTTCACACTTAAATCAGCGCTCCTGACAGTTTTCTGATTGGTGCAGTGATACTAAATCTTTGTCGGAGCAAGAATAGTTTGGGAGGTGTCAGGAGACCTTGGTCACATTGCAGTGAGAAAGGACACCTAGCCCTGAGTCTGCTACTGTCAGCACTCGCTCCGCAGACTTGTCGTAAAGAGGAGCAGGCCCATCTCAGGGCTGCTGTTGTTGCAGGAGGGTAAGGGAGAAGAAATGACCCAGTACATGAGGAGAACCTGCAGTGTGGATCCTAGCACAGTCGCTCACTTGCACAGCTTTGAGTGTGGTGGCAGGTCTAAGTGTGATTGTCAAGTGTGGTACAACTTGATAAGAGAGCAGCTGTGATAGCAACTGACAATTTCCCTTTCTCTTAGGCTCTGCAGGAGCAGCTGACATCAGTGGTACAGGAGATTGGCCACCTCATTGATCCCATAGCCACTGCAGCTCGGGGAGAGGCAGCTCAGCTGGGGCACAAGGTACTGTCCTGCCATGACAGGCATTTGAAATCTCAGACAGCTGAATGTTAGGGAAGACCCCAATTTCACAGCAGCTTCTCTTCCTATAGGAGACCAGAAGAAAGCATTTGTAAGGAGAAAAGATTTTGAATTTTCAAATACTCAGAGCAAGACCAAATAAACCTGTGAACGTTTTGGGCCAGCGGAAAGATTTTCATTGAGGGTTTTGGTGAGGGGCTTTTTCGTAAATGTGTCCCTCTGTTATATGGAGTGTAAGGACAGTCAAACTCATCAGGTATCTGTCCAAAAAAACCAAATATTAGAATGCATGTACCAAAAGCATATTTACCATTGTTACTGCAAGATTTAGTAGTTTCTCACATAGTAAATTCTCATCCTCTGATACATTCTTGCAAATAAAAACTGTAGAGGCAACAAAGATTGAGGGGTTCCTCCCTTGCATGGAGGAGATGCTTTTCAGGGATGCTCTTGAATAGCATGTGGCTCCTGTGACAGTCTTGAACACGGTTTCATACTACCTCAAGGGACCACATGCTTTTGAGGGAGGAGATGTGTAAAGGAGTTGGACAGTGAGGGGAAACACAATCCCTGGGCACCTGATCCAAACCCAGTGCTGTACAGTGCAGAAGCTCAGTGTGCTCCTTGAGCTAACCCACATCCCAGTGGTAAACAGGGAATGTGCTTTCTCCCGGTTTCACCTGAGAAATGTGGTTAATGGCGTTTTGGGGTTCTTCTGGCTTTCTTAGGTAACACAGCTGGCGAGTTACTTTGAACCCTTGGTTTCAGCTGCAGTTGGTGTGGCATCCAAGACACTGAATCATCAGCAACAGATGACAGTGTTGGACCAGAGCAAGACTCTAGCAGAATCTGCCTTACAGATGCTGTATGCTGCCAAAGAAGGGGGAGGAAACCCCAAGGTAAGGTGGTTGTGTGGCATTAAGGGTGAGAGAGGAAGGCAGGTATGGCAGAAAAACCAGCACGTACCTGCTGTAGGGTCAAGGGATATGCTTGCAGTGAAAGTGCCAGTGACAGCTCTCCTGATGTCACCTGTCTGAGAGTGGGAACATTTCTCCAGGACAGGATTCCAGTCTCCTCACAGCATCCTCTCAGGGGGCACAAAGTCAGGGTGTGACAGCAGCTATCTAGGCACTCAGAGAGAAAGCAAATGGTTAAAAACCAGGGCCTGTTTGGTGCATGGCCTGATGGGATGGGGACCCTTGCCAGGAAAGAGCAGCAGTTCACAACCATTTGTAACTCAGGTGCGATTTGCACCTTACAAAGAGCTGCCAACTTTAGCGGACATTTTAGATCTTTTTAGACCTGAAACTGTCCTGTGCCATGGCTCCTTGTAGGAAGTAACAAGCTTTGTTCTGTCCGCTTGGCTGCAGTGTTGTCATCTTTGTCCAGAAGTGTTCTTTTCAGTGCTGTTACTGTTTTAATTTCTTACACTTCAGATTTGCACAGTTTTGCAGAGAGAACATCCTCTGACTGTCTCAGATTTCTCATTCTGTGTCCTCCAGGCATCTCATACTCACGATGCCATCACCGAGGCTGCACAGCTGATGAAGGAGGCTGTGGATGACATCATGGTCACCTTAAATGAAGCTGCAAGTGAAGTTGGCATGGTTGGAGGTATGGTAGACTCGATTGCAGAGGCAATGACCAAGGTGAGCATAGAAATTGACTTATTTCTCACTTTGTGCTTGAAAGCTGATCCACATTGCAGGGCTCTGGGAGGAGCTGGTGCTGATTCACTTTGGCAGTGGGTCAGTCATGACATTGTCACAGGAAGCCTAAAGATTATTTGATTTTGCATATTGTGAAATAAAACTGATGTGGGCCATGGTGCTCACGTTTACAACCTACACAGTACCTGTCAGTAGAATTCCTACAAAATACTTTTGTTCAGTAATATTCTGGCATTTAACTGTCATCGTAGGTCAAGTGACTTCTTATTTTGGCTTCCTTTTTTCCCTTATCATTCATGCTAGTCTGTTAAATGAGCAGCAGGCCAACCTTGAAGCAAGTTGCTTTCAGAGAAGATGATGTCAAAGCCTGAAATGCTCTGCTATGCTTTGTGATGCATTCTACTGAAGGTGTATAGTTACTAAGCGCACAAGTTCAGTCCAAATATTTGGCTTTTCTTTTCCTGACTTAAGGATTGTAGACTTCAGCACATAAAGAAATCTTAAATTATCTTCTGGCATGAACATTTTGGTTTGTAACAGTTGCACCTTCCTTTCTATATTAGCTGAGAAGAGCAGGTTGTTTGACCTTGCGTGAGAAGCAAACCTCATGCTCAAAGACTTTGCACTGTACATTCTCTGCATCTTCCATGCTCAAAATCTGGCTTCAAGTATCTGCTGAGCTTCTCTGTACATTCTGGTGCATTGTTTTCCTTTGTGTATCTTGAGAGAGAATTGAATATATATATATATAATCATAGAATTTAATATAAAATATAAGTCTACTATTGCCTGTGAAGTATGCTGCTTATTGCTGTTTATTATATGCTATGAGTTGTTAATGCTGTGTTTTTCCCTCTTTCTTGCAGCTGGATGAGGGTACACCTCCAGATCCAAAAGGAACTTTTGTTGATTATCAGACCACTGTGGTGAAATATTCTAAAGCCATTGCGGTAACAGCACAGGAAATGGTAAGAAATTACCTTAACAGGATGCAAGCTCTCTGTACATAAGGAACGTGGAATTATTTGCACAGTGTTGTGACACTCTTGATCGTCAAATTTTCAATGACCTTATCTCTTTAGGGGTAATGGAGCAAAAGGAGTGATGATTTTGTCAATTTAACTCTTGCATCTTAGTGGTGTGATCATAGAGGGGTCCTCTACGGGAGGAGCACTGGATTGTGTTGTGGTTCTTCTCCACGAAAGCTCTTTATCTGGCGCATTTTCAAGGAGAAGTAAAAGGAAAAGCACATGCTTTTTCATCAGCCCATTTAACTGGGCTGAAACGCTACCTTTTGTTTATCAGTGACTTCAGGATACCTTTTCACACTTACTGTTTCATGTAGCCTGTGAAATAACATCAGTGTTTTCAGAGCCCTGCAATGCTTAATGAATTAATGCAGATCATCATCCCATATTGTCCTTTTCTTGCATTTCTGTGACTCACCTGGGTTTAACAAAAGAAAGAAGTGACACCTGTTGAATTGAGATTTTTCTTGACTTGTGTTTCACAGTAATGCATAATGTGTTTTCCCTTGGAACTGTACTGTGGTTGCTCATTTGTTGTTGAGAGAGTTGAGGGGACTGTTCATGAGTGCTACAGACAGGATTTTTCACAAAGTCACAGTCAAGACAGATCCATGATTCTGCCATCTACAACAGTAGAAATTTGTCTAAAACTAGTTTTGTCCCACGGATGGACCTCTGTTGCTTTTACTTACATTGAGACAGAAGAACTATCTCTGTTAAAAGGTAGGAATTTTCTAAAGAGAGATTGAATTATTTATACAGGCATTCTACTGAGACATTCTGTGGCATCCTGCCTATTTCTTCCCCGTCCTGTTCCCTCACCTGAGATGTGTTTTGCATTGGTGCTCAGATTTTTTCTATTTCCATGCTCCCATGTCTCAGTTGAGATTGATGGGGGTTAGCTCACCTTTGACAAAATAAGGTGGCTGTGACACACAAACCCCACTTTCCTTCCCCGTCTGAATAACTGTACATGGTCAACGGCCCCACTGTGTCAAAGAGTGAAATATTGGCTCTAACTGCTGCTCTTTGATTCCTCCATGTGTTCAGCAACTGCCTGGTTACCATGACTCTAATAAAGCATGCTTGCTTGAGTTTCCTCTGGAATTCTTGCTGGAGGACAGGTCCCTTCCATGGCAAGCCAATTACCCCATTTTATCAGCGTGGCCAAGCAGATGAGCGTGCTTCTAATCTGGGGTGTATTAACAAGTTATTCTCATGCCTGTCAATTTTCTTTTTTTCTGCCTGTGTTCTTTTTTCAGATGACTAAGTCGGTTACTAACCCGGAGGAGCTGGGAGGACTTGCATCGCAAATGACCAATGACTATGGGCATTTGGCTCTCCAGGGCCGAATGGCTGCAGCTACGGCAGAACCAGAGGAGGTCTGAAGTTTTTAGACCTCTTTATTCTATGTACACGGTGGTGTAACAAGGGTGTTCTTTTACTGTGGAGAACACAGTAAAGGTGACAAGCCTTGTTATAAGAATTGCCCAATCAAAGAACAGAAAACCTTTGTCAAAACCTCTGGTTTCAGAAAGAAATTACTCGGGATAAAAGTGGATAATTCCGTAGACTGCCACTGAACCTCCTAAATTACTTGGGGCTTTCACTTACAGGCAACTTGCAAATACGAAGAAAACTCTTAAACTCTTAACTTGTTACTATGTGGCTTTCCTTCAATCTTGCATGTTTTGACAAGTTACACATATGTATATGGTTTTTTTATCTTGCCTGCAAGTGGTTTTAAGTGTAACTTCCTATCCTGAAAGTGAGATTAATGCAAGCAGTAGGAGCACAAGTATCTTTTGCTGGAGGGCATCCTCCATAGCTCAGGGCTGGAATACAATGAGGGGAGAAGCATTTTACTTGCTAAATGAGGAGGATGGGCTGTTAGCTTCAGTTGCATTAACCTGTTGTGGGAGTTGCTGCATCTTCTCTGAGCACAACTGCACAACCCTTTTACCCCTCTCTTCTTATTGGAGCATAGACAAATTTTGTCAAGATCGGGTAAGAGGGTATCTCACCTTCTCCAGATGTATCAGATTATCTACATAAAAGTCCTTCAAAGAGTTTTTGACTTTGTTACACATCCTGCTGATACACTACTTGAGTGTTTCATGCTCAGTAGCTACGTGAAAAGCAATGGCTTGCACTTGGCTCAATATTGTTAAATTGAATTACCATTTCTGCACGTTACCTTGTGCCTGAGGTTGAAATAATTCCATTTGTCATACTAATGGCTGTGATTCCTGCTCATTTATTAATCCCAAATCACACCTGAATGACCATAATACATGCAGGGACTACAACTATCATGTTTTGAAACAGGGACCACACATCTTTGGATGTAGATTATTAATAAATCGGAAGAGGTAACAGCAGGATTTTCCATGTTTCAGTGCTCCGCATGGACATGGTTGATTCTGGAGAGTGGAGACTGTGTGAGGTTCAAAACCAAGCAAAGAGAGTCACATACTTACATTCTTTTTGACCTAGTTTCAGCAGTGTACAGTAAACATGTGCTTTTTTTACCCATTGCACATACCTTAAGTACAGCTCACGCTGACAGGGCAGTTCTGGAGGATGAAGTAGCATTGTTTAAATGTGAAGTTGCGTGTGCTTGAATTACGTCCGTTTGACTTGGGTACGTGCTTTACCCCTTGTCTTTCCTGGGCTCTGGGTCACTCCTGCCCTGTTTCATTGGTGAGCTTTTTACAGGGTTGTGCTTCATGTGTAGATGGAGTCACATCTGTCCTCTTTTTCTGATCTTTGGAGTGGGTGTAGTGGTGGGTGGAATGTTGGTAATTAAGATTCACCAGAGAGACCGTGTTTCCATTTCTATTGACACAGTGTACCAGCATGACATTTATTTATTTGCTTTGTTCTTTCTTCCTTTTTTCCTGTGCCTTCTTTACCATCTAGATCGGGTTCCAGATCAAGACTCGGGTGCAGGAACTTGGCCATGGGTGTATCTTTCTTGTGCAAAAAGCTGGAGCTCTGCAGATTTGCCCTACAGACAGCTACACCAAAAGGGAGTTGATAGAATGTGCTCGTGCTGTCACAGAAAAGGTACGACAGCCTTCCATGTTACCCCATGGTGTTTGTCTGCCAAGCTTCCACTGGGACTAAAACAGTCAAACTAGATTCAGAAAACTTTCCTTTAACTTTGCATTCTAGTACAATAGTGTCTGAATTGCCAAAAGGTCTTATTTTTCTTTCAAGCGTTCAGTATTCATGGGCTAATCTAGCTAATTAGTCCTTGCTCAGGCCTTGCAATAAAACTTCAGCCTCCTATCCGAGGGAGATTGGTCCAAAACAATATTCTAAGATGTGAGATGGCTCTTGTGCCTTTTGAGGCACTCCCTGGCCACAGTTACTGAAATGAGGTTGGTTTCATGTAGCAACATCCTCCCTTTCTAGGACAGGGCCAAAGTAACTGCCCAGAACTGCATCTTCAAACTCTGTAGGGCTTCCTGTTCCTTGGAAACATCCCCTTCAAACAAATGGACTGGGTAGCTTTGCTGAACCTTTTTGATGGCCTCTCTCTCCTTTTGTTGGACACAAACACTGAGAGTCAGTGTCAGCTGCTTTCAGGTTTCAACCAAACACTGTTGGTTCAGCCTGTGTTCATGTGCTCTCAGCTGTACCAGTTTACCATCATGATGTATCCCAGGAGTAGTGACAGTTCCAAATTTGGACAGGGGTAGATAGTCCCTTGTAAGTGAAGTTAAAGCTGATGAAGAGAGTAGTAATGATTCACAGGACCAACTTTGTTTTGATGAGCACCTTGTTGCTTTCTGTTGTTTCTAGGTCTCGTTGGTTTTATCTGCCCTCCAGGCAGGGAACAAAGGCACACAAGCCTGTATTACTGCAGCCAGTGCTGTGTCTGGGATAATTGCAGATCTGGACACCACTATCATGTTTGCTACTGCTGGAACCCTTAATGCTGAGAACAACGAATCATTTGCAGATCACAGGTCAGTGTTGCTGAGAAAGGTGGAAGAGTGCACACCAAGGGGAACAGTGGAACTGGCAGAAGAGACTGGCACATGAATACAAATTTTCTGCCTTTCTAGGTTCCTGTGAATGAAATTGAATGAGGCAGGGGAGTTAGTGGAGAAATAGGAAACCTGGGATTTGACTTGTTTGTGACTGCATACTCAAAATTATTTCTTCTTTTACCCAGATGTTGCTTTGGATTTGTTGTCCTGACCCGTTAAAACATGGATATGGGTGGGATGGGGGTGAGGAACCCTGACCAGGACACCCTCTCTGTTCCTGTTGCCATTCTTCCTTTTATCTTCCTCGCTCATGATTACTTTAGTTTCCTTACAATGTGCTGATTAATATGGACATTCAACAGCTGGTACTTTTCCCACAGCATGGCCAGATTTTCTTTTAGTGTTCAAATACAATGCTCTCTGATGCTACTGCCCTATTTCTTTTCAAGATGGGCTCATTTTATTAAACTGATCATTTTATTAAACTGTCCCAAATGCTCTGCTACTGTTTCAGTAGTTGTCTTTTTTTTTTTCTAAACTTACACCCTGACCTGTGGTATCTTATGAATGGACACTGGCATGATGATTTAGATCAGCTCTGTCATGTAGCTGTTAGTCACCATAACACTGGAAAACACTTTTTTTTCCTCTTCTCTCCATTTCCTTCCCTGCTTCCTCTTTGCTACAGGGAAAATATCCTGAAAACAGCAAAAGCTTTAGTTGAAGACACAAAATTGTTGGTATCTGGAGCTGCCTCAAGTCAGGACAAACTGGCCCAAGCAGCTCAGTCATCAGCTAACACCATCACTCAACTTGCTGAGGTAGTAAAATTGGGAGCAGCTAGCTTGGGATCCGATGATCCTGAAACACAGGTGAGATGTTTTAAGATTTTCTGATACTCTTAAAGAGAAAAGGGACAGTTTTCAATTGGTAGAACTTTGTGGGACTTACACTCTTAAGCAACACAATATGGTTCATCTCCTCTGGGACTTTTCTGGGTTTACTCAGATGTCGCTTGTTTAGAATACAGTTAAGAGGCTCAAGCATTGAGTGGAACTAGTCAGGCCTTTGTACAACACTTCTGCTCCTATTTCACTGCTGTGTTCCAGCTGGGATGCTTCTGGCAAAGTGTTTGGCTCATTTTTACTAACTTGTGATTGGACTTCTGGCTCATCCTGGTTTTGTTCTGAAGACCTTGCAGGTCTTTAAAGCTGCTTATCCAGCTTATGATTGGACTGTGTTCTGTGTTATTTGTGTAGGCTGACAAACTCTTGCCATTCTCCAGTTATATCTGTCTTGTTTTTCAATTAACTCAGCAACTTTTCCATGTGGATTATCCGTAATATTCTTTCAGTTGTTTGTTTGGATCTCAGTGAAAGGGAGGCTGGCAAGCATATTGCAGATGTTTGAAAAAACATAGGGGTTTTTTTAGCTGTATTCTAAAAATCATACCCTCATGCAGACACCCTTTATTGCCTGAGCCTTACAGCTATTTCTCCTTCCATAGGTTGTTCTGATCAATGCTATCAAGGATGTTGCAAAGGCCCTTTCTGATCTCATTGGTGCTACCAAAGGAGCTGCCAGCAAACCAGCAGATGATCCATCCATGTACCAGCTGAAAGGTGCTGCCAAGGTAAAACCTCTATCTTAAATTTTATTTGAAAGTGTCTGTGCAATCACATTTGATAAACATGTGGAACTTCGACTTCAGCAATTTCTGATTTCCTGAAAACACATTTCTTTATTTGTATAATTATCACAATATCATGGCCAATGCAAGAGTTGGTTTTTAGTCCTGTAATAAGTAGAGTTCATGAAGTCTCTTAGGTGCCATTAGAAGTGACAGTGCTTCCCAGCTTAATTTACCTTGCTTCATGCCCTGCTGTCTCTGAAAACAGGATGAAGGATTCACGTGTTACTGTCTTCACTTCTCTCTTCTTCAGGTGATGGTAACAAATGTCACATCGCTCTTGAAGACTGTTAAAGCAGTAGAAGATGAAGCTACTCGAGGGACAAGAGCCCTTGAGGCCACAATTGAGTACATCAAGCAGGAGCTCACGGTACAGAACTAAATAGCTCTAGTGGGTTTTGCAAGTATGTCCTTATAAAAAGCTGGGAGCAACTGCTTCCTTCTTCTTTAGACCTTAAGCTTTCATTACAGATGTTCTTTTCTGATCCCATGCTGTTCACTTTTTTTGATCCTGGCTTCGGTAGTGTCTCCTCTGCATCCTTCCCATACTGTGTCTGCAGTTTAATCTTGTTTCTATTTTTCCCTTATTATGAAATGATTCTACCAGTGATACATGGCCTGCTGTTGATATTCTGGGTGAGCAGGAATTAATGATAGTGTGGAATTCTCTCCCAAATTAGGTGTTAGATGATGACAATGGCTCTCCTTCCTCTTTAAGATATAAAAGTATAATTAGGCTTTTTACTAGCATTGTAGTGAGTGACATAAATTAATACCTGCATGCTTGTTAAGCCTGATTTTTTTTCTTCTTTTACTTACAGTCCATCTCCATCCAACATCCAGTTTTCACTGTGTGAGCAAAGCTGTTGTAATGAGGAAATTTGTTTTAAAATATTTTCTTTTTAAATATTTGTATATAGTCATGGGGAATTCATAAGGCAGTGGTAAAACCTCCTGATCTGGTACCTGATCAGGCATATTCTGTACAATAACTAGCACATTACTCTCATACATCCTCAAGAAGGCCTGGCTGCTGCATCGCATCCTGTAACTCTGAGCTAAAACCTGTTCAGATCTGTCATTGGAGGATTGTGCATTACCACTTCTTTCTCAGTTTGGTTGGTGTCTGTTTGAAATGTTTCTCTTGCTTTTGTCAGCATTGCTAAGGGATGGCTCTGTGGTTGTGGTGTTGTCATCTCTTTCATGGGGAGAACAGAGGGTGGCTCTTAGGTACTCAAGAAAATGTGTCAGGCTTGATCTGGAGTTCCAGGGGCTGAATCTGAGCAGCATCGAGGGATGTCTTCACATGTATAACTAAAATTCATTTTTAACATCACTTCCACTTTTGGAGAGAGGAAGTGAAAAACTGATGAACTGGGAGCACAGGACAGACCAGGCTCATTTTTGTCCAGACATTTGTGTTCTGAAACCACTGGCCTGCTTAGGTTGCACTGTGTGTAGTCAAGAAACCTCCTGATTAATTGTGCACTCCAAATTGCCCCTGCTCAGTAGAAGAAAGGCAAGCAGATACAGGCTGTACATTAAACGAATTGCAAGTAAATACAGTCTAAAGCTTGAGAAAAGAAAATATGTGGTCGAAGTAAGGTTGCACAGCTCTTGTTACCTACATCTTCCTGCAGTTCCTGTATTTCAATATTCATGAGAGTAGAGTGTACTGTCAGGTAATTTGAACTATTTTCACATGATTCACCCTGCAAAATTACATCTTTAGGTTTCTAAGGGAGGCTAAATATAGCCTAAGAGACAACGCTCCACCTCAGCTTTTTTAAGACACATTTGAATATTTTAGTGGTGATGTTCTCAGTCTGTACTGCACTGTGCTATCAACAAGCACTTGGTAGGGTCCAGCCTTCACAGGGGAAGGATCTCCTCATGTGAGTAGACCAGCCTGAACAGCAGTCAGGATGAGAAAAGAATATAATGAAAGGAATAGTAATTCTTTTCATCCTGTAAGGCTCTGAACAGCTGCCTGTAACAACTGTCATGTGGGTACTTAAATGCAGATGAGATGAATGGGTTAGCCTTTTTTATTGTCTCCTTCCCTCAGCTTATTGTTTCTCTGGGGTGTCTGTAGGTGAGCAGGCTTAGTGGATCCAGACCCATGACAAGCAGGAATGATATCCAAGTACTCCAAATATGTTTCTAATTTCCTGCTGCTCGAAGGCTGCTTCCGTTTGCTGTCTCTTTCTCATGCTTGTTCTGCTTTGACTTGACTGGTGTCAGACTTTCCTTCTGCTTTCACTTTTAGGTGTTTCAGTCGAGTGAGGTTCCAGAAAAGACATCATCACCTGAAGAATCAATCCGGATGACGAAAGGAATCACCATGGCAACTGCCAAAGCTGTTGCAGCTGGGAACTCATGCAGGCAGGAGGATGTGATTGCTACAGCAAATCTGAGCCGCAAAGCAGTAGCTGACATGCTAACAGCTTGTAAGGTAAAGATTCCCTTCCTTGCCTAAGACTGATCTTTTTGTGTTTGTGTGCCTCTAAATCTGTAGAACATTATATTTTTTTGTTCACTTTTCTGCTTTTCGTAGGAGAAAATTAATGATTAAGATAATTTTAAGGGAACCTCTCTCTCAGAAAAGATTTTGTGTGCAATCACACAAAAAACCCCCAGCACTAATATTCATTGTGCTGAAATTTCCTGGTTTTCAGTCAGAAGCCAAACAATCTGTGCAAGTAGTAGAATATACAGATATTCCTGTGCTCACAAATATAATTTCAATATTCCTAGGAACAGTGAAAGGAAAGGTGAAAGAAATCACTCTAGTCTATTTTTAGTAGTTCTTTCCCCTTTGACTAAACCTGTTGGTTTGCTCAATTTCTTTTGTGCTTTTCAAAAATGTGTGCAATTTTTATTGCAAATTTTCAATAAAAGTAGTTGTGCTCTATTTTTTACATTGTATTCTATATAAGTGACTGTTAAGCCATTTGGCTCTGTTCTGATGATAAAAAAAAATTAGCCATAAATGATGAAAAAATGGGATTATAAAGATCTCTTTCCTTTTGATTTTCAGTAGTAACTGTAGTAGTAAACTGTCTTTGCCTGTAAATCATAGTTATTTACTTTTGTCTTTCCACATATTGAAGGTGACAGTGAAATAATGGTGCTCTCTGTGTGGTGTCTGATTTTCAGTATTTGGTCAAATCCTCACTGCCTACATCAGTCCCAGATTTATTTTTAGCCTAATACTGCCCAAACAAAAGGGTTATGTTTGTTTTTAAAAGATACTCTTGCCAAAGTGCAAGTTCTAATATGATTTAGAACTGCCTTTTGTTCAAAACCATTGAATGAAACTTTTTATATTGCCTTAGCTTTCTAACAGGTATTTTTAGTGTCTAACAGTTCTTGACCACTTTGCATGCTTCAGATTTTGTTTTGTCTTTCCAAACAGGCAGCAAATTCTCAGGAACAGAATCTTCTGGCTTTAGTAATGTTACAAAGGCACTCCCATGCATGCACAGCCCCATACATGCTTTCGAACAGCTATTCATGAATATTCCTTTTTTTATGTTTACATTTGCTCCCAGTTAGTTTAATGGTTTCTGAGTGGTTCATACATTGTAAGTGGCTGACAGGATGAAACTTCCTGCAAATGGAACAGTGGAGGTCTGGGAGGCTGGAAAAGCCTTCATGATCTCCGAGGGAATTGCTTTCACAAAGAAAGGAGTGTACAGAAGGAAAAGGGCTGGGAATCTAAAATTTACATGCCTGTAATGATACATTGCCAAGGCCTAAGATGTAGTTTTATCATGTCTACTTCCTTCAGACCAAGAGTCCTTATTGGACAAATGGGAATAAAAGTCTCCAGGAGGAATACTAATTTTATGCATTATCAAAAATGTATGAGAAAACAGCTGTATCAGTTAACAAAGATTTTAAGTACACAGTTTGAACCAGACTTGATTTAGAAAATCCTGTTTCATCAAATTTTGCTCAGAGAAATCTTATGCCATTAATTCTACTAAATGATTACTGTACATGGCATTTCCATGATAAGCCACGTTCCTTGGATTTTAGGGGTAGGAACCAGCAGTCTTAGCCCCACTATGCTGTAAAAGCTGTGTGATGCAATGGGACTTGGGTTTTGTGATATTTGACAAACACTGGAGGGGTTTCTAGTGATATTAAGCTACTCTTTAGAATTAACACTGATAAATTATCTGATTTTTATGTCCTTTGGGCCAAGACAAAAGTGCATGTATATAATCTATGGTGGAATTGTACAGAACATAGCTCTGACTTCCCTGGTGTCAGGAATTTGAATTTAAGTTCTATTTCATTGCCTGCTGCCTAAGGCAAGTAGTATAAGGAATTTGAATTAGCAGTTCTGTAGATGCCTGTGCTTGGTCTGCTCTAGATGAATTTACAGTGCTCGTTACTAATTCTGTTCTTATAAGCAGATATTATTTCAAAAGACAGTGAGGTTGCTTATTGTGGGATGTACTGAGACAGCTCTCATTAAAGTCGGTGGAAACGTTGTAATTACATTTATTGAAGGTTAGAGCATGTCCTAAGATAACAATTAATTTTTTTATTATGTATTTGTATAAAATAATGCAGTAATTAATTAACCTGTGCATAGTGTCACTATCTGTAATGATTGCTGGTGGAAAGAAAACAGGTATGAAAGTATATGGAATATATAGTGAACCTTAAAAATGCTCCCAAAATCCTCTGATACCAGTCTTGGCTATGTATGCAAAACATAAAAGGAACTGTATTTCTCTCCTACAGATGCTTGCTCTAATTCCCTGTGTTACAGTAACATTTAAGCGCAGAAGAGACATTTTAGGATGCTTTACAATGTATGCGTAAGAAACACTGGGGGGCCCTTTGCCCTGTTTGAAAATCAAAAAAAAAAATCTGTTCCGGATTTTTTGGCCTTCAAGAGCTCATTTGAAGTATGCTGAAGATGAGGAAAGTCAGTCCTGCTCCTGCCATCTCCCTTCCCCTCAGACAGGGTGTTGGTGGGATGAGGAGCGGGGTGGCTCCTGCGGGCTGGTTCCATGCTCTGCTCACCCCGAGCCTCCCTGCAGAGGGAGCCCAGAGCCCAGCGCCAGCCCCGGGATGCTGCGGGTTGCAGGAAAGGCCAAAAATAAGTGAGCCATGAGATAATCCCCCATCCCAACGGCAGATAAGAGGCTGCAGCAGTGGAAGGAGCTGTTCTGTGAGAGGAAATGCTATACATTTTGGGAACTTTGACTTGTCAACAAGTAGTACTTCAGCTCAAGAAAAAAGTTCCCTAGAAGTTTATTGTAGAAGGTACAAGACTTGAAGAAGCTGCAGCTTTTACTTTTTATTAAAAATAAAATGGTTGAATTAGGCTTATATCAGATGCCAGACATTATACTTAGTGGAAATCCTTACAAAGACCTGACACAGCAGCAGCTTCTCTCTGTATTTAAACAGATGGTTCCAGCACTGCTGTTGCTGTGTTAAATCCCTGCATCAAGCTAATGCCATTAATGAGCCTTTACAGAACTGGCGCTCTGCTGCTCCTCCAGCACTGTTTGCTTACAACAGGAACGGCTGGCCCACATCAAGCTCAAATGTCATTTGCACACCTAAAACAATCTCTTCTCTTTCCCCCATCTCTCTGTGTTTATCTTCTCTTGTGGGAGCTGTTTTGGGTACTAAAGTTGTTTCGCCTTCTCAGCAAGCATCATATCACCCAGATGTGAGTGAAGAAGTTCGGGAGAGAGCCCTGCGCTTCGGAACAGAATGTACCCTGGGATACTTGGAACTTCTGGAGCACGTTCTCCTGGTGAGGAGTCATCTGCATGCATGTGCTGGGTTGCTTCCAAGGAGAGTAATCTCTCTGCCCTCTTTCTATAGTGACTGCTAGTGACACGTTTTTATCACTTTGTCACAAGGTTATGAACAGTTTTGTTACTAGGAAGAGCAAGCTAAAGGAAACTCAATATTTCAGCTCAAACTGTGGGACAGAAGGAATGCTGGAGTACTGAAATGGAGCTGCATTCTGGATCAGATCTGGAGGCAATACAGATCTGAACCTAAAAAAGGTCCCTGACAAATTAAAATAAGACATTTCAGTATTCTTTTAAGCCCACATTAAACACTAGACATATTAGGCATGGGCCTGTCCCCCAGACTGGAGCGGTTATACAATCTTTATGAAGGCATTGTTAACATGCCTCTTGCAGCCACACCTATTCAAAGCCATCCCAAAATCCCCAGCCAGCACAAAGAGCTCTCCAACACATCAGACATGACACCCCCAAAGCTCTGCCTAAAACTTCTGCACTCAAATCCAAACTCATGAATCCTGCTGTCATTTGGCTTTTCTTGACCATACATAATTAGCACATAATATATTAATTATCCCATAATTGTTCTTGTGTTGCTATTACTTTTGTAGGAAGCAATAAAATGTGTTTGAACTAGCATTTATGAGATATTGAAGTTTCTGGAGAAGACTTAAATCAGCCATCAGCTTCATGGATGACCAGCAATTTCTTTTAGGTGGCTCTCAGCTGACATATTACAGTCTCTGAAACTGAAATTTGCAGCTGTTGCAGCCACTAACTGCAGATTAGCAAACCCAGATCAGTTTTGCTGGGGAGAACAGAGCACGTGTAATTATTTGCATGAACTCACTGAAATGTAAATATAACATAAAAGTACAGTCACAGTTGTGCTCGCCACTAGCAGGGAAGGTAGTTCAAGAAAGTTGGAACTTGCTAATGAAATTCTTAGAGCTGTATTGCAGTAAGTGATTTAACATTAGATGTCTGATCCATTTTTAGTTTAGAGGTACACTGGGGAATTTTTCAGATTTGACCCCTAGAACTCTGTCAGTACACGTTTCAAACTAAGTGCCAGAACAGACCAAAGACTTGAATCCATTTTTGCTCATTTTATTTCTTACTCTCTGCTTAAGTCAAGAGGCTTAAGGTAAGAAAGGCCCGTTCCTTCAATAAAATGGAACATGCTTCTCTTACCTTAAGCCTCTTTGTGTTCAGGGCCCTAAAGCCATGAGCAAGTTCTGCCCCCTTGCACCAGGCCCTGCCCCTTCCCCAGTGTTTGCTGCCTTAGAAAACTCTGGTAGTTTAGAGAACTCCTGGGTCTGCAATCTCATTTAATTTAAAACCTCCAGAAATGCAGATCATGTGGGATTAGAAATCTCTAATTAGTCCATCTGGCACCCTGTGATACAGTTGTCAGTAAGCTCAGGCTAGGGATGCTTGCATGGGTGCCTCAACATAAGAGTGCCAAGAGGTATCCCACAGCCATGTTTCTTTGAAAATTATACTTTTTATGTGCAAGAGTTGTCAGATGCAATATCTAAAATTTCTTAAGCCAGTGTATTGACCTGAGCAAGGGTTGCATTTGGGCAAGTGGCACAAAACTGACTTGCTTGCTCAAAGGAATATTCTACTAATCACCTAGCTAGGGGTAGGGCCAGGAACATGCTAATTCCAGCTGTAGGGCATGCACATCTTTGTAAAACTCCTTTTAAGTTGTTCTAGCGAGATTCCAGACTGACCTGTTCTCCTGCATATCCATATGCTCCATGCTGGTCAGTGTTGATCCATGCTGAGGGGAGGTCTGAAGCTTTGGTTGTTGTCCTGACTCTGTGGGGATGAGACTCTGCTGAGAGCTCTAAACTGGCTTTAAAACAATGCAATTCTTTAACAGCCTAGTTTTAAAATTTGCTCAGTTTTTTCAATTCCAGCGTTGTCAACACTATCACAGTACGAGTGTCACAATTATTGGAGTAAAAATTTGCATTCTTTGTTATGGTCCTGTCTTGGATTAGAGACAAATATCCTAGATGGAAAGCACTCCGAGCAGGTGCCTCCCCCACAGCAGAGGTTTCTGGCACCCCTCCCCCCCCAACACAGAATATCTCAGCCTAAAGTGGAAAGAACTGTTTAATTAACAGACCACACAGTGGAAAGGGAAAAGGGGAAAAGGGGTCAGAAAACCTGAACAAACAGCTGATGAACTTAGTGTCCTTTTCCTCAGGCGTAGCTTCCCCTTTCCGGGGGCCCCGAAGGGCTAGGTGAAGTTCCTCCGGTGGCTTCCTGGACGATTCTCGTCTGCTGTCCCCCAGGGCTCCTCAGGTTCTCGGATGAGAAAGCAAGTCGAAGAAAAGGGTCCAGAACGATGAAAAACAATCCCAGGGAGGAAAAAAAAACCAACCCAAGCAGCAGCTACACCAGTAGCACCAGCCACCAGCAGCAGCAACTGACTGAGAAAAAAAAAAAAAACAGTGTCCCTTCCTTCTTACTCCCCCGTAGGAGAGCCGGAGAAAGTTCAAAACATCCCGCGCTGGTGGCAGAGCTCCCAGCTGCGGGACACAGTTAAAGCTACAGGACCATATTTCTGGTAAAGCATACAAAACGATAGGGAATACAAGATATCATTATGCCACCCCAGGACAGGTCCAAACCACCTTTGTATATTTTTTTACATTTTTGCTTATATTTGGAAGAAAATCCTTGAGATGCTCAGTGCTCAGTTTCTGCCATGATAAGAGTTTATGCAGTGTATAAATTTTGGTTATAACAGTGTTGTTATATTTCGTTAGTGTTGCAGATTGTTTAGCCATTGAGGATTCGTGTATTTGAGAATTCCTCGTGTGGCAGAGTTCTTACCAGGCAAAGTTGTGAAAATAGCTTGGTTCAGTTTATTCTGTCAAAGTAAATGGGTTGTTATGCATTTGACTTCAATATGGAAACACTCTGGCAAAAAGATACAATCTGTTTTCAATGTGCACCTAGAGAGGCTTGTGGGGGAGTTTTTGAAAACATTAAGAAAATGCACTCCTGGATGTGACTTTCAAGACTCAACCATTTGTTTTGCTCTTAAAGCTCTATCTCTATCTGTCACTCTTCTCTCAGAAGGAGCTTTTGAGTATACATAAATTCCCAGGACATAACATTTTTCTTTACAATATAGTCATTAAAAATGCAGATTCTCCTGTTCAGGGGAAGAATTGAACTTCATTCTCTGAGTCTTGCTGTTTTTCATTTGAAGAAGCACAGTTTAATACTTGATACAAATTCAGTTCAGAGATGTTTATCTTTTCCTTCTATTGGAGGGTCTTGGCATTTCCATTGTGTTCACCGTTGCTGATTTTTTCCAGAACAGGCAACTGGCACTTCCAGGAGTCTGTAATTCCATCTCTTAGAAACAGGGATGAACCAGTCTGTCAATACTTGAAAATCACCTTCTCTCCAAGAGTGTGGAAAGACTGAGCCTGATGCATAATGACTATAGTACCTGAGAATGGAGTGCTAAAGATGCATATTCCTCCCAGACACTCACATGTGCCTCTGTTTTGGATAATTCTGTCCTGGGTTTAGGATTGAGAGCTTCCAACAATATTGTCAGCTCCTGTAGCAGTGCAAGGCAGTGCCACTTTCCTGCTGTGCATCCAACATTGCTGTGTAAGCCTTTGCTCCTAGTGCTTCACTGACAGTTACAGTTCTCTCTCTGGGCTCTCAGACAGTTGCTATACAAAATTAATCTTTCACTAGAGTGCCTTGGGAATCTTCCAGCATTCTGGAATCCTTATTAATGTGCATTCTGTCTCTTTCTCTAGATTCTTCAAAAATCAACTCCAGAGCTAAAGCATCAGCTGGCCACTTTCTCCAAGCGGGTGGCAGGTGCTGTCACAGAGCTCATCCAGTCAGCAGAGGCCATGAAGGGTGAGTTGGGAGCAGGACTACCCAGGGTGGTGTTACTGATGCTGTGGTGCTTGGCTACCAGTGTGGGGTGCTCGTTACTCCAGAGATGATGACTTGATATTCTGGGTAATAAATTCAGTTATTTCCTGCTATTATCAGTACATATCCTTGTACTGATGAACTATAAGCACTTATCATATATGGGAATGCATTATTTCTTTCTCTCCTTATCTCTTAATATAGTTACTTTTTTTCATAGAACAGTGATCTACATTATGCCATTTCCCTATTCAAGTAGCTTTACTGAGTTCTTCAGCTTTTTCTGCCACCTTTTTATATTTCAAAATTTCGGTTTCCATTTGCTAACAAGGCAAGCCAATATCAAGACTTTTTCTATTCCCTAAGTGCTTTTAAAAAATCTTTACATTATTCTCATCTTTGGAGACATTTATTCATTTCTGGCAATTTTTGCAGTTAAATTCATATTCATTAAAAAATCCAGGTTTTATTTCTTTTTTCATTAGCTGCTTGTAGAGTATATTTTCATTCACTTTAGAAGCCTTTTTGTGGGAAGTAAAATGTTTTTTAACCATTCACAATTTTCTTTCCTAATTTTCATTTGTAAGTACACAATAAAATTGTCTCCTAATAAATTTAACATGTAGATGTTTTAACCTTTGTGAAATGCCTTTTTTTGAAGAGGAACTACTACATTTTACACGTTTGGGTTTGACTGTACTTACACTTGCTGCCTTCCTTTTTTTCCCCATTTATCTGCCAGTATTAGGGTTTAATATAGAACGTCTTAACCCTGTACAGCATTTGAGCTGAGAAATGGTTTTTAGACCATGCCCCTAGTGGTTATGAACTTCTTTTGGCTGTTTCATTGTTTCTCTCAGTTCAAAATATGGATGGTTTTTGAATCATGGCATTCAGAGAATGGGTTAGGAAATCAAAATAATAATGCATTGACTACTTCCAAAGATCTAAAACCACTTCCAGCCAAGTATTCATCTTGTGGACCTACAAAATTTCTTTGAGAAAGGAGAAATGCCAAAAAGTCAACAACAAAAAAAAAAGTTGCCCTTCGGATGTGATGCAGAAAGTGCTTTGGCCTTTTCTACATCACTGTTAGACACAGACTGCCAAAAGTGTGCTTCCTTCAGTCAGTGCTAACTTCATCCCCAAGCACTGCCAGAAAACCGACTGCCAAGTGTGCTGGGGGTGACTGTGTTGTCTTTTCCCCTTCTCTCTGCCATTCTGTCAGACTTCTCAATGTACCCTAAGGCTTAGTCGAGTTAGGAACCATCTTAGTAAGACCTCTGATAAGCACAAGTTGAGTGACAGCTGGTTTTTTCCCCAGTATGGACACTTTCCCTTTTTGAAGCTTCTTTGCTTATGCAATTATTAAATAAGTTACTTTCATGAGAGAATAATCCTGCTAAATACTTTTTTCCCCTCTGCTTTAGTTTTCTCTGTGGCATAAACTACAGTGGTTTCATGCCATTATGGCACTAAAATCAGCTTTCTGTGATTTACATTCTGTATTGGACACTTGAGGTGTGACTGCAAATCCCCCTGTTTGAGTGGCAGCTCACAGTGACACTGAAGTTATTGTCTCCGTCTCCATTAATTTCAGGGACAGAGTGGGTGGATCCAGAAGACCCAACAGTCATTGCAGAGACAGAGCTATTAGGGGCTGCAGCATCAATTGAGGCTGCAGCAAAGAAGTTAGAGCAGCTGAAACCAAGAGCCAAGCCCAAGGTGAGTGTCCACCTCCATTGTTTGTTTGAGGTTAACAAAGCAGAGGATGCACATTGCCCTTATCTTGGTGTGTACTTTGCTGCTTTCCACGATAATTGTATAAACAATCAAACCTTGCATGAGTCTCAGTGCCACGAAGTGCTGCTCTGGATGGCACTTACCCCTGAGGGTAGAGGGTAAAAAGATGCTTTTCAGGGAGTTAGTCAAACATCAGCCATGAGCAAGCAAAGAAAGAGAAGCCAAATGTGAGAAATGCCTGTAAAAGTTATAGCATCATTACTGTTGATTGTTTACATTTTTGTTTCTAAACATTACTGGTGTGTAGTCATTCTCACTTGCTTTCCTTTGAAGACCCTTTGTTCTCATCTGAATTTGTGTAGTATAGCAGGAGAATAGCAGCAGCAACACAGAAGGCATTCAAGAGAGTGTTAAAGACCTGCAGGATTTTCTAAGACTAAGCATGGCATAAAATGCTGCTTTTAGAGAGTAGCTGCTTCAGTATAATATCAGATATATTGCATGATCATTACTATGTAATTTTCCTGAAAGAAATTAAATTATAGTTCATTACATCAAGTAGTGTTGCATGGTGCCAGGTTATTTCAAACGTGCCTCTGAATATATTATAAAACTAAGCAAACGATTCTCATGTGCAGTACAGATGGAATATATGAAACTGGTGGATCCCAGAGAACTGCTACCTTTTGCCTGGTGTTGAGTAACAGGCAGGTTTTAGTAGAAATTACTATGTGGCATCTCTTTGAAATGAAAATTGTTTTGGCTGTGTAATTGACTTCAGGAAAGGACTATGTTTCTATTTTCTGTTTATACTGCTTTGTAGGTACAAAACAGTTTTCAAAGTAAAGCTAATGAGAAGTCTCTCTATAAAGCAGGGCCTCAAGAACATTCAGTGTGGGATGACTGTATTGGTGCAGGGTAGTATTTTGTTATTTAGGCGCATCAGATGAAATAGCTCTTGGAAACTTCAGCCTTTGAGGACTTCCTACCCCCTACTCCCTGCTTAGTGATAGGAATAAATTAGCTCATGAAAAAGAAATGCTCTTTGTCTGCATTTTTTAACAAGTACATCCATTTTGTTTATAAAGAAAAATGGTCCTTTATAATGAGATTCTGCAGAGCAGAGGACACAGGCTGAGTCTGAGGAGTGGCAAAGTCCTCCCATCACCTTTTCTATACAATCACTGCACAATAGCACATGTGTGTTGCCTGGTAACCATGGAGCAGTTTCCTTCCAACATCTAAGCCACTCCAGATCATTGTAATTTCCCAGTGAATACAGCTCTCACACCTGCTCATCATTTAACATGTTAATTTGAGTATCCAGTCTGCCTGTGACTTATTGGTCTGTTTGTCATTTTCTGAAACTAAAATACATATCCAACTGTTTTTTGATTTGGGATTTCAGCAGCTTTTGCATCCTTTTCAGGTGTTTAATCTCTTTCACAATATGGATTATAATCCACATCAAAAGGTACTAGGAAGATCATAGAGTGATCAAATAGTACTTTTTCTGCTGCAGACTAGTAGCTTGTCTCCTCCCAGAGCAGGATTTCCTGTGGTGAACAGGATCTGTCTTTCTGATGCCCATCTTTGACAACATACAGAATGTTACAGCAGGAATACTTAGACTAGGTAAGGGGGTTGATACAGTTGCTTTGTCTTTTGCTCAGAATATGAAATGCAGGAATAGGAGTTATTTTCTACAATGGAACAGACTATCTAGACAAAATCCTGCTTTGGTTAATAGCAATCATTATCAAGTGAACTTGCAGAGAAGTCCTTAGTTGGTCATTTCAGAATATCTACCTGTAGAAAATCCATCATCTTCATCATTACTAGTTGGTGGCTGAGTCTCTGTTTTTTGCTAAAGTTTTTTTATTGGTGCAGAGAGTAGGAGTCATTTGATTTAAGCTTGAAATGTTCATCTTTGTGTTCCAGTTTGTCTTTTACCTCCAAAAAAACACCCCAATAGCTGAAGGTAGGGTTTCTTCTCATTTGTTCCATTACCTTAATTTTTTAAAAACTTTTGGATTTTTTAATTTCTTCTTTATATTTTTGCACCTATCATGCCCCCCTTGATGTCTTAGACTGACACCAGTAGCATGAGACATTTTCATTTTCTGCTACTGGGAATCATCTTATCCCAGAGAACAATTTCTAATGAGACACTGTCCTGCTAACTGCTGCCCGTGTTTTATTGTACGATGCTTATTTTGTTTGCTTTAAATCCTGGTTTCTTGGCTGCAGGTCAGTGTGCTCCCAAAATACTTAGTCCACTAGTCCACAGCCCCACTGACTCCCTTTTAATATCTGTCTGTCTTCTGAGCTCATATCTTGGAAGAACTTCAAGGTCTCTCCTGAGCACGTGTTGTTACCACTGTCTGTAACACAAAACCTGTTCAGTATTCTCCTTGCAGTGTTCAAGGTGGGAAATTATCTGAAAAGCAATGAGATCTTTGTGGTTTATAAAGCAGAATTTGGTTGTCATGTTTCCTTTAAGTCTACAGTTATTTTTCCTGAGTGTGGACTCCTTTTTTTCAGTTTTCCATTTGGAGAGTCAGGTGTATTGCAATGCAGACACATACTCCTTCTGTTATGCAAATATGAAACTGCCTGTAAAATAACAATCCCCAAAACTAGTAATTTTCTAAAGAAAAATACTTCATCTAATAAAAACTACATGGTAATACTGGACAAAAAAAAACACTTTAAAGGAAAATGGTATGGTAGATGAGGTACAACAGGAGAGAGCACTGCTGTCCCTACCCTGTTCTGTCTGCTCTTCATGCTTCTGTGCAAGCCACTGCCTCCAGACACAGGTGTCTTTAGTAGTCAGAAAGAGTTCCCTGCTGGTAACTTTCAGCATTTGGGCCTTTTTTTTTAAACCCAAGATGAATCAAACCTGGATGCCTTTTTCTGCAGGACTCTGTGTGATATGTTTGATATATTAGGTTGTTATTTAATCCAACTATATATCAAACATATTCCTACAGTGTCCTGCCCTGTCTCCGGGGGTTTTAATGTAGTAGAAGGCAATATGAAGGAGTATAGTCACTCACAAGCAGGTTTAGAAGACTTCCTGCAGACTCCTAATCTAATCTGGTAAAAAATACATACATGGAGGGCTCCTTTATCAGTAGAGTTGCTCTTGGAGAGACTTTTAAGTTATGTAGGGCTCTTTGTGACAGTGAGCAGCAGCTGTGCCAAGAACTGACTTTCACTGAAATGGTTATTGTGTTTTCCATGGCTCAGTGCAGTAACTTACTCGTATTGGTTTGGTCCTTATGAAATAGAAGATGAGAGGTGCTTGAAAATAAAATGGTTTGTCTTTTGTAATTTTTGCTACTGTTTTGCAATGAGATTGGGGACTCATTTGTTTTCCTGTTAACCCTGACTTTATTTATGCTACCCCTAATAATGAAGATGCTGTAGAAAGATGGTTAAAATACACTACAAAAACATCTTTTCTGTTTTGTTTTCAATGGCATAATCAACATTTTTCGGATATTCTGTTCTACAGACTTTGTAGTGAGACTAATGTTTGTTCTGGTGACTTCATTTTCCAATCCATTTATACCTGTACATAGTTAATAACAGCATATTAGTTTAAGCTTGAGGAAAGTGAGATGCTGATCTTCATGGGGGCTGCTTGAGGAAGGAGAGGCTAATCGCTTCTGTCATAGATCTGGTTTTCTAAAGAAACCTGCTCTAAAATCTCACAAGGTGATATTTTCTGCCATGTATTACATCATTGCTCTCAACTTTATTCATGAAGGCTGTGAACTGACACCTGTTGTGAGGGTACTGTTTATGAGTATGAACTTAGACAGTTCAGGAGACACTCTTTTATTAATGGGAATAGTGAAATAATTACTTTTCCTGCAGGGCATTTTGCTGTACTCGTTCTTGTGCTGCTGCCTGTCCTTCTTGCTAAGGAATGCTCACGGGAGAGCACAGGCAGGGAAGAGCCACCCAGTGCTGGCTGAGTGTTGAGCTGCCTCCCCCACTGAGTGCCCAGCCCTTGGATGTGTGTCACACCTGAGAATGCTGATGGGAACACCACAGGGAAGGACTAGAAAAGAAGGATTTGTTAGAAAAGATGAAAAGCCAACAGGCATTCAACAGTTTGAATACTGTGTAAGGCTGCTACAAAAATAAATTCTTCACAGAAGGGATCAACTGTCAAAAGAATTTTTTTTTTTCCAGAAGTAAAAGAAGTAGAGATGTCAGGGAATGTAAGACTTGGAAGTTTGAGAAACTTGAGGTATGGCTTGTTTTCCCAAGCCCCCAGATTTTAATATAATTGGAAAGAAACTATTTGGTGCACAGGGGAGAAAAAATCTGTTACCAGATGAGATAAAGGTTTAGCTGTCTGTTTTCCTGCTGAGCTTCACCTGCTGCCCCACGGTGGAAGTTAATCCAGCCATTGTACAGTGGCATTCTTGATAATGCAAGCTTTGATTTCTTCACATTCTCTTTGAAAAGTAGTAGCTTTTGCTTAGGACTTGTGTGCAATATTTAGTCCACTCACTACCCTGAACTGAGTTCAAGCAACTGCTTTTGTTCAGCATCTTTTTGGTGGCTGTTTTTTCACAAATTGAATTCCATCTGGGTACATACACAGCTGTCCAATAGATCAGACTATGGCCATGAGCATTTTATTAAACTTCAACAAAGATTGACACGTCCTTTGTAATAAATAAGCAGATATTGAAGCTCTCACTCACTTAAGTTTGAATTCCTGGCAATGCCGACAAATAAAGAGTAATGCACATAATATATTTTATGTTGGAAATGATAATTTAAAATCTTGATAGCAAGAAGTCTTGGACAAAAGTAAAAGTGCAATAACGGTCTTCTGAAAGTGCAGTAATAGTCTGTTAAATTTACTGTCATTCAGTACTTTTGTTGATATTTCAGTTTCAGTCTTTAGTCAAATCAAAGTCAATAAGGTATGTTTTAATAAGGACAATAATTCTGATAGAGACTCTACTGGATTCCATTTAATCATTCTGGCAATGTCATGATTGAAATAAGAGTTTCCTAAATAACACTTGAGGCCTGTAGAGGGCTGATGGGATTGCACTTAGGTATAATAATGGTCTTGATGTTGCACTGCAAGCCCTGCCAAAACTTTATATGGAACATGACTTGCTCACTTTCCAAAGTAATTTCTTTTATTACAAAGACATATACTTTAGTTGATGGGGAACAGCCCAATAGCAAGGCAAGACAAATACATTTCCATGGATTCAATGGCTTTTCCTTTAAAAAAAAAAAAAAAAAAAAGAAGAAGAAAAGAAAAAACATTTCAAGTGCCAAACATCTTTATCTACACATCAGTTTTTATTTTTAGATTATTCAGTTTTTCTGGTGTCTGTGGATGCTATTATTTCATCTTCTGGACTTTTAGTTATGTGCTGTAGGACTGAGTGCTGCTCGATGGGCCATTTTGTAATTACCATTATCTTTTATTATTTTATAATTGACTACTACTATTTCATTAAACTGCAGTAACAGGAGAACTAAACCTGATTTAAATTTAGATGGGTGCTCTTAGACTTGCAGATGAAGCGCCCAATTTTCTAACTCGCATCCCACTTGGCTGGTGTTTCTAAAGTCAGTTGTATGACACAAGAATGCTGTGGTTGCCAAAGTTAGAGTAAACCTGTACTTCAAAGCCTCATCTCTCACAAGGTCGAATGTCCTGATAATATAGCCACTAGCCCTACTTGTCATACTGCCTTGGATTCCAGTAGGCTTGTGATTGGATCACAAACAAAATTCATTCTGTTGGATTATTTTCTATAAATAACTATTGGAATACATGATGCAGGCCTGGTTCTGTTCAAAATAACAATAACTGTTCACCTCTATCTATTTAGTTAAGCATACTTATATGGACTTATGAGAAAGTCAGGAAAGTTGGTTTTATAGAACAATAAATTTGCATTTTAAATAGTAAGAAACCACATCAGGAACAGGTAATTTTGACATACTTGTTGAAAGACATGCTTGGATGACTGAAGTGTTCCGGACAGACCTTTGGAACTTCGTATCTCCAAGATCACTAAACTGGACTGCTGCACAAAACTGCTTTCTGTGCAATGACAGCTCTTACCAAAAGCTGTCAAATCTACACTCTTGCTTGGTATTTACTTTACATTCCATAGTACCTGTGAATGAGACAACACACATTTATCATTGTTCTTTTTCAATGCCTTAAGTCTTTAAGTATTTAGAAAAGGCTTTCCCTAGTTTAGCAATCCTGGAAGCCACTATTATGGCACTACAAAGATAATCTTGATAGGAAAAACAAGAATTTGTTTTCAGACCTGCGTTTTTCTAAATGTAGTTTAGAGTAGCTCTAGTGGAGATAATGCTTTAGAAAGTTGATGGCATTCTATAAGTATCTTGTGTCATACTCTGTTTGTGTGAGCAGCCACAAGGGCAAGCTAATACTTAATTTATATTGACTCCCAGCTTTAGTCCACACAAATCTCCTTTGCAGAAAATGATGATGTATGTCTTACTGAATTTACTGATGTATTCCAAAATCTTCTTGCCTTTGTGTATGTCCTCAGCCTTTAAAGTGTTATTGCTTTCAGGTGAATGTGTAACATTGTTTTTTCTTGGTTATAGCAAGCAGATGAGACTCTGGATTTTGAAGAACAGATCCTGGAAGCAGCTAAATCCATTGCAGCTGCTACCAGTGCCCTTGTGAAGTCAGCTTCAGCAGCCCAGAGGGAACTGGTGGCTCAGGGAAAGGTGGGTAAGGACACATAGCAAGAGTAGTGCGAGAAAGCATCAAAATTGAATCTAGTCTCCTAACTGTTCTCTGTTGAAAACAGTAGGAAAGAAGCTTGAGAATGACTAATGAAAATGTTAATTGTTCATTGTAAATTGTTCACAATACATGGCCGAGACCTCACCCATAAAAATCCCGTAGTCATGTTTATTTAAACCTCACAAGTGTAATCAAGTGTTTGGTTTTTCAGATAATTCAGTTGTGGGGTGTTCAACTGTGGGGGAGTTTAACTGTGGGGGTTTTTCACTTCAAGAAGATCTGTGCTTCAAGCTAAGAACGTACGGTCCCACACAACAGTTTGGGGATCCAAACCCATATGTACATATGTTACAATGTACAATAGTACTTGGGGCCAGAATAGCAAAAGGCCTCAGTAACTGTGCCCTCAGCATCTTGTGATTCAATGGGGACACAGGCCTGCGTGTAAATTCAGTGCATTTAAGTGGCTGTGCTTATAGTTATTGTTGGGACTCATGGAAAGAGTGTTTACAGCATGTGGCAACTTTTTGGTGTGGTCACAATTGAGGGGTTTGTAAATCATTTCATATCCATCACTGTTTTTCACAGTATACTTTGAAACTTAAAATCTAAACGTCAACCAGATATGTTGCCTGTGAGAACAGTTTATTGTAGGACCATTGTTGCTGTGTAGTTATGGTTTCCATTTTCATCTAATTCATAACTTGGAGCAGGCTGTATCATGGATCCCACAATCAGGCTGTGCTGTCTACTTCAGCCAGGATTCTGGGAAGCTCTTGGTTCTAGCACAGAGCACTTCATCTGTGGTCTACTTAAAAATATGTTTTCAGGGGATGATGAGGCAATAAAACCTTGAAATCTAAATAATTTAGGGACCTAGTGGGGTTTTTTTGTATAACTAATTTTTTTTAGTTACATAAAAGTGTCACCATAGCTATGAGAGAACATGTCTTTGTTTATGTTGATGCTACACTTAATGATTTTATTTCGTTCCCTGGAATTCTCATTATGCAGGAATCCCTATTTCCATTTCTTTTAAAACACAAGTTTCTGCACCATGTTTACATTTCACATCTTCCAGCTTCTCTCCCAAAACCACCCAGACCGAGGCAGCTGGGGGTGTGGGTCTGGCAACCAACTGTATTCATTGCTTTCATGGGAAGAAAACTCTCCAAATTGTTGCTGGTGCTGCTGATGCCATGAACACTTCAGTGGAAAAGCCATGCAGAAAAGTGGGCTGCTCTCCTAAAGTGCCATTATTAGGGATGAAGGCACTTAGGGGGCTTCCCTGTGCAGCTTTCTGATCTGTACCTTCCCACAGTGCTTGAATCAGAAGAGATGAAAGAATAATGTAAATTTAAATGTATTACAGAGACAGAAGTAAGTTATTTTAAAGCCTGGGACATTAGGAACTGCTGCTTCAACTGTTGCTTAGGCTGTGGCTTCAACCACCAGTGCTCTGGTAATTACTGGTTATTCTGGTCATTACTTCTGTGTGTTCCAAGAATGGGTCAGTTGAAGCAGTACAGTAAGTTGGACACTTGCTGAGCAGGCAGATGTGAGCTGGAAGCACAGTTACTCTGACAACTGACTTCCAGTTGGATTTTCTGCTCCTGAATGTGCTGGGCACAGTTACAGGTACAGGTGTTACCTTGTTTTTTAATGGATTACTACTTGTCTAATTCTGAGACCAAGCAATTGAATTTTCTGTTTTCTTGTAAGCCATCTCTGAACTGTTTTTTCAGGTTGGAGCAATCCCTGCAAATGCAGCTGATGATGGACAGTGGTCTCAGGGACTTATTTCCGCTGTGAGTAACTACTTCTCTTGAGAAAACTGGCACCCTCTCTGAAGAAATAATATCCTGTGAGAATACGAGTGACTTTTTTTTACTGCCTTTTAGGCCCGAATGGTGGCAGCTGCAACCAGCAATCTCTGTGAAGCAGCAAATGCCTCAGTTCAAGGCCACGCTAGTGAGGAGAAACTCATCTCATCTGCCAAACAAGTTGCAGCTTCTACAGCACAGTTGCTTGTGGCTTGCAAAGTCAAGGCTGATCATGACTCTGAAGCCATGAGGAGGCTACAGGTACTTGTGTTTGTAATTACTGAAAACCCATGGTAGTGCTATGTAAACCCTGTTTTAGCACTCCAAAATTACACATGTGTTCAACAAAGTATTTCACTAAGTGCTAGACTGGATTGTGGTCAGTCTTCTTTGTTTCTAGGAGTCAAGAGACAACAGTTGTAGATAGAGCATTTCTAAAATGGAGAATCATTGTTAGACAGAAGTAAGAAGAGAACCAAATGCAACATCTCAACTTAAGTCTGAGCTTCTTTACATGAAACTAGTTTCCTTTTCATTTACATATCCATTTCACATTGAGCTTCTCTGAACTGTTGCTGAATTAATACAGTGTTTTGAGGGATAAAATCTAATGTCTCCAGAAGTTTTGTCTGAGGATGGTAATTTTTAAAATGACTACAGCCTTCTCTGACATCATGCCCTGCAGGCTCAGCCCCGAACGTAAGAACTATATCAGCTGCTTTTTTATACCATCTTTGGTAAATAGTGAAATTTCCCCTTTTTGTTGTGCTTGCACAGATGCTACTAATGGACACTCGGTGCAACAGTTCGGGTATGGATAGGCAGAACCAAGTCCAACAGAAATATATATGACTAAGTATCTGTCTGAGCATGAGGAACTGATGTCATTATTTTTTTAAAAGTAGAAAAATTATTTGAATATTTAGGAAGAAAAAATAAATGTATGTATGTGAGAAACATCTGTTTGTTTCTATGGAAAGCAGTGGTATGTCATAGGGCAGTCATCGGGCTGAGATGGTTTTAGTGCTTTATAGTGGATTCATGTAGATTGACATTGCCAGAGGGGTCTGGGGAGGTGTCAGGAACTGGAAGATGGTTCTGTCCATAGTGCAACCTGCACTGCAATATCCAAGTGCCAGGATAGGTCCGGAGGAATTTTAAATGCAGAAGAAACAATAGAAACAGAAAGAAAATCATGTACTAGAGACTTTTCTCAGCTCCAACAGGAAATTCAGGGTTCTCAGTCATTGTAGGCAAATATTATTAAATAGATATCAAATGTGAGAAATTGGAAGGGAATGTGAAAAGGAAACAAACCCAAGCATGGACTGCAATTGAACTTTGCCATTTTACCAAGCTTCATTTCGATGAATGGTGAAAGGAAGAGCAGTTTGCACTTGGAAATCATGTCCTTTATCATAGCAAAAACAATGAGTTGATGTCTACTAAATATTTTTCCTGGTGGACTTGCCAAAACTACTGAGACTTTTCAGCTGGCTTTGCCCCCAGCAGAAATTCACATAGCTTTAATCAGTAGGTTGGGTTCAGGACTTTGAGTGTCGCTTTCTCCTTCATACTCCAATTTGAACTGCATTTCCCATTAATGTAAATTTGGAATGCACTGCTAGAGAATCTTCCAAAACTTAATGAAACAATTGGAAATGTTTGTTCTTTCTGGATGAGCTCCAGACTGAGCAGAGCAAATTTTGAGTAATTTGTTCTTGGGTCATTTCAGTGAGGAAGAGTTGAAAGGGAGATGCAGCTGGAAATATGGGATAAGACTGGGGGAAGATGGGGGGCAGGTTCAGAGCTGGTCCATGTGGCTTCTCTTTCTAGTGCCAGAGTGTCTCCAGCGTATTGGGAGCAGGCTGTCTTGGCTGCTGGCACTATCCACTTCAGACAACAAAAGATGTATTACAAATGTTTGACTGTTTCTCTTTACAAATCTGAGAAATTTTAGGAAATGAAAGTTTAAATGTGAGATAACCATGGCTGTGTAAGTTGCTAACTTGCCTTGATGAAAGTCCATTGATTTAAAAAATTGTTTTATAATATCTTTATACACTAGCTTTTAGTTCCTGTTCTTGTTTCTCAAAAAAAAAAAAAAAAGTCTGATCAACATAATGTAACTTGCAATTTCATCCACTGTTTTATTTCAAACTGTAGGGGAAAAAAGAAATCTTATTTGTGACTTCTCCAACATTCAGCTTCTTAAATAAAGGAATTTTGTCCATCTCTGTACCACTGATTTTCAAAGATTAATTTGCTTTTCACTGGGGAAACAACCCCATACCTTTCCTGTGCAGCCAAGCAAAGATGTTTTAGTTTTGATGTTCACACAAATCCATGTTAGTTCTGCATTGCCCTTATGACTAAGTTTCTTGTCTTTCTCAAAGGCTGCAGGAAATGCTGTCAAGCGTGCATCAGACAATCTTGTCAGGGCAGCACAAAAAGCAGCGTTTGGAAAAGCAGAAGATGACGACGTTGTGGTCAAAACAAAGTTTGTGGGTGGCATTGCGCAGGTTGGTACAATCACTCCAGAAATAAAGCAGGGAAATATCATCACAGAAATAAGCAGTGTTATGATGTCCACCTGCTGCATTGCAGGCTGGACAAATCTATTTAGAAACCTATGATAAATTACTCGATACCTCAGTGTCAGATAACCACTGACATAAGAGCACAGTGATGTGCTGCATGCTGTCTGCACTTGTCCCCTGAGCGTTTGCCGTAATAGCACTTACCATTGTCCAATAGCTTTTATTTTTGTTCTGATTAAATTAATGGATCTTTCCAGAATTCTCTTATGTACTTTAAATGTTCCCAAATCTTAATGAAACAATAGTTTTGCATATATTTAAGCAAAGAAATAGAGAGAGATAAAAAACTATGTTTTGTTACTGTGACCATAATAATTACTGGGAAATAATAACAATATTTAGAAGTAGATTTCAAGGCTTTGAGGTACCAACTTCTAGATTCCTTATAATGAGTGAGGTACATCATATACTGCACTCACTACTTAAAATATACTGGGCTTGATTATTTCTGCATGTCTGTACTACTGTCATATTTTCTTTGGCATTCTGAGATGCAGGAAAATACTGTGGATACCTGCAGAAAGGAAGGTTCAGTTTTACTGTCACTCAGACATTATGTTAAGACATGGTGCTTATTCTACATGTTCTAAACCCCCACCCAGCTGAATGTTGAGGGAATGCAGCGCTGTAAAATTCATCATGGATGCCCGGTAAAACTGTTGGTAGATTCTTTTTCTCTTTTTTTGGTCCTCTTTAAGAAACACATGGGAATACAATACTTTTCTTGATGGCCTAATCCTTGGATCTGGAAAAATTTGAGCAATTCCTGATGAAGTCATTGAAATTTGGTGCTTCTCTGGATAATGCTCAAGGGACAGCTGTGACTGTGGTGTCATAGAGAAGGAAATCTTGCTTTACAGACAGTATTCATTGCTGTCATAATTCATGTTTCTGTTTTCTAGATCATTGCAGCCCAAGAAGAAATGCTGAAGAAGGAGAGAGAGTTGGAAGAGGCAAGGAAAAAACTGGCTCAGATCCGCCAACAGCAATACAAATTTCTACCCACAGAGCTGAGAGAAGATGAGGGTTAACCTGCTGAGATTTTTATTCCTTGTTTTTCTTTTGGTTTTTTTTTTTTCTCTTATTTTTCCTTCTAAAGAAATAAGCTAAAGGGGGACAGCACATTGAGAACTGCTCTGACAGCATACTGGTATGCCAAGCACTTAGCTAAATAAACCACCTGTCATAGCTTTGGATGAGCAGAGGGCAATAAACACTTTTTCTTTCCCATCTGCTCAGCTGAGGTGCATAATGATCAAATAATGGTACAGTGTTAGGTTCATCATTCCTGTTCCTCCCTTGACTTATATCTCAGGAGAGAATGTTTCACTTTTTACTAAAGATACTAAGTCAGTATTATTGTCACTTTCCTGATGCTTGAGGTATTTATCATTCCTTGACTTGTTCTAAAGCATTGATAATATTAGTAGGAAAAGAGTCAAGAAATCTTTTGTATGATAAATATCAAATGAGCTGGTGGTTCTCCCCCAAGTACCCTTGTAAAAAGAAGACCAAGATGGAGAAGGATGTATAGCTGAGTGGAGAAACACGGATGAGTGTGGGTTTGAAGAAGAAGCCTTTCCTCTTTCAGTGTTATATAGCTGGTTCACCCCAAAACTGGAGGATTTGTCTCTGCAGCTGTTTGCACTACTAGTATTACTCCTTACCTGATACCAACAAGCTTCTGCTTGTACAGTATGTAGGTTTACAAAATGTGGCAATAGCCATTCTTTAAAGAGCTCAAAAAACAAAGAAATGGAAACCATGTCACTGCCTCAATAATAGCAGGTTCATGAAAGAAAATGCTGTTTCAATTATATACCTCTAATGTGTGACTACTTTTACAGTATTATACACACATACACATGCTCTAACATTGGACTGAATAGTTTGCATTTTGTTTTATAATTGAAATTATCTGGTTCGTACTGTGGTATTTCTGTTAGAATGTATCTCAGTTAAAAAAGGGAAATGCCCAGTACAAAAAAAGACTATCACAACTCTTGTTATTATTTTAATAATTACATTTATAATTATTATGTTTTGAAACCTGTGGGAATTGTAGGAGAAAAGAATAAGTGATTTACAAGTAGATTTACAATTTTTCCTGTAATATATTTAAAAAAAAATTGGACTCTAGAGAGTTTGTTTTCATAGTTGCTATTGATGAAAATGTATTCACCAAGGAATTGCAGAGAAGGAATAGCAGCAATGTATCAGCAATCTTTGTCTTCAGCTGCAGAAAGGTACAGTATGCTCTCAGTATCTCTGTTGTGACCTAAACAATGGCAATTTGGGTAGTGTAACACATTTTACTCTGTCAAAGAGGGAACACAAATCACAGCAACTTTAACTAGCAAAGTTAAACTATTTGACTAACTACAGAAACACCATCTCTCCTAACAATAGTTTCCAACGTGTCTCCAACTCAAGCCCTCTTAAACAATAATGGCAAGTCTGTTTAAGTCAAAGGATGTTGCCCCTCCAGTCCTTCTGAAGGCCGTGCTGTCCTTAGACCCTGCCAGGTACGTTCAGCTGAGCCCGTTGTGTTCTGTGCATATCCATCTAGGTGTCATTGCTGCAGAAGATACTTGTCTTGTAGACTACCCAGTAACCCCCTAGTGGTAGGTTCATCAATTTAGATAGTGCTAACTCCTCATTTAAGTTACCTGCATGAGATAGAATTATGAGGAATTTTGTCACATTAGTACTAAATAGATAGCAAAAAAATTGCTGGAGAATTAATAAATATTGAAGTGTACAAAGATTTTTATTGTCTCTTCTCTGATACTGACATATTTCAAACTCAATAGAGTTGCTGGAGAATCCGCAATCATGAGAGGAAAAAGACTGGTATATCCAAAATGGAATCACTGGCGTTGACAGATGCGCTGTGATGTGTGGGCTTGTGTGCAAATGCAAACCCTGTACTATCAGAGATGTGCAATTCCGAGTTCTTTGATTTGCCACTTCAACACAATCAATTCGGTTTTTTTTCATTCAACTCACTGTGAACATTGTCACTGTCTGGAATCCTACACCAAGAAAAAGGCTTCCTGTAAGTCTTTGGGCAGAAGGCTAAACTGGTATTTATTGCTGTAAGACCTAAAAAAAGACGGCTCTAGTGATGGGGATTTTCTGCTGCTATTGGTGGGTTCAGCTCCTTTGCAGCTTACGCCTTTCTCTTGTCTTACCTGGAGAGCCTCACTTTCCAATCTCTTTTTTGGAAAGATCTGCAAGATAGATTTGTTACTGCTCCCCTTTCAATCTGTGTTTAACTATTATTTGATCTCATTAAAGCATGAAGAAAGATGATGCTGTCTTTAGCACCATGCCACTGTTTTATTGTAGGTATAATACTGATGTAATATACTTTGGTCAGGATGGTATTTGCCAGTTTGATATAAGCCAAAAAAACCTGGTCAAATGCCCCTATGTATGGAAATTATATAGCTTGAAAACTTTCTCAGTATGTAGAAGGTAAGAGCATGTTCAAATTGTGCTCCAGAGAAAAGTGTTTGGGAGGTCCATTTTAGCACAGCTATTTTGAGACTTCTCCGTTTCTGGTTTAGTGCCCCCTCTCACGTGACAGAAAGTATTTTCTCCTTAGCTGTGTGCTCCATAGAGGAGCCACAGTCAGATGAATAGCTGAGCTGGACAACTGAAGTATTTTTTTACTCAGAATTTTGGGTCTTCATTTGTGAACAATTAAGAGAATATAAGGTCATCTAAAGTGTTTCTATTTCAATTTTTCTTTGTGGTTATAATTTGCAGTATCGCTGAAGTCCACGTGTGAATGTCTTTGGAGTTTGGAACTAGTCCATGCATTTCTTTGGCGTGGGGACTTGCAGCAGGAAGTGACAAGTTGGAGTAAGGGGTAGATGCTAATTAATAAGAAGGACAGATGTTTACTTTGTTCTGTTAACTTGTGAAATGATAAATGAGCTCTGTTGTATCTCACCCTTCTTCATGTGGAATTCACTCTAAGAACTGTATGCAAATTAAAAACAAAATGCCTCAAAGTTCCTTGTGTACAAATAGTCTAGTGTCATTTCCCCAACTATTCAGAAAATAATTTGAGTGTTTTATCATTTGTCTAAACTTATATACATTAGAAGCCTCAAAAGTTAGAGAAGTTTTGAAACAAAAATTGAGTTCTAGACTTTTTTCATCTGTCCCTTTCCCTTTGATTTTCTGCATGTTCATTGCTTAATTCCTAATGAAGGGAGGAGTACGTAAATCTAGAAGCCTTCTCAACCTAAATATTTTTAGATCATGAGTGCATTTTTTGTTTCTCATCAGTCCAAATTGGTAAGATATTCAGCCCAGGACTAAGGCATTTATCATCCCTACATACTTTTTAAACCTCTTGGGTTTTGGGATTTTTTTCCTTTGGGAGTGGGCTTGGTTTAGGGGCAGGTACCCTTAATACTGTAAAAGCTTTCTCCTTATGTAATTGCGTCATGGTTAACAAAGAAAGTTATCTGCCCATAATTGTCACGATTTCTGAAACCTGCTTTTCCATATTCACATTATTTGCATTAAACACATTGTGGTTGGTCATGTTAATGAAACAACATGTTTCTGTGGCACAAAGTTTATGATGCCAAATGCAAATCTGTTTAGTCACATGAGTTACAACTGTTAACAAATTGCTGTCATTTACTGAGCTATAAATAAGTGCCATTTTGTCACTTTAAAAAAAAAATTTTAAAAAATAAAAAAGCAGTACAAGCCCCTGTTTTTCCTCAAATTAGTGAACTTTGTTGCAGTGGAAGAACCTTCTGTTCAAGATAGTTTTGAAATTTTATGCTGGAGTTTCTAGGGGTTTGACCTCTTACTTTACTGTCTTCGCTTCCTTTTAAAGTTTTAACCCCAAGAGAAGCACAAAGGAGTTTGTAGTCATGCTGCCACACCGTTACACATAGTATTTATCTGGCCATAAAAATAAATCAGTCATATATTTGAGTTTGGTGTTCACCAACAGTAAGCCCCTTGAAGGAATTTTTTTTTTTTT
>VZRL01001215.1:263706-332352 GCA_013397895.1 Origma solitaria
TTTTTGCATGCAGGTATTTGACTTGCACTGGTGGTCATGCAAAGGATTATTTTGCTCCTTAAGCAAAATAAGGCTGAAGTTCCCCGTAAGATGTTAAAATTCGCAGGTGACAGAGGAGAATGTTCTATTTCAAGTTCTGTTGCACAGACAAAACTATGAGTTCTTCTTTGTGATGTCAATACCTTTGTATCAGGTATACTCTGTGACTATTCAATATCCTTAAAGTAAAGTATATGCTGATCACACAACTACATAGTAAAATCAAACACCAATTATTCAAGGGCGTTGGATTCTTGGTGTTGTGGGGGGAAGGCAAGCTTTGCTTTTGTACTTGTTATGATTTACATTTCATTCAACATTTTTTCCAAGTCAAATATAACTCTGTGTGTAGGTACTCCAGTTTTCCATATGAAAACCATGCCAGAAATCTTGCCACTGCTCAGCTGCATTGTAAGTACTTTAATGTTGCTACCAGAAGGGACTGTTTCTGGCATAATTTCACTCATGTCCAAGTGGCATCCTTTGTGTATTCTGTGTGTTCATCAGGTTTGTATATTATGTCTCTCATCATGTGACAGCTTTTTCCACTCATTCTTTATGCCAGAAACAAGACTGAAGAAGCTCCTCTTTTAGTGGTGATTAGCTGAATAATGAATTGGGGGCTATAGAGGCCCTAGGCATGTTTTAGGCTATAATATTTTAAAATATCTATGAAAATAGATACTTTAAACTAGTAGGAAAAAAAGGTATTTAGCAAGTTTGCTGCCTGTTCTTATTTTCTGTGCAGCATGATTTTAACTTGTGATCAAAACATTCTAGGCCCTACTTTAGAGACTCTAGGAAAATTAATCCTTTTTGCTTGCACATTATTGCCGAAAGACTTGAAAACTAAACCACAATGTTTGACATTCTTGGATCCCTTTTGACCTTATCTTTCTTTACCAGTTTGTTTGCTTTTGCCTTTCTCTTTTGTTTATGAAAGCTGGATTCTTTCCTCCTGGAACATCTTTTACCAATATATACACTTCAGTTTCACACCTGTGCAAGTCAGTTTGTTTAGTGTGGCAGGAAAAACACTAATATGTGGGGTTTACCCACATATTGCCTCATTTGGATGATGTAAAGCTTATCTAACAAATATGATTTTATTTCCATACTGGCTATTTTCTTGAAGTATATATATTTTTTTTTTATATTAATAATAAGGGCTGCTGACTTTGTACCATTCTAAAACATCCACTGTGAGGGTTTATACAGGTGAAGTAGGTTTCTTTTGGCATGGTTATCTGTAACAGGTTTGGCTATATAGTTAAACATCTCTTTATTAAAGAATTACATGGAGCAATAAGTTTAGAAGATCAGAACATTTGAAGATGAAAGCTCCCTCATGATACTGAATCAAATGTTAATTTAACCGTCTGAGAGGCATTTTTAAGTTGTGGAAAAGAGGCTGCATTAGGACAGTGAGAAAATGTTGCGGGCTATTTTCTTAATAAAATTCTTGCTCCTTAAGTGCTGAATTTAATAAAACTATTTGGAATCTTCAATGCCACACAAATCAATATTCAGCCCTGTCTAGGCTGCTAGTGTAACCCTTTTGTTATAGAATAATTACCTGTACTATGCTCCATCTTCTCTGAATGTTGTTCAAAATCAGGTCTTTGTGGCTGAATTTTGTAAGGGGCAATTGACCAAGGAAAAAGGTTAATAGGGAGGTTTCTTCCAGCATTATAGTTGATGATCTTTGCATTCCAATTGCATTGTATATTCTAAGTTGTTGATTAAAATATTTAATTGAACGTAAGTCACTGAACTATTGACCTGATTAAGCCTTGGAAAGAATGGTCAGATTGTGGGGCAGTGAGTATGTTATAAATATGTGTTTGCACTGTATTGTACATTTTCCAGTTTGCCCATAAGTGCATTACATGTATTAAGGATGTACTGCCAGATTGTAGTCTGTCAGCCTTGCTTCCAAAACAGAAAAGGTATTTATGTCCCAGTTCACCAAATGCTGTAGCATATATTTACATTATTTTTTTAAAAAAATCCTTCATACTCTGTCTGCAATACTGGTGCCTCTGTTTGGGATTAAACCCATGCTTAAGAGATATCCAAATGTGACTGTGTTTCAGACCTCAGAGAGATGATGCTTGGCCCTTGTGCTTTACTGCAGTGCCATTAGAACCACCTTCCCCCTCATACCCGTTCCAAGATCACTATAGTAGATTTCAAGCATTCATAAAAATAATCTGTTCTTAGAAACCATTCTTGTTTGTCCTTTATAGAGCACTACAAATGAGTCACTCCTATTTTACAGATGGCAAAATTACGTTGCAGGAAGGGAGATAATTTGTTCAAATCCATAGAGCAGGTTGCACAGAATGCAATAGCCACTCCAGTTCCTCTGATCTACACAGAACTAGACAGACCAGTAGTAGCTACACCCAGGAAAGGGTTAATACTAATATTCTAATAATAACTGGTCTACATTATTTTTTGCATTAATGTTTCTGCACTTTCTCAGTTCCAGAGAAATCAAATGCATTCTTTATTGGTAACTGTATAGCAGAGGGACTTAAACAGTGACTGTGATTAGTGCCAAGAACAACCATCTTTCACTGCCAAGGTTTTAGACAAACATCCTGTCTTCCAGAGCTGAATTTAATCTGTAAGAATCTCTGCTCAGTGCCTTAGCTTTGCCTTATGCTGTAACCACTTCTGTTAAGGCACCAGCCTCAGTTCCCTTCCAATTAGGACTTACTGCACTCCTTTTCTCTGACTTTTTCTACAAGAGAAGTGACAGCTTTAATACTTTGGACAAAAGCTCTGCAGCTTATTTAAATCAGCCTCCTGCTTTCCCAAAGCTTCCTGGAAAATACGATGAAAATCCTGAGGCACTGAAGCCTTTAGAGTGACATTTTTAGGCACAGAACCTGTTTTGAAGTTTACTCAGAGATGCTTTTAGTCAGCTGCAGTTACGCCACACTAATGATTCTGGTCTGTCTGCAATTACTTACTCTTTGCCTTCAGCTATATAAGCATGAGTATTTTCTCTCTTCTAAATATTCATCTTTTGTTTGCATTTTTTAATGGTAAAGCAGTTGAAATGACCCTATATTTCTAAAAGTCTAGCACAGTTTCTCAAGATCCAATCTGATGATTATGTTTTAAGACCTTTTTTTTAATACTGAACTTTTGCTTTATGAAGTCAGTAGTATTTTAGCTAAATGTTTGTGTGTGAGTGTAACTTTGAGTATGTTTCTTTTTGCCTTAGAAAAATGAAAGTGAGTGAGAACTTTAATGACATATTGCTCTTCTTGCTGATCTCATCTATATTGCTGATCTCTTCTGACCTGGGACTTTGTGTTACTGAGATTTCACATGTGAAAACTGGGGAGAAAAAAATAAGAGTTCAAAAAGATGACCTCAGAAAAACAGCTTCATCGGTCATTCCATTGTGTTTGGCTTGCATTCCAGTTGCCATACTCTATCATTTAGTGGTGATAATAAGGCTATTTAGGGTAATTCTCAACTAAACCACTGCTGTGACATGCCTGTGATGCTTCCAGATCCTGTAGCTCAGCAATTCAAGCCACAGAGAAAATTTTCTGGTTAGTTTCTTGACTGTTCAGATCTCTTCCAAATCACAGGAGTGGCTCTTTATTATATGACCAGATCACTCGTATTTTGGTTTGTCCAAGGTCTTTTTATTTGAAAATAAGCTAGATGCAAAGATTTCTCTTCAAACGATGTACTACTTTTCTCCTGGAACTGGAAAAACTAAATATGCTGAGTATTTTGTAGACTTAATATTTTGTAAAACAAAACAGGCTGCCATTGTACCCATCTCAGAAGAGGTCAGAGCCTATTCAGATCTTCTTCCCTATCTTAAGGATAATACCCATTAAAGGAGAACCTTCTAATTAGTATTTTTTCCAAAGTATTTGCTTGCAGCAGAGTTCATACTGGTTGATCCCTGTGTAGATCCATAATGAGTAGATTCATGATGTCAGTTGATGAAGATAGCTTTTATTTTGTTGTTTCATACTCTTCCTCCTCCCTGCCAGCCATATGGTTCCTGATATCCTAATTGCCTCTGAGCGGAGGGAGAGCTGCTGGATACAGAATGGAAAGTTGCCTGTGCTTTCCTTCTGGGACTGTAAGGCAGGCATAGGTTAGGGAGAGGCTTTGTGATTTGCAGAGGTCTCTCTCTGGTGGGTCACATTATTGCAGTGGAACTGAGATGCCAGCACAGCTTTGGATAGGTCCTGGGGATGGGGCTGGCCAAACACTGCAGCACAGGCAAGTCTAAATCCTGTGCTGGATACAAAAAGAATCACTGTGACCCAAGGGCAGGGGGTCAAAACATGAGGTAACAGCTTTCCATCCTTTAATAGACACAATGAAAGACATTGCTGCATTTTTACTGTATTGCAAAAGGGAACCAGGATAAGGACTGGGGGAACTGTACTTGGATTTGCCTAGCAGGTAAATGCTGTGTTAGTTTCAAATTCATAGAATGGTTTAACAAAACTCCAAAAATACATAAATAATAGCAAATTCATAGAATGGTTTAGCAAAACTCCAAAAATACAAATTTTTATATTATAAAAATACATAGACAGCAAGCAGACCATTAGAGGCTCGTTTCAGATACTTGCTTCCAGACAAGGATTATACCATCTGTAGTCGCTCCCTGCCAGTAAAAATGGCAGTGTTGAAAGGATAAGTCAAACCTGCAGTGACACTACTGATGATGAATTACAGAATTATGTTTAAAATCAGGTGAACTCAAATGTTGGTTTGGTCCCTTTTGATCTTGCAGAAAAGTAAATAGTTGCTTTTGAGACAGCATTTCTGAGACTCCAAGCCACCTTAGAGTTCAAACAGAAATACGTGCAATAACAGGGGCATGTTGAAAGCCATGACTTCATTTCTTAGAACTTTAACAGCTGTATAGCTCAAAGACAAATAACTCGTCCCTGGCTGTTCCCTGTAATAACACAGACATCCAGAAAATGCCTGGCATTTTTTTGTTCACTACTTGGGATCAAATTCATCTGATTTTGTTTCCCTCTGGACTAAGAACAGGCTATTCTTTATGTTGCAGCCCTAAGGAGAAATTTTGCATCCCATTGCAGCTTTGTTTCCCCACGTTATATGGTCCCTGGAAAGTTCTACTGTATTAGCAGTAATTGTCCAGTCTCATGTCCAGCCCCTTCCATCAGCACTGAGTTCCTGTTGCTTCATTTAGATTTTCAAAGAAAAATGCATCTCTTTGCTCAAAAAACACTTGGCAGCTCTTCAGCCTAACTGCTTCCCCAGAGCCCCAGGGAGCTCTGTAAAGAGCTGCTTCCTGCAGGACTCATTCTAGGTACCAGTTTTGAATGCTCTGATGACTTGTTTTTCCCCCTACAGAAACTTCCATGGTCAGAAATCTTGAGCTGTCAAAGCACAGTATTTCAAAGGGCAGAAGTTCTGAAATCAAAAGGAAATTAAAGTCTGTCCTGAGAGCCAAAGAGAGAAGTGTTTTGTTTAAGCATAAGAGACTGAGCCAGATACGGCTCCTCTGCATAAAAACAGCAAGAAGGTAGGTGCAGATTTGGGAGACAGGGTGCTATTTAAATCCACAATACTGTTGGCGTAAGAGGAATTGATATGTACTGGTCCTGAATTAGATTAGGAAAGTTCTGGACTAGTCTTTAAGAGGTCAACCTGCTTTTGACACCAAGAATGAGAAAGGCATAAACAGTCACAGTAAGGTTTTGTCTCAAGGCCCTCGAGTTTCTATCCTTTATAGAGCATTACTTGGGGATGGGAATCCAGTGTAGGGTTCCAGGGTAATCAGCCTGAATGACTGCGTAAACAGTTGCCCAGATTACTGCAGTGCCTGCAGTCAAGCCAACCCATCTACAAGTGTATTAGAGCATCCACAAGTGTGTTAGTGCATCCAGTCCATTTCTCTGCTATTGCAAGTACTTGAATAGAAACATTTTCTGGTGCTTTCACCCAATCTACCAGTTTTACTATAGTTTTTAATGCTTTCCTGGAGATCCCTGTAGACTGCACTGAGAGTTGTTTTTTCATGTCAAGACAGCTGTAGTTGATTAAAACAAACAAGAGGATGAAAATCTAACAGGATTCATCTCCCAGAATCCTGTGTATTTATAATCTGCCCTTCACCAGTCAGGTTTATATTGAAATCCTTGCACTTTTCTCACAGCCTGGCCAGCTCTTCAGAGCTTTATTCTTTTCTTCCTTCAGTCTTGTTATTCACTGCCCCAAATTTAATATAGTCCTGAAGTTGAGACTGAGTAGAAAGAAAGGGCATTTGAGTGAGAGTCTCTCTGCTGCTGCTAAATTGCTTTGATGCTTCTGCAGCCCACTGCTTCTTGCAGGGACCGCTTTCCAGCAGAGCCTGAACTGCTGTGGAAAACTGCATTTCCTGCTACACAGAGCTCTCAACCAAAGCAGAAATCAAAACAAGAGCAAACCCAGTGCGGACTCTGGCAAAGATCACCATCTCTTCATATATAAAAGGGAAGCATTTAGCCTGACCTCATAAAAGAGAGAACTTAAAGGACCGTTCTACACTTTGAAATTCTACCCTCAATGGCATGGAAACAAAACGCTGACTTGGGAATTTCAGCAGCTCATTTCACGTTCTGCTCAGCCCATGGTACTTCCTGAGCATGAATCAGCTATTGCATCATCCCAGGAAAATGAAGGTTATTGGGTCACTGCTTGCCCTTATAATCTGCTCAGTAAGGAATTTCTCAAGGGTATAGACCAGTGCCCAGAATAACATTTAATAAGATCTGGAAAATTATGCCTGCTACAAACAGAGACCTCTTAAAAGTTTGCAGGAGGCCTACCGTTTGGATGAGTTAGCAGCACACCCTGCTCTATAAACATCACTTGACACAGCTGCTTCCAGGACCCCAGGAGAGAAATAGCTGAGGGAGAGAGTCCACATGACTTTTCTAGAAGCTGAGTACCTTTCTTAATATACAGGCCTGTGCTAAATGGAGGAATGTCACTATCAGGATTTTTTGGATTCTATTTGCCTCCAGAATGTGTCAGGCAAACTCCACCCTGGAGTGCAGCGTGGCTGAAACTTTATGCAAAACCGTTTTGTGTCTTCCCTTGCAAGTGCTGTATATCCTCTGTATGTGAATTTTGAATTCCTTTCATTTGAGGGACAGAACAGTATCTGGATTTGTATACCAGACCAAAAAGGACAATTCCATGGCTTTGTTTTTCAATTGGATTGCACCTTTTCACTGGGGAATAAATCCTGGGATTTAAAGAAACCTCCCACCTGTGACAAGTGCCACAACAGACAAGATTAAACTTATTAATAGCAGAAAATTGCTGTCACTGTAGAAACTCCAATACATTGTGCCTTGCAGTCTTAGACTCTCCATTTGCTCTGGGGATGATTTGACTGTGAGCTTGGAGGCTTTCCCCAAGCTCTTCACTCAGCCTGCTGGTGCTGGCAGTTCCTGTATACCTGTGTGAATGACCCACTTCTGCTGTCTTTGCACTTGATCACTGGGACGATTTGACTGGAAAGTATTTCCTGCTCACATTTGTCTGTTCACTCTCTTTTTGCCCACCAAATAAGAGGTGAGTTGATGAGGAAGTGATTGTTTCAGGAAGTGATTTTGGGTGAAGCTTCACTTTTTCATTTTCCTTTTGTTTCTTGGCTGTGGACTGGATAATGAGAGAAAAGCTCTGTCAATCTGAAACTGGTGTTTCTGGCATACAGCTGCTTGGGACCCCTTAACTTGGCTTTGCTTGAGAGGAGCTGAGAGACTGAAGGGAAGAAGGAAGGAAGAAAGTAGGAAAACTTCATCATCCTACACTGGATTATCTGGAGGATTTTTCTGTCAGCTGCTGCTCGCAGTTGAACTCACCCCCCCAAACAAAATTAGCTTTGTGAATGTTGTTCCAGGCTTGTCTCATCTCAAAGCTGCCTTGATTTGTTAGCACCTCTCTGGCCTGAAGGCGGTCTGGAACCTGCAGAGTCTTCAAGGCAGGGTTTGAGCTACAGCAGAGCATGAGGTCAGGTGTCATCCTAGCAGGGGTGGCAGAGACATGCGATGCTCCTGCAGCACTCACTCCCAGCCACTGCTGCTGTTGGCACTGCCCAGCTACAGGGATGTGCAGTGGAAAGCAGGACGAGTGGTATTCCCAGGAAGTGTTTGTGATTTCTCCCATTTGTGTCAGCTGGTTCTATGCCTAGAAAAGCTGCTGCTTGTGCTCCACCACCTGATCCCACACCATGACTACATGCAAGCAATGCTGAACTGCATCACAGTTTTTCTTCAGTTAGAATATGAAACTGCAAATATACCAGTGAGCACAATTCTACACAGCATTCTTGTACTACAGAGATAGATGAAATGTCTATCAACAGAACAGTCAAAGCTTGAAAATATTGGTGGAATAATTTCTAGTTAGTAAGCTCATTTTTATAATGGGTAACACATGAGAACAAAAGGCACAGGGGAACAGAGGCTTTGGAAAATGAAGCTTAATACTAAATTATATATTTCATATTGTTAAAAAAAAACCTCAACATAAGCAGTGCCTAACTGTGATTAGATGAAATCTAAAACATCTGCAAGAATTCCTAAATAAACCATGGAAAGTGGGAAGAATTCAACAAATGCTGGGAAACAAAAGAACAAGGAGCTGGGTGGAATTTATGTGTCTGCTTTAATATGCCAGGCTTTCCCCCATGTTGTTGTCACTACTGCTAAGAAGAAATTGTACTTTCACTGTTTCACTGTGTAAAACTTCCATTAACATTGAGGATCTACAACCCTCAAGTCTGAGTGCTGAATTTCTTCTACCATTGAGCTTTATGGCTCTTGGCAATTTTCCTCTCTGTTCTCTTGGTGAACATAGACAATGGAATTTTTTTTTTCTCTGTAGAGAGAGGTATTTAGGGTTAATTGGGCAAAGAGTTAATTTGGCATCACTTCTAAACTATCTTAAATAAGAAGGATAACATTATTTGAAAAATGGGATAACCTTCAAAGCTAATTTTTACTCTTGTTAGATTATCTTTTAACTTAATTTGCTTCCTCTTTATTTATATCCCCAAAGACATTTGGGTGAGGTAGATCAAGCAGTGAACATTGCCTCCTTTAAATGGAGCTTGGAATAGCCCACAATTCAGATCCAGCACAACACTTACCCCAAGTTATCAGCAGCACAGCCAAGCACCATTCCTGTCCCCTTCTTGTGTAGAGAGTTCTACCTACACCTCTAAAATCCACAGGAGCACAAGAAGTAGAACCAGTGCTCATCAGGCACGGGGGACATAGGAAAAGAAATTATTTCACATGCCTGTGGAGAGCTCTTCCTATAACCTGGGAAAAGGCACAACCCTTTTCCCAAGGGTTAGGGGTCTTTTTAAATTAGAGATTAGAAAAGCATCCTTCTTCAGGAGTCAAACATAAATAGGATTTGGGGGGGGAAACCACTTAGGATAACCACTTTTGGTATAAAACACTGAACTGCATTGCAAGAATGGTCAACAAGATATTTTCATTTAGTTCTCAAATTGTTGCAGACAGCTCTATTTGAGCTATTTTAAAAATAAAATTTAATCAGAGCAGTATTGCACACAGGCGTGAGACCTAGGAAGTGCAGTGACAGAAAGCTTCTTCACTTTTTTCCTCCTCAAAATTCAAACTAAACTTACAGTTTTTCTCACTCTTGCTGTGTTTGGCTCAGAATCAACTTCTCTGAATAGGAAAAGGAAACAAAATGGGGGAAATGCCTCAGTATTAGCATTTAGGAGAAGGGAAGGACTTCCTCAGAAGTATTATTTCTTTCATATGACTACCTTGGGTGTCCAATCTCTCATTTAGGATTAGTTTGAGTACCTCTCTGCTATATTTAAGTGAGAAATCCAGTTCTGTAAATGGAAGAAGCTAACACCAAGTCTATGAATTCCTTCTTGTCAGGATAATTCTTCTTTGAGGTACAAGTCATCATTGTGATAAGGCAGACAGATCCATTTTGTATACACAAATGCAATTGTTAAGCACTTCCTCAATTGCCAGGATCATCAGGACTGCAGTGCCACACAATACACCTCCTCTGTCTTTATTTAACTTAGCTGCTGTGGCCACAGTGAAGCACTGACCACTCCAAAAAACCCCACTGTTAACCTGGATGCCAGCAGTTGTCCCCAGGGAGCTCTGAAACCCTTCCCAAAGCAGGGCAGTGTAGATTGGCTCCTTCATATTTGCCAACAGACAGAGTCTCTGTCAAGGGCTCAGTTGCACTGGTGTGGAAGGAGCCTCCTCTAGCCATCACCCTGGCAACTCTCCAAGGCACTGCCTTAAGTTAAAAAAAAAAAGAAAAAATAAGGGGGTTGTGTGTGGCTACTTGTCAGTTTTTTTGCAGTAAAAATGCATCAGTGCAAATATACTCTGTTGTAATCCACTTCTTGTGTGTGGTGATGAAAACTTGCTGCTGCTCAGACTCATGCACTGCAAAGGCATTTTGGAATGCTGAAGCAGGACCATATTTGGCCACTTCTCTTCATAGTCCCTGTCTGGTTGCAGAGAAAGCTTTTGCATCCTGTTAACATTCCCAGACTGCTGCTAAACATGCATTAGAAAGCTCTGCTTTCCATTTTCAGAGTTGTCAAACAGCTTTAAAGAGATGTTGACCATTTTGAAAGAGAAAATCAGACTTTCGAAACAACCAAAGTCAGTCTCCATGCACTTCTCTCCCACCCAGGTACTAAATATGTTCTCTCAGTTTTCAGTGTTGTACTTGATTGTATCATATTTGCTTGCATAGGTAACATTTTTAGGGCCTGCTCCAAATGCCAGTAGTGCCTTGTAATCCCTGAACTACCTGAGTCCTGAGACACTTTGCACTTTGTGCAGCTAAACTCTTCTTAAATGCTGTAAATTTTTCCAGCATTTATTTGAATGTTTAGACTTCCTTCCCAAGTAAATCTGGTGTGAAAAGAGGGAGTCATTCAGCAAGAGCATCTTGTCATACAGGAATGCCTGAAGCAGCAGTATGTCATGTTGAATTGTTTAGAGGAAACATTTTTAGCAACTCATTGGGATCATCACATCCCTAAGGAAATTAGGGTGTATGCTAGGAAACAGAGCATCATATTATGGTGCTCGATAGAGCAAGGAGAAAATTTGGAATTTAACTACAGCAATCTTAAAGCTTTTCATGCTTTAAGGAGACAGGACAGAAAAGAGTAAGTAGCAAATGCATATAAATCTTTTCATCTGCCCCTAAAATCTAAGGGAAAACAAAGGTGGAGACCAAGAAATCCTCATAGACTTTTTGTGCTTAATAGACCAAGTAATTTCCCTCCGTGATTTCCTGAGATGTGTCTTTTTTAAGAGTCAGCATAAGAAATAAATATCTATTTGCCAGTATTCATACCAGCCACATTTCTAGTAGCTGTTTGCTACTTATTGTTGCTGTAGTTCTCCAGGGTCCCAGCTGGCTTTTTCTAAGTGTTTTCCTGAAAGAATGGGAGAGAGTTTTGGACTATGAAGTTATGTCTCAATTCACTTGCTTCAGGGTGCAGCAATGGGAAAGAAGTCTCTGCCTGTGACTATTCTCCCATTAGAATGCAAACCCTTCTCAGTCCTCTGGAACTGCACACCTCAGTCCAGCCTGATGTCTCCTCGGTGCTGCTGGTGTTGTACCTCTGCCAGAAGCCAATTCCATGTGTTTCATAGGAAGGACAAAGAAATCTTCTGGTGATTTCACTATGAGCTAAGCACAATGAAACATTCAGCACACAACTCCCTTCTTTTGGGGTGGGTTCTGTGCTGTCATCTCTGATTCACAAGGAAGGAGTGTTCTCATCTGCACTGCTCATCTTCTGCAAACTGAGTTCCCTTGGCTCAGTTAAAACTACAGAGTGGCACTGGTAGCTTCAGTGTTACACCTGAAGAGTTTTGGTCCTCATTAGAACCATGAAGTTGAAAAGGCTAATGACTGTCTTTGCCTTTCTACCCTGAGAAAGTCTGAAAGACTCCTGCTTCTAGGAGTAGATGGTGTAGTCTGATGCTAGGGTGCTAGATTCTGCACACTTAAAGACCAGATAAAAATACACCCTGTTTGAAAGTCTGGGATTTATTGTTTGGTTGGTTTGGTTTCCTTTAAACTAAGCAAAAACTACACAGAGTGGTCTCCTCAGGCACAGGGAAAGGCTGGCTGTAGTAACAGGCACTGTTATTTCACCATAGGAGAAGTGATGGATGGTATCCAGTCAGCTCAAAGCAACATTCAGTTTTGTGGCCATTTGTGAGTTTTAACCTGCCACCCCAATGAAACAGACATTGGTAAGATTGCCTTATTATTTAGATAGATACTTGGGTAGATCTGCAAACAGGTTATGCTTCCTTACATATAAGTGCCCGCAGAGTTGGGAAATTTCCAGTAACATGGTGCAGGAGTGCAGAAGTCTTGCATTTGCAACATTCAGTTCCCAGGCTGAAGACAGAACTGTGAGCTGTCTGGTCTGGCCCTGCACTACCCAGTCTGATACAGACGCTCCAGGATGTGGTCTACAGCTCCATGTGGCTTTGCCAAGAGATTCTGACATGCCTAAAGGCCTTGAAAGAGGACAGAAGCAGAGTGTCTGTCACATGTAAGGCTTGGCTCTTCATCTGCCTTTGCAAGAAACAAAGGGGTGGTGCCTCTGTCTGAGGGAGATGCTGCACCTTGGCCTAGAGCTGTCATAGGGGTAGCACTTCTGAAAGTGCAAGGATAAACTTGAATGAATCTTGATAACAGCATTCTGAGAAAATTCACAGTCCTTGCCTTGAAGCATGGGAAAAGCTTATGGTGTTAAGGTTCTTTAATCTTTCCATATTTTGTAACTAAATATCTAATGAGATTTTTTTTAAAGAACCTGGGTGTTTCTGGCTAAATTCCAAGCTGATTAATTTCGTTCTTAGTTCTTGCCACATTTCCTCCCCTCAGTATCAGTGGTGTGTGTGCTGTTCTACAGGGAGCTCTGCTTCAAGTGTCAGCATGTCAGAAGTACCACATTCAGCACAGCAATTATAGTGAGCAAAGTGTGTTACAATCAAAGGCATTGAAAAAGCATCCATTATTATTTTAAATTAATAAATATCCTACAGTTCTCATCCAAAGGGGTTTCAGAGCCCACCACAGCAGAGAGAGAAGCTACATTCTTTCTAGGTTTCCCAAAGAGACTTGATTTTCTCTGCTAACGTCACAGTACCATAAACAAATGGATCAAAGTTGTAAACCCTCACACACAATTCCCTTCATTCCTTCCCCTTCTGTGTTCACATGGATGCATTAACTGTCAGCAGGGACTCTCCTCATTTCCTTTCAGTGTCTGCTGCAGTGATAAAGGCAAACCTCCAGTGCTCCACTGGAGATGGTGTCTCACCCAGGAGATGACAATAGCCAGTTTGATACCTCATCCTCCCACAGACTTCCTGTATGACCTCACTCATGTCTTTTAGCCTCAACCTCATCTGTAGAATCGGATAATTGCACATAAACCTCACGGAGATATTTGGCAAGATTAAATGCACTAGAGACTGAGAGGTGCTTTGATCTTACACTGCTCTAGTTCCTAGAGAGCTTTGCAGGGCTGTGAATCTGCATCTAACTTGGAATGACATCACCCAATTTTCCTGCAAAAGAAGAATTCCAGTGGACCATGCTGGACAGTTGACTTGCCTTTTTGTTTAGTATTTGTCTGTATTTTTTTCAAAGCAACCTCATATTTGTACTCACATTTTTTATCACCATAGATAATTGCAGGTAAACAGGATTAAAAAGGACACGCCAAACTAGTGCCACCCTACCTAGGCAACTCTCCTGGAAGCATTTCTACAGCACACCAGATGTCTACCAGGTCAGTGTGAGCGAACAGACTGCTGTGCAGCATTATTCAGGAGTGTCCCTATTTGTACTTGCCAAGATATAAAAACTTAACCTGAAGGACAGTAACAAGCTGAAGCTTGCTGCTTACCAGACAATGCCATTAAGCATATCTTTGTAGAGGGAAGATATAACACTGGTAGGATGGCCATAAAAGTAATGCCAAGTTATCTGAGCTAATCCCTTGTCAAATTCCCTAGATCCTTTAGGCAGTATGTGTGCAGTTAACATGTTAATTGGTATGGGAATGAGTTGGGTAAGTTACAGCAGTTGTTCCTGTTGGAGATAGGCTTATCATACACAGCTCAGTAACACACTTTGTCTGGCACTCGCTGCTGTCAAGAGCTTCAAGCTGCTGCTGGAAATGTTACAGCCAGGGTTGCTCTGGTGAGGTAGTCTGCCAGCACTGGGGAATGTAGGGAGCCCAGAACCAACATGCAAGAAACTATGACATCCCTGGTTCCCTGTGTTTTAATTTTTGGTTGAGATGTTCTGGACCACAAAGGTAAGAATTCAAAGCAAGGAAAATTCCCTGCCCTTGCAAGTCCCCTTGGGTTTGGGAACACAAATAAGTTAGTAACATCTAATTTGGAATGCAAATAGTCAGATGGTTTTTCTTTTCCCTATTTTCTCACACCAGTATCAGTCATTTGGTGAAGCACAGGAGTGCAAATGTGCCAAAATGAAATAATGGCCATCTTGGGTAAGATTTTTCATGAGATTTGCAACCAGTGTAAACCAATGTAATGAAATGGCTTCATTAGAATCACCTTAACACAGATCATGATAGTTTATGCAACCCTGGAGGTCTGACCTGCTGAATCAATCCTTTCGTACCTGTTCTTGAAAGACAAAAGGAAAATGTAAACCAGATTTTGGAAAACATAAAGATGAAATATGCTCAAGCCCCCATTTCATTTCATTACTGTGGTTCAGAGGAAAAGTACATAGCCACTGGCCAAATTTGGTAACTTCTGCTTCTTTGACAGGCAGAAGCAGGAGTTTCAAAATCAGAGAAAATATATCCCTGCAAACTTGTGGTACGGCATGACATTCAAGGTTCAGGCCCTCCTGCACTGGCCAAATGCACCCCTCACTTAGCACACCTAATGCCTTCAGAAATGCTTTGAAAGCTACAGAGTTTCCTCCCAAGCAGCTGTTTTGCTCTTACATGTTAATAACAGTTATGCTTATCACCATCTTCTTCCAGTTTCCCTGTGCCTTCTCATTTACCAGGTTGGGATTCTTTCTTTGTTGTTAGCAACAACTTTGACATTGCAAGGTTACAAATAAATGATGCAGCTAATAGCACTGCATTTAAAGCAGTTGGTTCAGATGTGGCAGACATTTCAAATTCCTGACTGATTCCAATACAGCTGGGACTTAAATCTGAGTTTCCAATGTCAGAGGTCAGTGGGTAGTCCTGGGTAAGTAGGGATGACTGATGTGAGGAAAAGGCATGTAAATATAAACCATGAGCTCAACAACACAGTGTTATCTTGCAAGAAATGTCAAATAAACTGCAAAACCATCATTTTCCTTGCTCATGTCTGTAGGCCAGACAGAGTGTGGGGCTACTTAATCATCCAGTATACACCACCACCATTTGCTGTACAAGTTCCTATAACATTTGGATTCTATCCTGCATGGCAATCCAATATCCTTAAACTCTACTGCTGCCAGGTGAGTTGCAAAGACAGCTTTAAAATAGCTCCAGTCTAGCGAGGTTTGATTAAAACTCCATTCTCTAACTCATTCCAGTGGCCAGAAAGAAGCATTCCAAAATTTACATCATCTTGCTGTCTGCCAGATCCTACTTACTGTTGCCACTTGCCTTTTGAACAGCCAAACCTCACTCTTAAGTAGCTGTTGGTAGCCACCAAATGACTAAATGGGGAGCTGGGAAGGAAGCATTTGAAAAAACAGCTACTTGGATTGCACAGAAATTCTCTGTCTGACCTCGGAAACTCCGCCAGTGAAGGTTTCGTCAATGCCTGTGTTGTGCTTGAGAAGCTTGGAAAGTTGAATTTAAAACATAGCCTCTGTTTATCTGCATCTGAAGCAGCGTGGTGATAGGAGGAAGGAAAAGTGTTTGGCAAATGGAACAAAACCCCCTTAATTCTGAGTGGCTATGTACAGCAGGACTAATCTATTCTTGGATGTGTATCTTTAGCCAAAAGGTAATTTAATCAATTATTTTTTTCACTTAAAAAAAAAAAAAGTATTCCAATTAACTATTGCAATAATAAACTGGGATTTATGGCATTCTGGCATACCCCAAACATCCTGGTGTGTGAAGTTCCCGTCAGTGCCTGGTATTCAGATGCTCGGTAGTAACACTGACACGATTAAGTTGTTGCATTTGTAGTGCCCTGAGCTTATGGGGTCAGTAACTTCCAATGGGTATTAGTGAATCTAGCCTGACCACTGTGGATTCTGACCGTTGCAGCATTCAGGCAGTTTTGAGATATGGGATTTCATTGACCTTTTCTAAATAGTCAGACAAGACCTGGGTATCAGAATTTATCCTCCTCTCCTTGACAATGAAGGAGCAAAGTATTTGTTATGATGGATCAGAAATGTCTACAAACATGTACTGTCCCTTGGAAGGATGCAGAGTATCTCTATTCACAGGTAATATGTAATTTTTCAGTTGATTCCTTCATGACAGCCTGCCTGTGATGAAAAAAATCTTATGGGGAGGTATTAAAACACTGATTTTTTTTTTTTGGATGGAAGTTAACTGAGGTTGTGATTCCAAAGGCCCACAAACACAGTGTGTAATTAAACTTTGGCAAAGGCAGATTATACAACTTTGGCAAAGAGAAGCTTGCATCTATAAAAGGCAAGATCTGCCCTTTGTTTATTCCCTACTAAATCAGTGAGGTATGTCATGGTATTTTAGCATCAACTTAGCATATTTTACTTTCCCTTCTAGTTTATATGCCAGTGGAAAATAGAGATGGACCAAGCTAACTAAAGACTTAGAGACTGTTCATAAAAAACACTGGAAAGCAAACAGTTTCTCAGCTCTACAGACAATGGACAGCACAGTGTATTTCTGGTGTGCCATTACAAGCTTCAGGTGCCACAAGAAAGCTAAACATAATTTAAAACTTTGCTAGCCAGCAATGAATTTGAAATGGCATTTAAGCACAGGGAAAAGTCAGGCTGCATCTATGTAACAGAAATTACTGGTGCAATCACACTATCATTGACATCTAAAGGTACTGAGGGTTTCTCTGCAAATGGTTATAAGTAGATTGGTACAGCACTGACCACATCACCCATTTGCACTGTGCACTGCCAGTGGGACATAACATCCATCTTCATTAGCACTTTAATTTAGATCAGGACTGTAGTTTTGATGTGAATCTTTCTGTTAACCTCACTTCCCGTGGTATTGTTTGTATTGCTGGGTGGCCTTGAGGCACACAAACTGGGTACCTTTCAGGTGAAACCAGAAGATGTGGTCAAACCCCAAAACAGCATTTAGTCCAGACAAGACTAGAGGGAGACTGAAATAAAACCCCCTAAAGTGTATATAGGGCCAACTTGGGTCCTTAGTACCCAATGATTTGCTGCAGAACTGTTACTTTTACACCACTCTACTCACTAATGCAGATACAACTGTACTGGACTATTATTACACACACACATATATGTCAATGTAAGTATATAAATAGCTTCCCTTGATCATGCTTTTAGATTTATTGGGTTGGATATTTAGCTAGCACAAGTCAGTGCCATTTCACTGAAACCTGCCAATATCAGCAAACAGTACTTCCTAAATATTACAGTATCTTTATAGTCAGCTAAGTCTGCCAGCTCCTCCCCCATGTTCCTTACAATATGAGTTGCAGCAAGCACAAGACTAGATAGCTGGAGCTGTTCTAAGTAGTGGAATTCACAGGCCCAAAGGTGAAGAAACCTAAATTCAGCTAATGTAGTTGGCAGAGAATTATGTATTCTGATCCCTTCTTTGAACTCCAGTTGGACATGACCAGCAGATTCTGTAGATGTCCTCCTCTTTGTGTGGACTGAAGCGGATAGTTCAATATAATGTTTCTTCAGTCTCTCATAAAAATACCTATTAAATTGATTAATCACATACAAAAATGAATGCAAGGATTAAACCCTGTCACAGGAATACGAGACAGACATTCAGAAAGAATAAAAGTGTTTCCATATTAAGGGACATGTTAAACATCAAGCTCACAAAATAGGATGTTAGAAATAGATGAGTTAATAATTGTCATCAGTGACAATGAACAAGAGAACTTTCACTGTCCTTTAAAAGGAAAGTTAACATTGGATAAGGAAATGTGGGAGGGTGTGAGACTCAATATATAAATAGGGTTAATGGCAAAAGACCACAGTCTTGCTTTCCCTGAAGTTTTCCATAGCAGCAGGTTTTGAGGATAATTATTTAATTCCAAACATAATCTAAATTTCTCCGTTATTTACAGTTTTTCCATTCTGACTGCTATGGAGAAATACCTTCCAAAAAGTAATTTCAGACAGGAAGAGAAAGAAAGTGTGTTGCAGCATTAGAAGTGCTTAAATGAAAATTGCTATCGTAGTATTTTGCTAGTTTTGACTCATTCTGTCATTGTTTAAGATGAGATTTCAAATATTCCCAATACAAGAAGGCAAACGTGAAACAGTGTTCACTCACACTTCCTTATTCAGCATAGAAATCAGCCAGAAGTTCGACCTAGTGAGAAATCCCAAGTATGGCTATGAAATCGTATCTGCCAGGACAGACTGCAGCTGTGAGCTCACTCTGATGCTTTTGCCTCTCTTCAGAAGCTGCCTGCCAAGACCTATTGCTCACACTGGTATCCTAAAGGAGCTGGAGGGCTGTGTGACTCTTGGCTGTCTCCTAAAGACTGAATTCCATCAGAGGATTCTCTCCTGTATGCGCGTTTGCCATTCCCTCACTTTGATGATCGTGTGTGTTGCCATTTGTGGTAGCTCTTCCACTTGTGTTAAAATAAACACTGAATTACGTATGCAGCCAGCAGCAGCTTTAATATAGGCAGGCAGCCTTTCAGCATTCACAGAGGGGAGAACACACAGGTGCAATGAACCACAGCTGTTTGTAAACTCTTTTTTCTACCACAGCGATTGTTTTGAAGCATGAGTGATCTCCAGAAATGCTCCAGCTTCTGCCCAGGCCTGTATCAGTTACAAAAACATGCCTCTTCAGGATCCTGGGGAAGTGTGAAGTCATGGACATCCTGGGCCTAATTCTCAAGTCCCAAGCATAAGGCCTACTGGCATGAAATGGCTTGCAAGATCAAAACCAGCACTGCCTTTGCTTCAACCAAGCCCTTCATTGTACGAGAAAAATTAGGTCAGGACTGCAGAAATATCGGAGACAAAACTAAGTGACCATTACAGAGGCCCCAGACTTCCTTTTGAGTATCTCTGTTCAACATTGAATCAGAACTGGTGTTAGCATTCCAGTGGTCTTAGAGGCTCCACAGGGATCAGCTGTCTCCAAGAGAGGTCAGCTCTTCAGGACAGGGTATGTTTTAACTCTTAATCTGACTGTAAGGGCCTTGAGCCACATATCATGAGCCATAATGCACAATACAAACACGTATGCTGCACAAACCAATGCAAGAGCTTAAAAGCTTTTTTAATACCCCTAGTAAATCTGTTTGATTTAACCAGAATTACCAGCCAAAACTGAAGATGGGGAAAAACTCAGAACAACAGGACTTGCAAAAAGTCAGAAGGTAAGCAGAAAGCTGTATTTAGAGTTGAACCTCAGTCCATGTGTTTCCAGGCCACTATCTTACCTATTAGCCCACACAGAATCACAGGTGTGTCATTCTCAACTGTGTATTTTTATTTTCTGTTAATCAGTTAAGTCCCTTCTATTGAACAACTGTTCTCTCAGTCAGGACAGCTGCACAGTTTGAATGAAAAGCCAACCACAAGTGTATCACAACTAGGACTGTGGTAATTAAATAAAAATAATTAAGACATTCACAAGTGACATGTGAAATCTCTGGGAACTGGCAATGAATTTTTTGTGTAGGCTTATGTCATAGTGGGCTGGACTTGAGAGCTGCTGTGTTTCCATGTGTGTGGAGAGCTCACCTCTGTGACATTCTTATGGAGCAACACATCAGCATGCAAATGTCAGCTTCCTAATTAAGCCCTACTTTCACGGGTTATTAAACAAACAACCCCCCCAAATAAACCACGAAACTATTTTGAAATGGTTTTACCAATTTAAACCATTTTTTGAGACCAAAAGAAACATACTCTCATGTTAACTTGTAAACAAACCTTTCAGCAGACACAATTTAAATGCCAAGTTATTACACCATACAAGTGTATTTTTACTGGAAATTGCATATGGCCCTTTTAAAGAGCTTCAAATGCATGCCACACTCAGCCTCATGGTGCTATGGATACACTTGAAACTGCAGAAATGTTTCATTCTTCAATTTAGGGTATGAAACCTCTGTCGATTCAGTGTGCTGGACTTTAGCCCAGTCTTTAATATTCGGTCTGAAGCCTTACCGGGAGAGTTCTGGAAAATGCTTTTGGCATTGACAGACTTTTTTCTTACCTGCCCATATTAGACCAGAGAAACACTGGCAAAAAGTATGACTCAGTCACTCTGAAGACTCCAAAGTATAAGGATGTTGCATATTATCAACGCAGTTGTGCCGTAAAAAGGAAGGGGGAAAAACAAACCCTCAATTCTCTAGAGTCCAGGTATAAATCATAGAAAAAGTTCTTGTCAGCAAACTGAGAGGCTGACTTCATGAATTACAGAGTAACAAGACTCCCTTAAAGTGTCTGTTCTGAGGCATAATGACGTCCTCCACATCAATGAAGGTTAGCTAGTAGATGAGGAGGGTTAATCTCAGCCACAGAAATAGGCAGAGCCTGATTTTTCCTTCCAAGCTTTTCCAATACTATTATTCAAGTGGACAGAGCCTATTTAGTGTTGTTAATTAAAATCAAGCTATAGAAAATGATTGACTTATTTCCTAAAACCATCAGGATTAACCTACTGAAGTGATCTTAGTAAAGAATAGTGAGCTAAAGATGAAAGCTTTCCTTTAAAAAGAGATCTTACCCCATAAACATTCCAATTCCATTTCCTTAACCCAACTGCCAGGACCCAAGGAGGAGGCAAGAAAAAAAAAAAAGGAAGACAACACAATTCTGCTTATCAGTAAGGCAACAAAAAACCTCAGTCCTAATCTAAATCCAGAAAGAGGCTATTTTATGTAATGCTTTGGTCACATGGAGCACACGTACCAAAATACTGGAGACAGGAATTAGATCTCTGATGAAAGATGTAAAATACTGAAAGCACTTATTTTTCACTTTGGTTGAGTTCAGTCAGTAAACACAGTGGTCTTGTGGGAGCCTGCGGGTGAGTGCCCGGCGGGGCCTCCCACCCCCGGCAGTGCCGCAGCCTTGCTGAGCCCGGGATGGCGCTCAGTTTCCGATGCCTCCTGCTGCCTCCTGGGCTGTCACCGCTGCCCCGGACACCCCTGGCAGCCTTCCGAGGCTGCTCAGCGGCCCGCTGAATCCGCCCCTGTGCTTCTCTGAGGCAGAACGTATCCAAGGCTTTTCAAAAATGGCGCTCACCTGTCTTTCCTGGCACACTTTGAACCAGAGGCTCTGAGAAGCAATGCTGTGGCAATGGCAGTTGTACCCATAGCACTCGGCCATGTTTTAGTGAGCAAGGTTGAACACATTCTGTGGTGCTGCTTTTGAGGCTACTTAAAGAGAACATTGAAAGCTAATGGCCCTTATCTAGTTAGGGGTCTCTGCTTGTCTCACAATATGAATGTATGGATATTTTCACATAATACTCCAGTAACTTTTTTTGGTTTTTAAGATACTGTAAATCACAACTACCTCTCTTACTTCAGTCAGTAAATTCTATGTGGGCATGCTTGGGCACAACTGTAAAATTGTACTTAATAATGAAAAAATCCCTGTATTTTGTTGTCAAAACTCTTGCAGGAGGTTTTGTGTTCATAATTCTGCAGGTACCATGCAGTGATTCTCTTCTGCACAAATACCGGATTTTAGTCATTCTAATTTAGTAATCCTAATATAGAAAAACTTTATTTTTTGTTGGTGCTGACATAAGTCTTTCCTCAGATTTGCAGAATGGGCAGCAGATAAACTGCTGATATTATTTCAATTGCTATTCTACCAATTCTGAGGACCTGCTGCTGTTCTTCCTAAACTAGTCAATTAGGTGATTATAAACTTGTGGGTCATCCTATTGCTCTGACATAAGCAGGTGATTTAAGAACAATGTTTTGAGCTGCCATGCCTGATCAACTCCTCTGAAAGTTCAGGAGCCTTAAAGAGAGGTTTATCCTACCTCAAAATCAAGTAAGTTACTCCAAAGCACAGAAAGAGAAGAAATATAGGCTGATAGCCACTGTCTCAAGTTTATACAGAACAAACAAAGTGATTTCTGTTACTGCTATTCAACATCTTACCTCAGTTGTTATTTCCCTGCAGGTAAGTGTCTCAGATGTGACTTCAGCTGAGTGGGATTCTGGGTTCTTTGCAAGGCCCAGCATATTTTATTTGACTGGAGGCTTGGACAGGCAACCATTGATTCATATCACTGAAGCAAAGTAGGGACACACCTCACTAAAGTCTCGTAAACCATGATTGTCCTGCTGTCCACTCTGACCGTCTGCCAAAGCCGGCAGTCCTCATGGCAGACACCATAAAGGAAGAGGCTATGCTTGAGCCCTTTACTTGCACAGGTTGGTATCTTTGCATCATCAACTTTCTTTTTTTATGGTAAATTATGCTGGATTACATACTGGAGCTGCTGAAGTGCAGGGACATCTCTTCTCTCTGTGCTGTGGGGAATGCCAGCATGGAGGCAAGGCCCTTGGGTGAGGCTGATAATGTTTCAAACTGCTGTGGTGAGAACCTCTGGAGTGCAGTCAAAGTTTGGGGGCCTTTTCATAACCTCTCTTTGCCACTGAGCTCTGATCTTTGTATCAGCACAATAGTCTGCTCTATCTGTACACATTATAAAGGTTCTGTGGCTGATACTGTATAGTTCAACCCACATGTCGCTGAGCAAAATAGCACTTTCACTGCTCTTTCCTCTGTGGGTTTTGTCAGGTTGGTCTTCCTGTGTTTATGTTGTGTCATCCTCCACTGACAGACAGGCGTGTCGATGCCTTGGTGGTTACTCACGGAGCCCGGGTGTGCCCAGGGCTGGCTCTGGGCAGTGGCGGGGCCTGGCTGCCCTCAGCACGGCACCCTCAGTCCCCCGGGCTCCTCAAGCAAAGGGCGGCTATTTCTGCTGGTGTGAGGGCGGGATTTGGCAGCAGCCTTACCTTCCCCTGACGTCTTTTCAAGCCTTAGTCAAAACAAGTCTGACACCTTTTCTCCTCACAGACCTTTTCACCCTCCTTTGAGGTGCAAAACAATCTTTTCAAGGCCGTGATTTCCTCCCGCCTTTTGAAGCCCTGCCTGAGGGGCCCGGGGCGTTTCCCGCCCTTTTGGGGAAGGCGGAGTAACGGCTACGGGAGAAAATGGCGGGCGCACCGTGAGGGGAGCGGACGGCGCCTCAGGGCAGGTACCGAGCGTGGGTGCCAGGGGTGGGAGGAGAGGATGCTTTCGTGTTCTTAAGGGAGCCCTTCGAGCTGGCGGACCTGGCTCCTTGCTCTCCATCCCCAGTATTTGTGGTATCCCTGTGAAGAAGTAGGAGAAAGTCCTAGCAGCCTGCTTCAAGGAGGCTGTGTACCTGCCACGGCTGCCATTGAACAGGGCTGGGTTTGGCCCAGCAGCTCACATACATCCGCCTGACAGGGTCAGGGCAGGCTTCTGGTTTATAAAATGCTGTACGGGGACTTTTGTACATGGTGGCAGGTGCAGTTAACACTGTCCTGAGCTACAGAGCTGACTTACTAAGAGAGTGCAGGCTAAGAGTTTTTCCTAAACCCAGACCCACCTGCAGGCACACTGTAAACACTTGTGATGGTATCCCATACATGATTTCCTTTATTTTTTTAATGTAGTTTATCAGAGTAAAGAACATGAAGAAAGAGCAGCACACTGCTCAGAAGAGTTACTTAGGAGACTGCTGCAAGACGGAAAAGCTGCTGCTCTCCTGCCTGGCAGAATCCTGCAGTAGAGCAAACGCAGGCCCCTAAGGAAGCAGCACAGCAGACACCAAACTGGCAAAATACAGAAGGTAAGAATACAAGGAAAAGAGCAAGAGAGTGAGATCATCACTCAGATGGAGAGCTGTATACTGCTGCCTAGTTCATCATGAGAAAATGAGATATTTATTGTTTCCTTTCACAAATCCTTACTCAGTGCACCAGCAGAACAACTCTGGTCTCTTCTTGGAGCTGCAGTGTGGAAGACATTTTTCCCTGCGCCTTGACTTACTCTGTGACTTCCAAGCCAGAGCAGTTTTTTGTCACACTCTCTGCAAATGCTGGAGGGGTGCTGACCTGCATTGTCCCTAGACTTCCAGAATAGAAACATTCTTCAGGAGCAAGCAGTGCAGGATTTGTACCATAGCAGAAATTCTCAGAGAAATAAACTCATTGCTCTTTTATTATGGTCCCTGTAGCACCATATAACAAGCAGTAACTGGCTGGCCATGGCTCCCAAAAATGCTCCACTCTCTTAAAAGTTGTTAATCTAGTTGAGGGAGCAATAGTTCAATTCATTTGGTAGGCTCCTACTAAGGAAGGTGCCTCCTTAATTAGTACACATTAGTTATAGAAGTTAAAAATTAGTAGCATTCTGAACACAGAAAATAAGTAACCTAGAAGAGAAAAATTCAAGGTATCTCTTGTTCTCTTATTACCTTCCATTGGTATTGTATCAAAGTTGGTTTTGGAGTGCAGTTTCACTACTGATCTAACATCTTCTCCCATTAAGGAGTTCATACCATTAAAATCGTATGGTTTACCAAGTATCATATTCCAAATAAGATGAGGTTGTATGAAATAATTAAAACAACCTCAGCAACAGCTTCATGCCAAATAAACAGTGTCTCGGGTTTGAATTCAAAGCAGCAGCTTGCACTGACAGCCTTTGTGGGTGGAAATGGCATTTTTGCTTTGTATTGTTCAGTGGAAGCACCACCAGGACCATATTTGAGCTGTGATTTCTGACAGAAGTTCTGACCTAGGATTAATACATTAATTTACTCTTTTGAGGGGGGAATACAAAAGTGCTGAAACCAGGCATGAATTTAAACCAATCCCAAATCTCAGTCAAGCACAGCTACCTTTTCTTCACATCTTTTCTCCTTTGCCACATGTTCTAATACAAACAGACCCGAAGAAATTCCTCCATTCTTAACATTCCCCAGCACTGACTTTTTTCTAAAAATTGGATTTGAGTTTTGGAACTTACTCTTAGCTTCCTTTCTGTTAAGTAATTTCTAATATAGGTTTCCTGGGAAGATTTGAAATGCTGAAGAAGCCTTTGAAGCCACAGCAAAAATTTTGGCAGATTTCAGCAGGCATTGGAACAGGTTTTTTTTAAGAAGGAGGTGAGGGGTAATTTCATTCAGTGGGGAGAATTTCAGGCTGATTATCTCATGATTTTACTTGGCTTAATGGTGGTGCAAAAACCACTCTTAATACTGGGATTCTGAATGTATGTACTAGCAAATTCAAAATGACAATTTTAGAAGCATGAAAACATTGATGTTATCATGGTGGTGTTCTGCCTGTGATGTTAGAGTGGAGTCCAGCCAGCCTCCCCTTAGAGCTGTGGTGTCTGTGAGACCGGGAGGTTGCTGTGTTCCCCTCTCCCCAGCCAGCTGAGGTTTTCTGTGCTTAGGCACTTTACCGTGCTGGGGATGGTCCTGGGCCTGGAGATCCCATCCTGCAGAGAGCCAGGGAGATGGGAGTTGTAGTTCCACATCCTCTGCTTTGCAGCATAGTTCTGAAGAATAAGATTTCAGGCTTCCCTGTTGAGATCAGATTGACTGAACAACATAGGCTTTACACAGGAGAAGCATGCATGTGAGCTGACCTCTGAACAGGAGTGTCCCCTCCCAAACCACACTAATCTTTTTGTCTGAGAATTTAGAAGTCTAAAAATCGGAGTCATTGCAGTATCTTTTTAAATCTTCAGAAGACTAAATTTTTTTTGGTTTTTGGCCCATCCTTAGCTTAGATATAGTGTACTTTTTTGCTGGGTTTGCTTTCTTCTTTGTCATTGTGTTCGGAATTCTGCCTGCTTGCTGATGTGCTCGTTTAAGCTGTTTCACTGCTTAGGGCCTTCTGTGGGTGGTGGGCTTTGACAGGTTACAAGTATAGCATTACACAGAGCTCACAGGAGAGCATTTCTGCACAACCTCTGTGACTGAACTCTCTCCAAATGAGTTGGACTGATTAGGATCTTCTAGTTTGAATCGTCCCCTCTTGCTCAGGGTTACCTTGGAATGTGATGAGGGGTGAGAAAAAGCCATTCCTGAGTCAATACTAAGTACCTTTCTACACTGGGTCTTATTGTTTACGAAGTGTTTTCTTTGGGACTCCTGAAACTCTGTCAAGCTTCTACTTTCCTTCAGTGTGTGGGGGTCCCCTAATTACGAGTCAGAGCACTACAAGCCTATGCCTATTGAACAAGAGACAGGCAGAACCAAAGAACTGCTCTTCAGTGCCATAAATCCTGCACTTTATTCCCTCAATCTACTGATTAAGCAGTTTTGCCCTATCAGATATCTACCTGGAGGGCAAACAGTTGCGCAAAGAGGTGAAGCTTTTTCTTCGATCTCCAAAACAACTTCAGGCTTCAGGGAATGCTGTATATGAAAAAAGTGTGTCCAGTCTCCTGAGTAAAATGACCTCCCCTCTCCCACAGACTTGCCAAGCAGGGTGTATTATGCCACATACCAGTCACTGCAAGTGACAAGCAGGGCAGTGCCTCATAGCCAGGCTGTCAAAGTGCAAAGGTGAGTTTTAATTTGAAAGAGTAACTCTGAGAAGGAGCTGAAAAGGGGAGGCTTTAGCCGTGTGTTTTTCTCACAAGTTTATAAAGATTCCTTCTATGCCTGGTTTTATTTTTAGAAATTTTGTGTATACAGTTCAAACACTCATATGCTTTAACAAAGTCACGCAAGGCAGTGCATCTCTTACTCTGGAAAGTAAATGCATAGGGTTTTTTACCTCCAGCTTCATCTGATTTTGATATGTAAGTTTTAATCTGGTAACTAAGGTTTGTGTGTTTGCTTATGATTATGTGGTCCAAACAGGTTCTGCTGTGAGATGCCCTTCTGAAAAGACTCGGTATTCAGTTTAAATCAGTCTTGTTTACTGCACACCTTACTTCTTATCAGTGAATTAGGGGCAGAAGTTGTTCTGGGTGAGTATAGGATTAGGTATTAGTGAATCTAGCTCCTAAAGGTCACTTTGTTGCAAAAGCTCTCTGCGATACATGGGAGGGAAAAGGAAGACAAGGAAAAGAAAAGAAATTGTTTGCTTGAGCTTTTTGTGGTCAAAACTCTTTTTTTGATGTCTGGGTAGAAGTTGGCTGCTCTAAGTATTTTTCAGGGTGTGCTCATACAGCTGGACTGTCACGGGTCTTGTTGCAAAGACCTGTGAAATTGGATCCTCTTTCCTGGCAACAGACAGTGCATGACTCTGCCAAGTCCTTCTGCTGGGTTTAACCAGCCCGCAGCCAGCTCTTGAACTTTGCTTGTTTTCTGGACAGCCCCCACCACTGCCAAAGGTAAACTCTAAAAATCTAGTCTGCTGATGACACTATTTGTTAGCAGAAATTTATCCCATAGTCAGGGATTTCCTGGGAAAGTCTCTGGAGTGAGCGGCCCCATAATTTTGCTGCTGTGAGCCTACAGTCTGTTTCCCAGAAGCAGATTAAGCCAGTGATGTTCGAGATCATCTTTGTACAACTAAAACTTAGGCTATGAAATTTCATTTTACTGGACTCTTGATTAAAATTGTCATGTTCTTTTTTTATTTTGAAGGAAGTTTTATTTACCATTGTAAAAATTACACTTTTGGAAAAATTCCTAGACAGTAGAACTGAATTTTCCTTTCTTAGTTCCACATGAGGCTGTAGCTTGAGCCTGAAATTCCTGCATTTTTTAAAGGATCTCTAGTATCGTTCTGCTATGCAATTAAAGAACTGTTACCTCAAACAGAGAAGGGGCAAGAGATTTACTGCATTCTTTGTGAGCTGTTTAAATTCCTTATAATGCTGAAGTCAGTTTGTTAAAGGCAAGTGGAAGATTTTATTACAGATTGAAGGTATGTGGAGTCATAGTAGAGAATATCTTTCTTAACCAATAGTTCATTAAAAACCAAATGTCTGATCACCTGAACAGAAAGCTGTCCCATCCCACTCATCACCTTCCACTATACCATTTTCACAGATATTTGCTGTATATTCAGAGAGGCTGTGCCTACCCTTTATTAAAAACCAAACCTAACAAAACAAAACTCCCCAGAGCTGTCACATGTGGGAGCTGAATCCTCATTGCTGTTGTACACTTTGTATTGCGTCTCCTTAGTAAGTGGCAATTTGACCAGGCACTTTTCCCTTGTCCTGGGAGGTGAGGATCCGGATAATAGGCTGGAGTGTGTGTTCCTGGTAACAGCAGACTGTTGGCTGTGTGTTGGTTCAGCGCCGTAACATCCTTCCCGATATACTGGCCCAAGCAAGATGGGAAGGAGTTACCATGGTGGGCTGGGTGCAGCACTGTCCAGTGTGTTGTAAACTTGGGAGTGTTATTTGTAGGGAGGGGCAGCATGGAGTCAGGATCTGCTGTCACGCAAGCCACTTGATTTTTTTCTCCTAGGAAGAAAGCCCTTTTTTGAGTTCTAACATCAAACTCAAAGAAAATCATAACAAGATACCCTTTTTTCTCCATTGTCAGTGGTTGAGATTTGGTGCCGAGCACAGCACACTGGTACACATTGTTCTGTGATAGGCAATATCTTCAACAATTACCAGCAGGGAGTAGTGATTTAGGATCTGTTTTCCTCAGCCTGTAGGGAGTGTGGTTTATTTCTCCAAGCAATGGCAGATGATAAACATCACAAGGAAAGAGGAGTGGATAGTATTGGCATAAGGTTCCAGCTGGAGGCAGAAAAATTACCAAGCTAAACAGCATTGTTGCCTGACCAGGAATTGAGCCACCCTACAGAAGCAGGGGTGCTGGTTAAAAGGGCACAGCTCTGCAGTGAGGTGTGAGTGGTGCTGGTGTCACTTCTGTGTGTTGTCCTGGCTGCTGTACATGCACATCACCAGCCTCAGAAGTCTCACCAAGGAAAGAGGGGAACCTAGAAGGTCATACCTGACATCTGTGACACATCTCAAAAGTAAGATACGGACAGAGATGGGCCTGAAATGGGCACATATTTCCCAAATATTTCTTTTCAGAGCCTTGATTTAGGCCTACAGGTAGAAGACCAATTGTTAACAATTTATTAAAATGCTAAACAGGTGAAGAAAGACAATGCAAATTTGCTGAACACAGTGGTGCGTTTAAATCAGGACAGGCATATGCTTTTGTTACTCTTGTTATGCTTGTCCAATTACTCCTTGGATTGCTCAAGGTCCAATAAACAAATGGATGAATAAAAAATGCAGTTATTTGGCTTAGAGAAATTACAAGTTGTCTTTCAGATATAATCATCAAGATACGCTCTGCATCAAAGAGAATTTTAAATGCCATCAGGAAAGTCTACTTCATACCACATCAATGCTGTATTGTGGAATTTGAGAATGGTAAACGGGCGAGCTTTCGGAAATCACCTAAGCAACTTGAATTACTGCCACTTCTACAGGAGGTATGGTATATGTATTCAGATTTCCTGGAAAAAATAATCTAAAGTGAAAATTGTTGGGTGAAACTGCACAGTGAAAAATTATTAGCCCCCTTGCTGCCAATTCTTCATGCTTGGTTAGCCTCCTCTGGGTCTCCCTTGGGCTGATACTTTTCCTGTCCCTCAGATCCTAGGATAAGATATTTGAGTTATTTTAATGAATATGTGGGGTGCTACTCTTTTCATATATCTATTCCAATTGATTTCCTCAGATAAACACGACAAAGTTCTCATAAATCCTAGAAAGCCTGTCATGGAGCATCATTTGTAAGAGCCTGTTCTTCAGCCCTCAGGCTGTTCTGAGACTAGCATTATAAACCATGGTGAATCAAAAAAATAACAGTGGAACAAGATACAAGACTTTCTTTTTGTGTAGGGTACCTGAGACACTCATTATCCATTGGGAGCAGAGCAGTGGAAGTTGCATCATAGTTCATCTGTGAATCACAGAATAGATTTTTCTTAAGGTGTGTCAGCATTGGATGAGCTGCTTCTGTTTGTGCATAGTTCATGACAAGTCTCTGTTTGAATGATTACTAATCTGCTGTCCTAAATCCTCTCACTAGGGGTATAACAGGTCTGGCCTCTTTTCAGGAGATATACGCAACAATTCTTAGCTTGGCAATAGACTCATAAATTAAACCTCAAATTCCAGAGACACTCCTGTACTTTGGCTCTAAGTTCAGTTGTTTTCAAGGTCTTCTGTTTGTAATATGTTTTCTTTGCTTATTCATCGTTTGTTTTGGATCCTATATTGAGATTATCTGTAAATTAAGCTAGTAATGAAACTGGAATTTCTTCACAGCCATGTTAAAGAGCAAATGAACTCTTTCATGCTTTCTTTTCACTAAGCAGTTCTCTCACTTCTTCCTTTTTTTTCATCAGGTTCAGTTTCATTTTCTTCTCAAACGCATTATTGTATATGAAATGTCATTAAGGCAGGAGGCATGCTAGCCATCTGAAACCGGAGCCAACAGAGCAGGTCTCCCAAGTTCTCTTCCAGGGATTTCTTGTTTAGTTTGTACAAAATGAATCAAATTGAGCTGCTTCAATTGAGCTGCTCCTTCTGTCCTAGAGGATCTCTCTTTTGATCTAGCTTTTGCTTTGGAAGACATTCTTAGGTTATATTTCACATTTTTCTTAGCTTTATATAGATTAGGTTTCTTTTCAAAACTATAGCTTGACCACACAAATTCATTCAAAAAATAAAAATTACTATATGAAATTCCAGTTTGAGACAAAAACTTTGATTTCTCTAGAGGAAACATCTCTAGTTGTATTTTTAGAAAAGAGTATTAAGTATTCTCTTTCTTCTCTGTCCAGAGTGGTTTGCTTGTAAGGATCCCATGCCTGCATAGATGAATGATTAAACAAAAACTCCTAGGTGGTGTTCATGTGTTCATTTTCATGCTCAGGATGTGAGCCAGAGATTGTACAGTGAATAGTCTGTGTGTTTTGGGTCACATTACAGCCAAGTTAAAGGTGTTGGGCAAGCAAGCAGCCACTGGGGCTGAGGTTATCAGAAGGGTGTTCCCCTTTCCTTCCTGCTCCTTAGGCAGGAAGGGCAGACGAGGGGATTTGGTGCTCTGCTCTCTGAATTGGCGTATCTTGTATTTGAATGTGGGGTTTGGAAATAGAATCTGAGGAAAGGGTTGGGAAATGGTTGGTAGTTAGGATTTTTTCTTTTTCCTGCCCTGGGTGGGGAACATTTTGATTGGCCTCCCTGGTATGTCTTTCAACGTTACGGCTGAATATGCAAGTAAGAGAGGGTTCCCTGAGCTCAGCTGTGAGGGAACAGAGCTGAACTTTGCTACACCTCTGCCATAGAATATGGTACAGAATAGAATATTCTGTGCTGCATATTAGAAGAGACTAGAATAATGCTTCTGATTTTAATGGCTAAACTGTAAATTCAGCCAGATGGTGATAAGTGCTATTCTGCTCTCCTTGGTACAGCAAAATAGATTAGGATAGCATGTAACCCATGGTATAATGTGGATCAACTTCCAGCCTCACAGTCAGTTTTGACTCCTATGGGTTTTTTCAGTGACTGTATATTTCTGAAGTGTGGCATAACATTGTTACCATGTACATTATGGGTCATCAGAGAGGAATCTCCTGTAAGTTATTTATCAGTACAATCAGCATCAAGACATTGACCTCTGCAGTATGTGGACAGTAAACAATAATAGGGAAGAAAACATGGGGAAGCAGGACATGTTACTTAAATAAAGACAATGTCCTGTAAGATTGTCTGTAAATAGTATCAGAATAATAATTTCTTGTGTCTTGTAGGATGTTTTCTGAGTCTCCATTGTGAGTACATACTGAACTGTTTTCTCTGGACCATCACAGATATTCCCAGTTCACACCTGTTTTGGGCCATTCTTGAAGTGTACAAGTTGCTTTTGTTTTCTGGGCATTTGGGTTGAGTAGTTCAAACAAGTAGCCTGCTTTGTCCCTGCAAGAACATAAATCTTCGGGAATTCACTGCAAGTTACCCATTCAGTCAACTTTCACCTTTCAGAACCTTTTGCTTCTGTGTGCTCTCAAGTTCTGACTAGGAGGTGCAGAGCCATCATCAGGCATTGCTAGTCTAAAGGAAAACAGGAAGCAGAGGAAATGTGAGGAGGGAGCTCAGGGCTTCCCTTTGTAGTTTCAGCATTGTATTAACTACTACTGCACCTCTGCTTGGGAGTGTGTTTCAGTATCACATCAAGTAGGAGCAGTTACATACACCAGCTCTCAAGGGAGAAAACATCTAGAACATGAATAGGAAGGCAGCATTCTTCCTTTTAAAAGGACATGAACCCTCTATATCCTCAAAGGAAGGCAAGTCACAAGAGGAAGTCCTACTCAGCGATGTCATGAAATTGCCAGAATTTTCATTTCTCTCAACTCACTGTGACTTCAAGGGCTGGTGATGTCAGAGAGCTGGGATTCCAGATGGTGTTGTTGATCTTACCTCGCTTTGAGAAGTTGCATGGGTTAGCTTTTCCTTACGGGACATTGTCCAGTCCTTCTTACATTGAGGATTTCTCATGTTTCATTTAAGCTGATTATGCTGCCTCCCTTTTCTGCTCTCGTGCATTAGTACCACTGTGCCTGACTCTATCCACTCTGAAAATAGCTATTGATACAGCTCACAGCTATTTATATCTGCTGCTGTCAACATGACGCAGGCACATGTTCCCAGAAGACATGATGCCTTTTTACAGCTTCTCCATCAATGCAGTTAAAAACGCTTAAAACACAGAGATTACTTTGTTCAAGTTTGAAGTGTTGTCCATTCTTGCCTCTCCCCTGAAGAAGAAGCAGAAAGTTGCATGTCATGATAGATTTTAAAGGGTTTATAGAATCTACCAGAATTTGCCCCTGAATTTTTTCAGGTTTAAAACAGGATTTTTTAAAGTCATGTTTAATGTATCCCCAGTGTTCAGCAACAGATTAGCTTCATGTCCAGGAATGCAACCAGAAATGTTTACCATTCAGGTCTAGTAACTTCCTTCCCTAGAAGTAAGTCAGTCTTCCATATGTTTTGACATTTTGGTTCTTGAACTGCTGTTGTAATCGTGCTAAGGAAATCTAACCAGGATTGAGTAACTCAGAGGCAATTTATACTCCATAGTAGTTTGAAATTTAGATGTCAGAGCATCTAATGAAGCAAAGAAACAGACCAGTTAGAAAACAAGTGTGATGTTCCAAGGAGGATGTCTGAAACATTGCTGAAAGGAAAATTGACATTGTATACCTGCATCTGCTGGCAGGTAGTTGAAGTGGCAATACATTTTTTTCCGTATGTTTGTGATCCTCTATTTATCATTTGAAGTATGAAGATGCACTTAAAATCTGTGTATCTGGGACAGAGAGAAAAGAGGATGAAGAATATTTGTAAATATATCGATACACTTTGTTCAGTCTCAGGTTTTTTTTCGATTGTGTGTTTCATTAACCTCTGGTGCAGAATGCTATTTCAGAAACAAGAAATATCAAAGCAATTAATTTCAGTAGTTCAATATTATTAACATTTCATCCAGAATTCTTCAGTGCAGTGCTCTTTATTTTGCTGTGTGCATTGAACTTTGACAGAATTTTTCACTCTCATGAAACATGACTCACATGACTGTACATTGGAGTGTCATGCAAAAGCAGCACATCAGTTTTATTAAATATCTGCAAAAAGATCATTTCCAGGGCTGATGAAACAAGGTAAAGAGTGAGAGAATCCATTTTTCCAATTGCCTGCTCCAGAAAAGCATGAAGGTCAGTGGGAGCAGAATCCTTCACAGGGTCAAATGTAAGAGACCATGTGGAGTAGGGGCATCAGAGCAGTGCCATATGAACAAGCTCTTTGAGATGGGTAACATGAGAAGGGATAAATTAGACTGTTCCTGGGCTTAAGTGACTTGATGGGAAAGTCCCTCTCCAAAAGCTTCAGGAGCAAATTTCAATGCCTAGGGACAAGCTGGAAGCAAGAGGAACTTGATCTGGCATTTATGAATCGCAGAGAGTGACGATCCCTAAACAAACAATGACAAAGGAAATAAATATTTCTAAATCTCACAGTGGGGTGAACTAAAACAGCACAGCTGCAGATTAGGAGTGATGAACACCATGTTAAAGACTAAATAGCTGTAGCATCACTTGTTTTTTTTTATATTTTGTGAACATGCAGGCAGCTCTCTGACTAATCAGAAAGAAGAGAGAGTTGCGTTCTGTGTTCTGAACAGGAAACCAAGTTGTATGCATGCATAAAAACCAGACGGAAAGTGGCCAGACAGGAATTTCCGAGTAGCAGATGAGGTCAAAGGTGGGAGCCAGTTACGGTAAATTTGATGATCCTACAACACCAGAGATCAGTTCGAGACCCTTTTCAAACAGAAGATGAGCTGGGGGTATGAAATTTCTGTCACTTTGGTCTATTGTGGTAGGAACACTGCTTAAAGAACTTTAAAGACCAATAAAATAAAACCATATTAAATGTTCTTTTCAGGCTGGAAGCCAGATGCAGAAAGAATTTAAGGAGCTTAGTGTGAGTTTCCTTCTTGCCTCATAACACCTTCTAGTAAAAAAAGAAAACCACAACAAACCAAACAAAATAATTGAATAAGAAATTAAACCAATAAATGTAACAAACTGAAACATCCCTACCAGATCTCTGTCCAAGAAGTTTTAAAAGGTTCTCCACTAGTGTTTCACCTGCAATGTTCATAGATAACCTTTTGTTGTTACTGGGAGGGGTAAGAACTGCAGTATGTGATTCTGACATACTAAAGCAACCTTTATTTCTGAGCCCATTCAGTTGATTACTTTGTTTAATATCTTTCATGCCTGCAATGACAAGCAGCAGAATTCCCATGACTGAAAACTCCCAAACAATTACCATGCAGGCAATAAATTGAGATGTTGAATAAGGTACTTGCGTGCTGTGAATTTGTTCCTCTCTGGCATGGAAATGTATAATCTGCTTGTTTCTGGGCTGCCAATTTTGTGTCCAGGTTTCATTCACAGTCAGTGGAAATAGCAGTTCAACATTCCCGTTTCTTCAGTATGCAATAAACCTGTGTTGAGAGATTCACAGTCTGTTGTGCCTGGTAAGCAATAAAAAGCAGAGCTGAAACAGAGACTGCTTCCCCCTATTGTACCAGCTCTGCCAGACTGCTCAGTGTGAGTGTGGGCATTACCATTTCGGGGTGCTTTAACATGAGACCCAACTTCTAAACCAATGCAAGACCTAGCTCCTACAGTAACTTAAGTGCCTAGGAATCTCAGATTAGGCAAAGGTAAGGTAAGGTTGTTTAAATTACTGTGAATGGCAAAAAAAACTGGGAGGGTCATATAAATTCAAAATCTGGAAAGAAACTCAACTTCAATTTATTATTACTATGAAATAGTAGAAATTAGGATATTAGACTCTTCACTTCTGTGAGATGGTTTGACTTACAATTTAGGAGGATCAACAATATCCCTGCAATCTCATGCAATTACTTCTTCATATATCCAGCCAACTCTTAACTTAGTAGCCATATAGCACAGGTTCACAGAAATAGTTTCTATGTTTTGCGTTTTCTGGTTTTTTAAGCTAAACTAATCTGTCACGAGACTAATAGAGAAGGGAGGGGTGCATGTACTTAGCTAGTCCAAAATCTAGAAAATCAGAACTTAGTTCACTTTCTTCCATTCTTTGGAAAGCCTTAGAATGTATGTCCATCACTGGATTTGGCCTTCAGGTATGTGAAGTAATTCGAAAACAGATGAGAAGAAGAACGACTCCCTCCAAGTCTTGGCTTGGTTTGTTTTTGCAAGATCTCTGTGTTATGTTTGTTGCAGTGTGCACGCTTATTACAAAGCAGATTGTATTCATAGCTCACAAATTGTATCGAGCACCTGTATTTTCATTAATTTCTTGCATTGAAATAAGTACAGATATTCTTGGTATTTCGTAAGCTTATTATGGGAAACAGGTGGTGTTTGGATGAAGGTGATAGAACCCTTACAGTAGGTTTTGGCAGGTGAGTTAGGCTTTGTAGAAGGAAGCAAGCTAAGAAGCTGAGTTAGCAGGTAAAATGAATGTCAGCCTTTCAGTTCACAGGCCTGTGCGAATGGTGTTTGCTATTGCCTAATTGTCGTGGTTTCATGTTGCACATCCCCTTTTCCTATCTTGATTCAGGCTGGCTCTGGGTTTTGAGGTTTAAAAAAGTTCAGGTGCTTTGCAGAGCAAAATTTATTGCTCTCAACAAAGGAGTGCTGTGGGATCCTCCTTGATCTCTAACAGCTACATTCTTTCACGCTTGGTAATGTATTTAGTGATAATGAAAGTAAGTAGCTCATTGTGTTGGTATGAGCCAGGTGTAATGTAAATAGGCATTGTGCAAACATATCCAGACTTCCATGGCAAATTATTTCAGGTTGATCATGGCCTCCTATAAACAGGTAGATAACTAAGGGGAAGGTCTTTGTCTGAAAGCTTGCTGTTGTTATCTGTAGCTCTGACACCTGGAGATCTTCCCAAGGACTAAAATACATGACTGCTTCCAGAGCAGAATCCCTGCCATACTGCCTTGACAGAGCCTATGGCAAATACTGATCAGTTGATTAAACCCTTGAAGACAATTGTGTTTAGAACCAAGCTGAAGATCTAGCAAACCATTAGAAGAGAGCAGCTTCCAAATGGTGCACATAGAGGGTCCCCTTCCTAGACATAGAGTTCTCCTGTAACATGGAAAAAGAGCCTCAGAGGAGATCAAATGGTGCCTGTCATTTACTGCGTTTGTGACCAGCAGGCAGATTGTAGAAGAGCTTTCTGGAGGGAATCACAAACATGTTGGTACCTATGTGTTAGTTAGCTGAAAGCTATGCTGTTTAAAAATGTGATTGAACTGATACCAAGTCTTTAGAATTAACATTAGCCCCAAGCAGAGAAGCATGTTGGAACACTGGCCTCCACTTCCCTTTGGTCTCATCACTAACCCATCCTCTTATTATCAGGGCCTGGATGTGAGGAATCCCTGGAGCTGTAATAATAAAGACCTGATGAGCATGTAAAACTGGGTGAAGGGGAATTACTGGAAATCTGAGACCCCTCCCTGCATTTACACAGCAAACACCTTTATAATTGATGTGTGTATTTATGTAGTCTTAGTAGTTACAAATCTGTAGTAAATAATGCCTCGGAAGGTCAAACATTTAAGGTGCAGTGAGTCATTCTCAGTATTAAATGAGAAGCCTTGATCCCAGAATTTTTTATTGAGGCGAATCAGTGTTTTAAATGAATATCTCAAACTGCTTGTTAAAGTAAATGCCTGTGGTATGACTGGGCCGGAAGGATGAAAAAGAAAATTCACTGTTCTTTCAAACTGGAGCATACATTGCTTGCTCTGACTTCAGGTTTTATTGCAAGTGCTCTGGTTTTATCCAAGTGGAGAGCAACTTGGCAGAAGTTTTCCATAGCACATTCTTTTTATGTATATTTACCAGTAGTAAACTCAAAAACTGCCCAAATGAAACCTGTCAGTGAGGCTGTGGTGTAGGTGTCTCTCTGTGCTCAACCCACAAAATGTTATTAGTCAGCTGTTTCCCCAGCCTGAAAGTGTCAGCTCCTGTGTTTGGGTTGTGGTAGCTCATGTTCAGCTTGGGAGACTCCAAGTTCAATACATGGAGTGCCAGCCAACATGACTGTTCTGTCAGAAACAAAAGGCCTCTCCAGGGTCACTCCCTACCTCTGAAGAAAAGGTCAGTGTATCCAGGGATAGAACCAAATAGACTTGCGCCTTTTCCCCTTTGTGTCTTCCCTCCAGCTTTTGTCAAGATAGCTTGGATACCACCTCAGCAGAGAACCTGTCAAGTACTTCCTTTAATTCATTGTATGTCTGCTGCCACAACATTCTAAGCTCCATGTTTTCAGTATAGAGTCATTGAATAGTTTGGTTTGCAGGGGACTTTTAAAGGTCATCTAGTCCAACCCTCCTGCAGTGAGCAGGGTCATACTCAATTAGGTCTAGTCTCAGAGTCCTATCCAACCTGACCTTGAATGTTTCCAGGGATGGAGCGCCTACAGCTTCCCTTGGCAACCTGTTCAGTGTTTCATCACCCTCACTGTAAACATTTCTGCCTTATGTCTTGTCTAAATCTACCGGCTTTTAGATTAAAACCAGAACCCCTTGTCCTATCACAAAAGGCCCTGCTCAAAATACCCCCCTTTACTTCTGTACTGAAAGGCAGCAGTAAGGTCTTCCTGGAGCCTTTTCTTCTCCAGGCCAAACAACCTCAACTTTCCTCAGAGGAAAGGTGTTTCAGTCCTCTGATCATTTTTGTGGCCCTCCTTTGGACTGGCTCCAAGAAGTCCACATCCTTCCTGTGCTAGCATGTCCCTAAGAAATTAAGGAATGACCAATATGGTAAATTTAGCAGGTTGTTTTACACAAAAGACTTCTTTACAGGCATTTGCTTACACTTTTGCAGAGACTGGAAAGATGATAGTATTATATCCAGTCAGAGAAGCAGAAGCAGCACGATGTCATTACATGTAAGGGATCTTTTCTCTGTATAGGCATTGTACTTTAGACCTGCAATAACCAGAAGTGCTTGGGATGATTATGAAGTGGTAGAAAAAGCTTTCATCAGCATTACCTGTATTGCCGCTGTGTCCACAAATTCTAAAATTTATTGACACATCCTACCAAATCCTGTAATTCCCCTGCTATTTGCTGGTATTTGTCTTTGTTTCTCTCTAACAGTGACCAGAATGATGTACAGCCAAAAACCTATCCAATTATTTCAACCTGTGAATAAGAAGATAACAATACATATGTGACTAAGCTGCCTATGTCCTTTCCTTTCAAGTGAATCAGTGTGGAATTTACAGCTCCCTTTCCAGACACTTAGCTTTTATTCCTGTGGCCTATATCAGAGAGCCTAAAGCAGGGTGAATGTAGCCCTGCTACAAAGGTAGCAGAGCCTAAAGCAGGGTGAATGTAGGGAAATAATGCCAACAAATATAAACAGTTCTGTTCTCTGTCTTTGACACCTCCAAGTACCATGTGCTAGTGTGTTTGTGGGAAGATTGAGTTATATACGTTGGTGAAAAAGCAGCAGATTTCATCTAGAAAGATAAATGTGATAATATTGGAAGAAGTAAAGAAAAGCCATCACCAAACATTACGGCCCCGATCCCAAAGCACCAAGGTAAGTTTGCAGAGCTCAATACAACAGCTGTCAAAAGACATTTGAAGTCACAATGTATTTCCACAGTTGTTGCTTTGAGATCCAAAATATCTTTTGAGCTTTGCACTGCAGAGAACTGCTTTGTTCTTGTGGAATGGATTCAGGAATGGGCTGGATGGGACAGAATCTTCAGCTGGGGTTTTTTTCATTATTACTAACTGGGCAACTGTACAAACATTTGTATTAATGTTGATCAAATGTCAGAGTTTGGGGGACAGGCATCAGTCTTAGTTGATCATTAACTCAACATGATTCTTTCTTTCTTGGGTTTATGAAGGGAACTGCAAGTAAATGGCCTAGAAAGTAGCCCTGTGTAAAAGGGGTTGGTTAGGAGATAAAGGGATAGTGGATTATAAACAGTGGTAGTTTGGGGCTTTTTTGTTGTGGGGTTTTTTGTTGTTTTTTTTTAAATCAACAGGGTTTAAAAAAAAAAAACCACAATGAAAATATGTAACAATTTAAACAAAAGAAAATCAGTATTTTGCAAGAGACATTGCCCAAACAGAAGAGTGTGTGTCAACTGAGAGTAGAAATGCTCTGGGCCACAGAAGTCTGCTTTCTTGTTTCAGCTACAGGAAATAAAAAAAAGAAAGTACAGTTGCCAGTGCAAGAACTAACTCCAGATTTGAAAGTCTTCCTGTTGAGAAATACTCATTTCATAAGCATGAAGTGTGCCCTTCATAATTACAATCAATCTTCCACCTAATTATTTCTTATTAAAGTTTAGAGAACTTAGCAACCTTCTACAGAAATGGTAATATCAGGTAGCGTTATTTTGTGTACTATCTGTGAGGTGAGCTGTTTTTCTATTTTTTCAAAATCAATCTTCACAACTTCTGTACAATTCCCACAGCTTCTCTCAAGCTAGAGAATATATACAGATGCTCATGTATCCCAGTCCTTCTGCTCTGCAAGCTGTGCAGTTTTAATGTATCTATTGCTGTAGAATCCAGAAATAATATTTTGCTAACCCAACTCCTGTTATTTTATTTTTTTTTCCTCTCTCTGTTATCTTTTTCATCCTCCAGTCCTCTGCTCCAAACAGTGTGCGGTTCAGCGCTGTTGGAATTTCCTGGAGGCAGGGCAACATTGTAGCCCATTGCAAGTCTTCCACATGTTCCACATTACCTGAAAAAGTTGTGCTGTCAAAATCAGGTTTCCACCTGTTGCCTTTGAAAATGCTATTTTGTTTTTGCCTGGGAAGAGAGGCAGGGGCCCTACTTAATTCTTTTTAGGGAAATAGCAATTTGCGTAGTGCACAGATCATGCCTCTGAATTCCCATGTTTGTGGACTCCTGAGTTTCACATTGTAACTGTTGGTGAACAGCTTTGAAGTGATGAAAGACTGAGGAAGGGCACAGAGGTGTGATAGAAATGGGAACAGAGTGTTTGCCAAACCCAAAGCATTTTGCACAGTTAAAAAGCCAATAGTGTCCTTTTACTCTTGGCTTCTGTACTTAGCTTCAGCTGCCCAATAGATGTAGGAATGAGCTTGTTTTTCTTGAAAACTTACTTGAATTGAACCAAGAGTCTTCTCTGCTCTTCCTGTTGTTACAGTGCTTACAATATGTATTGGAGGGATCACAGCATGTCCTCAGGATGAACATCAAGAGAAATTTGCGTGTAAGACACACATGTACAGCAAGATGCATATACTTGCACTGCTTTTAGACCAGGATTTTGGAAGAGTCTGGCTAAAATTTCCTATGATCCCTTAAAGAATGAGTATTTAAAATATGTCAGGTCTCCTTTGCTCCCGTTTGTTTGAATGGAAGCAGTGTGCTTGCTTTGATGTGAAGATGAGCAGGTAACACGTTTCCTGCCATGTCTAAACACTGAAACATGTCCTTCATCTATGAATTCCTCATGCTGTTGTTTGTTATCACTGTATGGTTTTGACCATGCTAGTCAGATCCTGAGATCTGGACTTCAGAGGCTGAAGTGGTTGGAGTGGTGTGATCAGAGGCTGAAGTGGTTGGAGTGGGTGTAGTAGAAGTGCCCTTCTGTGGTAGGTGTTCTATGTATTCTGAAAATCAATGTCAGGAGAAGAGTTTAAAAAGTTAAATGTGAGGACCTACTCTGTGTTAGTGTTTGAGATCACTCAGTATTCCTGATACCATATATATAATTCCTGCTCGTTGATCATAAGTACTTTTCAGGTTGCTGAGAAGCATTTTTTTGCATGTGCTTGATCGTATGTACAATTCCATGATGGCCCTTTATTGGGATCAGCAGTAAGGTTACATCTGTACTTCACCATTGATTACAGGGTTAGGAATATTGCAACAGCCTCACCAAAGACCAGAACAAGCACATTTTTCCTGAGGGAGTAGACTTCTGAAAGCAGCAGTTAGATTCTTCAGGACATAACTTCTACCTCGGAAGAGTCACAGACTCCTTTCCTGCCTCTAATACCAGACCTAATTATGCACTACTGTCCTTAATGATGCATTACTGCATTGGGTAGGGAAGGTATTACATTCCCTGTCATGGAGGTTTATGTAGACTAGCACTACTATTATTTTGAACTAAGTAAGGGAGTACTTATTTCAAGACTGATGCAGTAGTATCTGAAATCAGATTCTGAATCTCTGTTCTTAACCACTTAATGTTCTAATTTCTTTTTTTTTTTTTGTTGATACAGCTTTGACTTTACTTAAGTACTTTGATTTTTAGTAGAAGCTCAGGTAATGCTTGAAGCAATATAGGACTGATTCCCTGTTCCATCTTCTTTTCTTGAAACAAAGATTAATCCATGGCTGAAGCATTAGTTCGAGGAGCAGAGAAAACATAACACAGGATTGTTTGTGCTATGGAGTGCATATGTTTGCCAACTATGTGTTATGTAGGGCAGAACAATCATGTAATGATGGAATTCAGGCCTCAGCTCACTGTGTGAGCCAGTGGGTGATGTTCAAGGTTCTTTGCTGTGCACAGGTGCAGTCAGGTGCACATCCATGAGTGCAGATGGAGGACATCAGCACGGGAAAGAGTTGGAGAGAGTCCTTTGGGCTGCCAGCTGGAGCACCCTTACCTGTGGGAAACTCTTCACTGCTCCTTCGCTTTTATATTATCATGGCTATAGTCAGGCTTAAAATGCCAAAGACTGATTGTCTGAAATTTCTACCAATAATATCATAGAAAAAGAAAAAAATGCAGCACAAATTGTTGTTTCTCTGGCACCTCTCACTGTGAGTCTGAGTTGTGTCTAAGGTAAAGGCATCTTTTACTGAGAATTGAAGGACCAGTTCTAGGATCATCACTGTGTCTAAGAGGCTCCAGCAATATGTGAAAGTGCAGGAGTGAATGACAGAACTACTGAACACTTAACTTACTGATGCTGCCTGTTGGCTGTTAAACCCTGCAGGTCTCTACTACACAGTGTCAAAGAGCTTTTCTCCTACCACCTTTTAGCAGTCAGCAATCTGCAGCCACATAGGTTTTATTTCTCTGCAAAACCAGACTCAGAGATAGCAAGATAGTCCTCCTGGTTCTTTATCAAGTGGGCACTGCATGAAAGGAATCCTGTCTGTAGAGCTGTATAGAGCCTTTGCTATCATTGTAGTTGTTCTTCCTGAAGTTGCCTGATTTCAACTCAGGAGGCCTCTTGTAAAAATATCTCCGTTCTGAAACCATATTTGTAGGCAAAGCATCCTGTGTCAGGAACTGTAGATTTTTTAAAAAACATATAAATATGTTGGAATCTGTGACTTCTGCAACAGCTATGACAAAATGCAGGCCGAAATATCATTACGCTTGCTTTGCAATCTACCACTTTCTCAGTCTTGATCTTTCGGTTCTGCTCAAACAAGAAATCTCTCAGTACCTGATTACAGATGTTCCGAGAAGAGGCTCATGTTATTTTACTGATAGTGGCCAAAGCAATGTCTGTTATCCCCTTGCACCAACTGTGAGTCTGACCCACAGTCAAGCAGTTTTCTTAGTGTAAAAAGAAGAGACTCTAGTCTCATGTTCCCAGTGCTCACTTGAAGTTGTCAAATTTATCCTGCTCTGTCATCTCTCCAATGAAGTGTCACAACATACCTTAAAAGTGTCAAAGGTTATAGCTTTTTTTAAGAGTATCTGTTTTCATCTCTCAAGAGGTTATTAAAAAAACTAATATCAACCTTGAGAATAGATAGGAAGGGAGCACCTGTACAAAAGCAACCTCTGTTAAAATGAAAACAAACAAAACCCACCAACATTTGTGTGGTCCAGGATACGGTGGGAGGGGAGGTGAAAAGATGCAAATTCTCTTTTTCTCATGTTTTTTTCCTACCTTTTTCTAAGTGAGAGGTTTCTGTATCTGCTGCTGTGACCCCAAAGGGAAAAAATGGATTAGAGTGAGATATCGCATTGCAGAAAATTAGTGTTGCAGTTGTCCCTGTACACAGACAGAACCTTGGGCCTGAGTCATGCCAAGTCTGGCTTCTCACCCAGTGGATCGGATGTCACTGCACATGTCCATGCCAGTCTTTAACGCACTTGGCAGTGGAATCTAGAGATTGGATTCTCACACATTACCGAGAAGCTTAAACCCATGCCATTCATGGCTACAAATACATTTAGGAACTTTCTGCAGTCGGGAACACTCGAGGAGAAATATCTGTCTGGTTGTCTGCTGGGTTTTACGATGATTCTGCTAATACTGGGTACTCCTATAGTTTGGCTTCAAGCAGTGAACTGAAAGCATGCCCTATAATGAATAAAACTTAGTTGGAAAGAATTCTTTTGTTCTTACATGGGTTTGCTGTCATCTCCTGAAATGTTATTCATTTCCTTTTGGAAATGTCTACAACAATCAAAGCTAGATATGGTTGCCAGCCATTTGGTTTAAATAAACAGCTGTATCGATTTACAGAGATGCTGGGCCCTGTGCCAGCTTTTTCTTTGCATTACTAGAGAGTCTGAAAGGTCCCTGACACTGTGTGCCCTTGGCTAAGTTCTATCTTGTCTGCTACATCCTACTGCATTCAGTTTCTTTCTACATGTGAAAGAGAACTGGACATTAAGGAATGTAACAATTTATAGTGTGAAAACTGGAAGTAGCCAACTAGCTCTTGGCTTGGTTCTTTTCATCCCAAACCCACATGTTTCTCAGCCCCTCTGGGGATCCCAGCATTTCCTTTTAAGCTGCTTTAAACATGATTCTGCTTCTCCATCTCTGCTTTTTATATTTTAGAAAGAAAATCCCTAGAAAATGGCTTTCTTGGAGACATTTCCTTTCAGAGACTATACTAGAGCAGAAAATGTAATTAGAATGGAAGGCCCCCACTAAAGGTTTTATACATTTGTCCTTTAACAGGCTATTTTAACACTGGGAGTAGTATAGCTAAGGCAAAATAGGCTGTAAAATCCATTTAAGAAGCTGGCTATATACCTAAGCTATGGTCTTGAGTTAACTTCGCACCATCATGGCAAGAAAGCTACCAAGCTAGCTCGGATGTGTTTGTGGGAAGGATGGCAGCATAGCCCAGAGTCTTCCTCTCTGCCAGAGAGGCAGTGTCCTTTCTGTGCATCAAGCATGGCGTTCCAGGAAATAGCCTGATAGTCTCTGAGGCCCCTCAGCTCTTTAAAACATGGTCAGTGGGGAATAAGCCATCTGGTTTTAAATTTAGATGGCCATCAAAAAGGTCTGGCATGTGAGAGCTGCTACGGAAGATCTAGATTTTAATTTCTTCTGTTTGTTGAGAGTCAGGATGACTGAGGGCAGAAAGTAGCAGCCTTTGAATCTAGTGGCAACTGCCTCTTTAGGAAACCAGTAATTGTGACCTCTGATAAATGCTGGGATACAAATGTGATCTTAATTTAGGACTTCCAGTAAATTCAGACTAACATGTAACCAGGCAGGAAAAAGAAAAATAAGAATTGTTATTCCAGTGGCTCGTGATCAGCAGCCAGAATTCATCTCAGACTACTGAATTTTGCGCTGAGTTGATATGGCACTTAGAACTTTTTCACCTGACTCTTCTGGACTTTGATCTTCTCAAACACTTGAGGTCTGCAGAGCCTTGCAGCATCTCCAGCAGTGACAGTGGTTAAAGCAGCAGTTGCCTTTGTGGTTCTGTCAGCTCATTCAGAAGTTGAGTTTTGGAGGTAGACTCAGCTATTTGCTACTCTGTCAATGGAAACCCTAAGTCCAGTGGACATGGTGACCTGTTTTTGAATTTCTTCTGACACCAAACAGTGATTTTAAAAAAAGGGAGTTGGTCTGTTAGCCTTGAAAGTTTTCCAGGGTCTGGGTTAGCATTCCCTGGCTTCTTGTTCTTGAGTCACTGCAAATTTATCCATACTTGGAAGAGAGCAGGGTATGTCAGAGCAATGGTCTTGAGTCCTCTGCAGTTGTGTTCTAGGCCTTACTTCATGTCTCCAACACTTAAAAATAGGGAGCAGTACATTGAATCATTCTGTTGATGCCGTAGCCTGGAGGGGCCTTGTTTTTTTAGCTCTGGATTTGTACAGGTTTTGTTTCAGTGTCTTGATTTTACACATGTAGGTTTTGGCTTCTGCTCTGTATATATATCTCATGAGGAAGATGGCCAGTAGGCCTCATAGATATGTTACATATTTATAAAGGAGCTTTCTGGTTGATCTAATAAATAGCACATTCCTTGGAGAACAGCAAGGGCCTGCAGGGAGCTCTTTGACATCCCTGACCCTTGGTGAGGTGTTGCAGAGCAAGCTAAGGTCATTCCAGAGGTTATGTTTTGATTTTCTGTTTCTTTAGGTCAGCATTAAGTGGAGGGGATTAAGGGATTTTTAGCAGTCTGTGTGAGGGGTCCACTGCTGGGCATAGCCTTGAAAAGAATGTTTGTCATTCCCACTGCCTGCTGTGGGAAACTCATAGGATCACTTCATCAAGTGCTGGGATTTCTAGAGAGTCTTAAGCAAGAAAGAGCCTGAGGCAAGATATATCTTTCTTATCTGGCAGTGACATTTCTACAGGAGATGTTGTTTTACAGCTTTTTGATTGATTTCTCCTACAATCTTAACTTTAGGCAGAAGGAGGAGGGTGGGAAGAAAGTTAAGCATTTTGTCTGAAGTCTTTCTCTTGGTTTTGCTCATGTGAAATTTAATTTATAGCTATTTAGATCACAATACTTAGAGGAAAAGTTGCTTGCCTTATAATTTGCTGTTTGTCCCAAACCCTGAATTAATTAACTAGCTCATGCATTCGTATGCTAAAGTCATTTTACTCAACCTACTGGTGTTAAAAAGTGATGTCAAAGTGTGGGTTTGGCTTGAGGGAAATCAGTGCAGTGAAAACAGGGGATTCTCTTGGGGCAAGCTGCGAGTCCCAGCTCTGGCACTGTTCACTTGGTGCTGTCATCTGGGTGCGAAACCTCCCGTTCCCTCTTTTCGTAATTCAGCCTGTGTCATGCAAGGGATGCACCCACACAGAGTGAGGCAATGCAGCCATAGGAAGGCTGCACTCTTCCACGTACATTCGTGGTGGTGAGAAACAAGGTTTATTAGCTGGTGTGGTTCAGGACAATGCAAGTTTTTCCACTTCCAAGATCTGAATTGGCTTTTGTTTTCATAAGGCACTGCTTCACACAGTCCACAGCCAAAAGACACTAGGGGTTAAACATTTTAACAATTCTATCAGGGTTTTAAATATACACATTTTTGTAGCTTCTAATTTTCTAGAGATGTCCAGGCATGAAGGTGTCCAAGTGCTTTCAGATTATTAGCAAAATTCTCCATTGTTGTATCCTTTATCTGTCATCTTCCTTCTGCTTGACTTTCCTGTAATGTCTCCCGGTGGCTGATAGTACTGCAGTCAACATCAAAGCAAGGAACTCTTCATTGTCTTTGCTCTGCACTATACTGACGTACCCCAAGTTTGATCAGAAATCTTCTGACTTAATTCTGCCTACCAAAGTCTGTCATTAAAGACAACAGCAGTATGGCATAAAAATCTCTGAATCCCAAAAGAGAATTTTGCACGTGAATATTTGGTGAAGAGAAGGGTTCTGGTTAGGTTTCCAGCATATTGTGACTTCGTGATTTTGTATCTTGTATTACTCAAACCATCAATTACTAATAGCTATTTGTCACAAAATCCCAGTGATATCTCAAGAAATGAATTGTATTGCTGGAAAACCAGGTATCACCCCCAGAACAACCAAAAGGAAACAGGTTTGCATTTGCAAGACACAGACAGTGGAACCTGTCTGGTTCACAGATGGGAGGGTCATTCTTTTCATTGCTAATTGTGTTACAGAGCTGGTGTCTTTCAACAGGAACTTATAATAAGATTATCTAATTATGAATAATTTTGTTTACCAGACAGTTTTCCTTTGGGAATAATCAAAGTTTCTCAAAAATTAATCACCTCAAATGCATCCTATAGTTGGTCTCCTAGCACTTCTCAGTGCTTCTTTCCTGGGTGTCTCTCTCTCACCTTTGATGATTGTCCCAGAAGAATAATCTTTTGCTATTTTAATGCACCCCCATTGTAAAGACCTATCACTTTAAAGATATAATTCTCTTATTGTTTTCTTTTGCTTTCCATAAGCACAAGTATTTGAAAGAATACCTGTATTCTTTATTCTTCATTCTTTAGTAAGAATGAAGGCTAGAAGGTGTTATTAGAGGCCTGTGCCGCTCCCCATCACTGCAGAATGTGAACATATTCTATGTAAAACAGCAAGGTCATTGTGGAGTATGTGTGATCTTCAGGATAGGTTCTGTCTCATCCTTTCACATAATTACAAATGGGAAATAAAATTAATGTAATGAATTGCTGGCTTTTGCAGATATAGGATAATTGTATTGGGTTCTTGCCTTTTAAAAAACAGCATTGCATCTACTGGCATGATGTGATCCAAGAATACTGATCCATAAATATTGCTTCTTTCTGCATCTCCAAGGAAATCTGCAGGTTGTTTTTGCAGAAAACACAGCCCTTACTGCTGTCCATTGCAACATCAGCCCCAGCATTGCAGCAGTGAAAGTGTGAAGTGTGGGATCAGGTCCCTCTGTGTTCTCAGATAGATGGATAGCACCACCTCCACAGGCTTGCCTTCCTATTTTCTATTTCTTTTAAATTTCCCTCTCTCTCATTATTTCAAAGTTAAGCCACATAAAACCTGCCCCCAAATATCTGTCTGCTGACTGAGCTGTTGAATGCTGATTCCAGAGAAATGAGTCTGTCCTGACTGGACTAATTAAGTTGGCCAAGGCACTTGAGACAAGCTCAAAGAGTCGCAGTGGGAAAGGGAGGGAGAAACACCAATTTCTTATATGCAAGTATTAAAGGAAACCAGCTGCTCCAAAATACCCTTGGTTAGTCAGTGTCTCCACAGGCAGTCTGCTAAGGGAGCAATATCTGGAGCTTAGTAAAGCTGACTTTTTAAAAGGCAGTACTTGAAAAACAGAAGGATCCATTTTAATTTTTTTTTAATCCCCTTTATAGTCAAGTTTGCTTTCACCCTATCTTCTAACAAATTGTACTTTGGCTTCTGCAACCTTTTTTGCAAGGCTGTTAAAGGGTATGTGGGACCATCCTAGCAGGAGGGCTCTACACAAGGTACTTTACCCTCAGGGTAGGAGCTGTGTGCTAAAGCCCTCTTCTGTTTTCAAGCAATTGAACCAGACTGGTCTGCTTCAACTCCAGAGTTTTTACTGTTGCTGCTGATTTTGTGTGCTTTGTAGATTATGCTGCACCAGTTCCACCTTCAATGTTTTTCTGGTCTTTTAGACAAATGGACAGAATAACAATGGTTTGAAATGGAACCAAGAGCAAATGTGAAGTAGAAAGTCCCATGTCTTCCTTGGCATGTCATTACTAAAGGCGGTAAGAGACTTATCTTTCATGTCTTGTCCAGTATCTCTTACAGTATAAGCTAGCTACTCATTTTTGCAAGTGCTGATAAATCCTGTTTCCTAGCTGAAGTCCAGCATGAGTAATTATATTCTTTGTACTGAAAATTGCTCTGCAATTTCATTTGAACATATTTTTGACTTCCCAAGTTAAATTGTGTGGCCCAAGAATTGCCAGATGACAAGTGCCAACTCTTAGCTCTGTTTTAGATGTGCAAACTCTCTGAGAAAGAGGAGAAGGAATGTTTGTCCCTATGAAATTAGTTGTTAGTACTGTTCCCTATGGCTCTTCATAGAGTCCAATACACATCTTCATTGCAGTGAGAAAGGAAAACAGTGGGGAGTATCCAGCTGAGATTTGTTATGTGACTAGTTGTAATAAGGAAACAAAGCTGGTGGATTCAGTCTAATCAGAATTCATCCTAGAGCTGAGCTTTGTACTGTGAAGTCCTCACAAAGAAAAATGGCTTCTCTCCTTTTTCCTTTTTTGTTTTTCCTTGCTACTTCATTAAAAAAAAAGGTGCAAAGGAAAAATGAATGATTAGTTTTTCAATATTACATTATGTTTTTCTGTATCTGGGTAGTCTTCAACTAAATAAGGAAGTAATGAAAGCAAGGTAAGGAGAGAATAGGACTTCCAGAAGAGCTGTTCCAGCAACTGCTTCACTATTTTCTTCTTTAGGAGACCTGAGCGTAAATCACTTCCCTCAGGAGATTTTCTACATTAGGTGAGTGGCTTTGCTTTTCCGCACCTCAGCTCCTCAGTTGTACAGTAATGCTGAGAGCATTGCCTTGCTAGAGCTTGCTGTAGTGAATACCAGCTCCCTCTGTTTTCAGGGGGATATCCACTGGCTGGGGATCACTGCAGCACTGGTGCTCCTCTTTTTTTCTGCTGAGGATGTTGGACTGTGGTTCTAGCAAATGCTATTCCAGACTTTACTCATTTCTCACTTCTCTAGTCAGAGACTGCAAGAAAGGGAGAGACCCAAACCAGTGTGGTGGTTCTTTTTCAAAGAACTGGTGCAAGACTTAGTATTTTGGGCAAAGTGTGAGAGTGTTTGGGCTGCTGCTTGTATTTCTCCTTCTCCACAGAAAATGCTGCAGATTCTTTGTATGTATGTGCACAGTGGGAGAACATGCCCAACTGAGATCCAAACAGAAATGAAACAGAACTCGGAAAGTTCAAAGTTGAGACAATCCAAGTTCTTGCTACTAGGGGAAAAAAAAGCTCCTCTACTTTTCCTTTATTAAAACAAACAAACAAAAATCCCAAACAAACAGTAAAAAACCAGAACAACCCCCACCCCACTCATCTTCGTTTTAAAATGCATGTATTTAAATCAGCACACTGCTTTTGGAGATGGAAGAGAGAGAGAGAGTTCTATTCCCAAGGCCTGTTTTTAATCATCAGATGAATTTTGAGAAAACCTCTGAACATTCAGCACTTGTGGTCAGTTTTCCCTGCCCAAAAAACGAGTGGTTTTTGCAGACATTCCATAAACACAGGAAGCTTTGACTGTGTCTCTAACAGATAGGGAGACAGAAAAGTAAAATACACACAATATAAAGGCAAAAGCTAAACTTGCCATGATAGTTTAGAGGAATGTACTCCATAAGCCTGACTCTATAGCCAGAGCCAGATGTTTCAAACAGAATATCCCAAATTTGTAACATCCAATTCTGACATAACCTGCCTGTATTTTAGATTTCTTTTGAATTATTGATTTTGCTCCCTGAAGCATGGCACTATATTCTCTTTGAGTCTCTGGTTTGATTTGGTTTCTTTGGAGGGGTAAAAGAGGCAGAATAAAGGGCTAAAAAACTGCTGTGGAGAATTCCCATGGTGTTTAGCTTCCTGATCGTCTCATAACTGCTTTTAATTTTTATCTGACAAAATAGTAGCCTCAATTTTATCGACAAGAGGAAGTTTCATGGATTTGTGCTATATCCAAGTTTTCATCCATTCTAAATTATTTGTCTTCCAGCTCCTTACTGTCTCACTTTTCTTCTGAAGTAAGTGTAGCTAAAAAGAAGTTCCTGATTATCTTTTCCTGCACCATTTGTTATTTTTATATAATTGTTGTTAGTCTCCTTTATAAAAGAAACACTTAAGTTCCTTTCACCCATGGGTTTTTTTCAAGAAGTCTTGACTTCGTTTAATTCTCTCTTCAGTCTTTCCCCTCACCTTTGCTTTTGCCGAGTTGCTCACCAGAACTGAAGCCACAAATACAGATGAAGGTATTGCTTTCCCTTTCAAATAGCCTTTTAATATTGTAATTATTTTCTTTTCCACTAGAGTGTTAATCTTTCTAACCTCATCAGCCCAATGAACAGATATTTTAACAGAACTGTCAGCAATTAGCCACCTGAGCAGTTATATTTCAGTGATTAGTAAGTGAAATTCAGAACATTTTCCCCAAAGTACATTACTTCTTTCTGAAAAGTAAAGAATTTGCCTGATGTTAGTCTGTCCAGTTTTTTTCATTTCAACCCAGTTAAAATCACAGGAGAGAACCTTTAACTGGGATATCCCTAACACTTTATGATGGTTTCTGTAAATAAGTTGTCATTGTTGGAATAGCAGAATCCAAGGGCTTTTAATCATTCTGAATTTAGGATTATGAATCAGAATAGGATCATGGCTTTTTAGAATCAGTATTCTTTGACAACCTTCCTAATTTTTAATTGGTTTTCTAAAATTCTCTGTTAATATTATTTCTTCCTTCACAGATGTTGTCATCATTGTCAGCCTGTTTGTCAACAGAAACCTTGTTCCAGAAGTTTTAGTTCTGTGGAAATGTTTGATACTAAAAAAATTAATCAAATGAGACAAAAAAGCCCCAACACCTGGATTTTGAAATCTCTATAGTGAAAAAAATACTAAGTATCTTTCATTATATTATATAATATTGATGGTATTAAAATAACAATGGAAAAGAAGAAGAAAACAGTTTTTGTAACGTATATTCCAGCAGATGTTTCAGATTTCCGTTGCACTATTCTGCGGTAGATTCCTGTGTGAAAAGTTTAGTTACTATTTCATCAAGAGAGGGCTCCTTAATTTTTGGTGTGGTTTTGTTTTACCCCAACTGCTCTGTGTTAACAAAGACAAGTTAAAATATTGTATGTTCTATTGCACTCTACAATTAGGAATTATAACATATGAAGTATTGTGTTGAGAAAAAGTCCCCAACAACTTATCATTATTGGGTTTATGCTGAAAGCTGTTTCATTTGGTTTGGTGGAACTCTCTATTAGCATCCCAGTTGGTTTCCAGTTAAAATCTGCTTTTGATGTATCCCTGCTCCATCCTTCTGCTTTCTCAAATCAACTCAGTCTGAAACCTGGAAAAAAGTGATTTACATTGGGTTTTTAAAATTGAAAGCATGCAGTGTCTTTGCATCCTTTATTCTGCTGAACCACTTTTTTCAGCAGTGTTTTTGGCTGGTTCATACGTCACAAGCTTCTACGGGAGATGTGGGCAACCCCTGTAAAGGCAGGGTGCTGAATTAGATCCTATGCAGGTTTTCAAAGGCAGAAATGTAGCAGTGAGATCCCCTCCTCACTGGGAGCGGCTGATTCCCAGTGCAACAAGATGTGTCTGTGCCACCAGTGTCCCTGAACCCTAAAGGTTTTCACCCTGTGTTTTTGCATATGAAGAGCTTGGCAAAAGATCACCCATGTTGGTGTTACAGACAGATATTGGATCTACTTGAAGATAAACCATATTTTGTTTAGTTAGTCGGTGGGTTGTTGGTTTTTTGGTTTTTGGGGTTTTTTGGGTTTTCTATCTCTGTATGTGTGTGTGTGTATGATAATTAGGCGTGGATAATTAAATACAAAATTTTAGCAACTTTGTGGAAGTAAAGGACTAAAGGACCAGTATGAATAACTGTTACAGCTGTCAACATTTCTATGCTGTTTTGTGGGGATTAATATGCAACCACAAAAATTTCTTCCAGGCAGACACTTGGCATTAAAAGATGCAGTCCAGGATTTTTTTTCCTTACATTTGAATTTAATCCATCAGGCCATTTTTAAGTAGGAAAAAGACTTTGTTTTTGAAAGTTGAGATTCCTGACATAGTTCTGGTTTCAGAGGGAATATTTAGGGAATGAACAAGGGCCACAAGGCTCTGCCTGTTTTGCCCCCATTCTGCCTCTTCATCAAACCTGTTCTGTGTTGTTATGCTTTTGTGCTCTGTCACAGCCTGTAATAGGGGCAGATAAAAGTGTAGCTCTAGGTTTATTCTTCCTCATTTTTCTCTTTCATTCAATAAAAATCCATGACTGATTCTGCCTATTGCCTGTTGATAGCAGATATTTGAGGGCTTCTTTGGGAACTTCTGGAAAATCTCTTCTTGGTTGTGTATTCTGTGCTCAGTGACCACTTCCTATGCCCATGTGTAAAATAAATTAAGCACCCCATAATGTCCTGAAAGTTGTCATCTTTCCCCAGTCATTATAACTGTCTTCCAACAGATAGGTTTTCAGCTGTTTCTGCAAATAAAAGTAAATGATTCATTGTGAAGACAGGAGAGCAGAAATCAATCTAGTCCCAATGCTCTTGCAGTCATGTTTCTAGTGCCAAATTTCTGCTCTTCCAGGGAAGAAAAATTCAGCATTAACATAGCAAATGGTTCATCTCAATTTAAAATAATAAGGGAAGTCAGAAGATGAAGGGGGAGAATGTTTAGAATGTTAAAAAAACTCTCTAATTAGAGAGAGATTAAGAAAAAGAGAATTAGGAAATTTCCTTACTTATAAGTTAAGAACTCCTGAATGGAGGGATCACTCAAAATTTTGTGAGTTGCAAAATGCTCAGCTGGCAGGGAAAATCACTAAGTAACTTGTTCATTTTTCTTTTTATCTTGAGTGTCTAGTTTTGCTTTAAAAATAAGCAGTGTGGGTTCTATGTTGAATTCCAGTACTGAGTAACATAAACCCTGAGGGTTTTTTGTAAGTTAAAAAAAAAAAAAAAGTGCCATGAGGTAACAAAGAATCCACTATTCTGGGTCTGAGTTTTGCTTCATACATTGCCTGTGAACTTAAGAGTATTACTTGTTACTGTTATGCTGTCTGTGGTGGAAAATGGGGTTCTGCTGCCCTAAGATCTGAGAAAAAACTGCGCTGAGGGACGAGTGCTCGGATTTGAAACATAAAAGAGGAAGAGCAGTGCTGTAATCCCTGTTTTCCTCAGAGCCAGCGTGTGCACAGTGGCTTTGTCAGGGTTTGCTCACATTGGCTGTGGCAAAGCTGAGCACAGGCTCGGGCAGTCTCATGCCTTGTTAGTCCAAGCTTCTTGCCACCAGCTGCATTCTCTCAAAGACACGGTTCTCTTAAAAGGAGATTTGGTATGATTCTATAGGATTTCTAGTTCCAGTGATTTTAATGATACCTTATGTAATTCTTTAAAATATTTTAGTAACATGTCCTCCCTCTTTCCCTTGATACTGGTGCTAAGATGTGCTGTATAGATTCCTAGAAATAATTAGGAGATATCCTTGCTAACAGCAACGAAGTGTAAGATAGCAATATTCTTAGTTGTGTACAGTTCTCACAGTGCTTCACAAATAGCAATTTTCCAACCTGTTTTAATTTTTTTCACAATATATAGACTCAGAACCAGAGGCAGAAAGCAGGTAAGTCACATGGCAAAGGCACGAACTGGGAATCAGTGATAAACCCTCATTTAGAAAGAGGGTTCCTTCCTTTCATTTGATCTCTACAATGTTTTATGAGCTTTTAAAAAACTTCTCTTTTAATTTAAAAAATCATGTAATGTTTTAGAATCCAATCCATTGAGACAGTTCAGTTTGTCATTTGTTTACTGCATTTAAATTTAAAGGAAATGTTTCAAAGCTCTTAAGAAATTTGGCATTGTCATTTATTGAATAAATTATTGATTTGGGGGGAAGAAACCAAAAACATTCTCCCCCAACCATTTTGTTAGAATTCTTGAGAGCTTAAGGTCTTCATGCTTTGAAAAGCAGTTGTTAAACAAAATAAACTGCATGCAGGAAGTAGTGAAATTTAATGTCATACAAAGTTCAAAAAGGATAAAAAGACACTTAAAGAGCTTAGCTCAACATCAAGCTCCTGCATTAATACTGAGAACTGATTCACCTCATGTAGGAGGTGGAAGGATCCCACTGTTTTTGTTTTAAAATTGTCTTTTCATTAATCTTAAATATTCCATACATAATATTTCAGACCAAGTTTTTTTTAATTATATGTTTTTTTAACATATGGTGCAGGAGCATATTATTTTCCCTGTATGTAGAACACTCAACAGCCAGAACTAGGTATTTTATCTATACATCCATCCTGAGGTTGTATTTTGCAGAACAGGGGAGGTTCTGCAGATACCCTGTTTAATTAGAGAAGACAATAATTGGGTTTGCTCTGCAGAGAAAGCCCCATATTTGCAATCCCAGCTTTAACTCCAAGCAGGCTGCGGAGTCTATGTTGGGCAGCTCAATATCATGCAGAGGCACTAAGCAGAATTTGGTCTGCAGTGCTGTAAGTTTTAATTAGACATTATACCTTTGGGTACTGAAGCAGCTGAACTTCTTTCAGTTCTGACACTGACTTGTCTGACACTTGCTTGGGGATTTTTACAGGGTGCTCATTATGTGATACACACATGCCCAAAGGATCTGTAAAGTGAGCTGGGTAATAAATGATGCTGTGGGAAGAAGAAAAAACAAATAATAACCCTACCAGGAAGTTTTGAATGTATCATTGTCTTAAGTGCAGGAAATGGAGTTATACCCTGGAGTATTATAGAAACAGGCATCTGTATCTTGCTTTACATCAAAGTAATGTGGGAAGGATTTAGAGCGAACAAGAAGGGCTCAGGTGAAGCATACAATATCCTTTAGTGATTTGAGCAGTTGCAGACAACAGAATGAAACTAGTGCTCTGCTTTTGCAAGGAAAATAACGTGCAAAACAGTCCTGTTTTGTGCAACAGCCCTGACAAAACATGGTGTATTGCTTTTCTAATCCAAGTTAAGGTCTAACTGCTCAGCACGTATCCCACCTTCTGACTCAGGATTTATTTCAGCAGACCAACAGATCTTAAAATGCAATTTACCTGTTGAACACTCAAATTCAATACATCACAAAATGTTTTAAAAGTCACCCTTTTTTCCTTAGTATTCACTTCTCCTCAGTGTACGCATGTTACGTACCTGCGGAATGTTACTGGGTTTGTTGATAAAAGCAGGAGCAGATGAGTGAACACCGGCCAGATCTTGCCTTGAAAATCCTTCAGGCCATCAGATAACAGCAAAAACTAAAAGCTGCATATAGAGAAGTTGAACTGGCAACCTGTCAGGGATCCAAAAACTGCCTCTGCTTTAGACTCGTAGTAGTTGTCAATTTTAACAAGGCCTTCAGGAGTAGCTGTTAGCATGCAAAACCTTCATTCCATCAGTGATGAAAGGAGTCAGAATGTCCCACTATGAGTCCCACTCATCTTTGTAGCTTAGATGAATGAGTCCAGAATATCTAAATCTCACTGACACTCAGCACTTTTATGTTTTGTAGTCCTGATTCTAGAGCTGTGTGCTAAAGAAGAAAGGTTGTGAGCAGCCTTCAGTTTCTTCAGGATTTGTGTTTCATGTGCTGGTGTTAGATGTAGAATGTGCAGCCTTTGGGTTAGAAATCATCTTTTCTCATAAACTGCTGTACTGAAATTGCAATCAACAAAGTAAAACTTTTGCCAAAAGGCCACTGGGGAATTCTGGCTCTGGTTAAGCTCACTGTTGCCTGCACTGGGAAGGTGTGCAGGTGATTCTTTGTCAGACGTTAACTTCAGCCACGAGCTTCCAAGAGTCAGCTGGCAGAGGGCTCTAGTAACAGTCCAATTGTTTGCTAAGCTTGTTGTTCCTGTAGACAAATGAATGTTAAAATAGCTCCTAATGAAACTTTAGCTCCTGGCTGGCTCCTAGGCTGTTATTCGGCTGTAGCAGCTATGCCATTTGAGTGCCAGTTTTCAATTCTACTTGATTAACAATTCCTGCAGACCATGGGATGGTTGGGATGGATGTTAAACACACTGACAGGCAAAGGATTACCACTTCCAACGGGTTTATTGTTGACACTTGCAGACTGCTGCTTTGCCACCCACTATTACAGTGGCAGTGAGGAGATGGGAGAGGTTCTAGACAGGTTTCAAACCAGTGTGTTGCTCAGTAAAACTCATCTGAAAATTTGAAAGAGGCCATTTTAGCTTCAGAATGAAAAGGAGCTGTGAGCTCTAATTATCTGCAATGACCTTAATGCTTGAAATGGGCACCTGCATGCTGAAATATGCATGCTGTGGTACACTGCATTAACTACAACAGTACCTTTGTGATGGGTGTGCAGAGACTTCTCTCTGCTGTTGCCCAAGGGCTGTTGTGTGGCAAGCCCATGGCAGTCTTGTATCCAACATCCTCGTGTAGCTTTCCCTCACAAATGTAAAGCCATTAATTTTGGCATCATGGTATGTGAGATAATTTTAACTAACTCAAAGATACTTTTCTCTGAAGAAAATTAGTATTCTTCATTGAATTTGTTAACTTGCTATTTCAGATACTCCCTTTGCATCTGGTCACTTGGTTCTTACATTGGAACATAAAAAATATATCTTGTGAGGTTTGATGAATTTACATTCAAATCAGGATTAATTCCAGGAAAATGATCTGGGAATTTGTTTTTTCTATTTCTTTGGGGCAGGGCAGTATGTAAAAGTAAATTATACACACCCATGAGTTCTGCCCAAACAGCTTTTCATAGCAAAAATAGCATGAAGATTAATGGGAACACCAAGTAATTTCTTTAACAATAAAAACGTTAACTGCCAAATAATTAGTGAAATGTTTCAGAGAAAGAAAAAGAAGCTAATGAGAGGACAGATTAGTATGTATTTGTTATTCTTGTGGATTGGATTTCTTGTGTTTACTACTGCTGCATCTCATCTGTCATGCTAATGACATATCAAGTTGCAAAGATCTCAGTGATGCAAAATGCATGTTTGCTATCAGGGAGGATGGGAAAACCAAGATAAGGTTGTGGGACACCTGGAGATAGATGTCAGGAGAGAGTTTGCACCTGGGCTGCACTCATTTCCTGAACTGGGACTAAATATTTTCACAGCTCTCTTGCTGGGGCAGCAGGTCTCAGGCTGTACAAACAGAAGCTCTGAAGTGAGGGAGATAAAGTATTACTTGTTCTGCTACATGATGAATGGCTGTTTATAAAACAGATGCTGCATGTGTCTTTCTTCCCTTTCTCTCCTCAGAAAACAGACTCAGATCAGAAAAAAAAAGCTTCTCTGGGTTTCAGTAGATTTTTTTTTCTTTTATTTTTAAGTATTTGTTGGTTAGCTTGTTTATTTTGGATTTTTGTTGTTCCCCAGTGGGTCTACTTTTGGTGGCAATACGAAAACTTTGGCCAGACCTGGCAGGGTTGGCTGTTGACAAAAATTGACACTGTTTGAAGGCACAGCCAGTTTGGTTCTCAGGATCTTCCCACCAGAAAGGTGAATAGTCAGATCAAATAAAAAGTTTCCTTCTTCCAGAAATAACCTCTTTACCTTCTAGGCTTAAATAATGAATTTTCACAACTTAATTACTTGTTTATTTTCTTGAGGTATACACACAGTTTGATTGAAACAGAATCATTCCTGAAGGTTAAGTGTAGTATTAACTCTGTTTGCTATCAGAAAAGTTGCTTTTCCCAGAGCCAAAATCATGCAGCAGAAATTTCCCATTCCGCTATTTCTTCTTGCTTGGAAATCTCTTAAGACTTCTGTCTAAATTCCTGGGCCATCAGTCATAGGCAGATAGGTTAATTTAGGTTGCATGAATGTGGACATATTTTCCAACATCCTGTCCAAATTCAGGTCGATGCCTTGATGTGTGACAGCTGAGAACCTCCACAAGACAAAACAAACCTTGTCAGTAGAGGAGCACTCACATGTACAGCCCAGCAGCTTCTGCTCATTCACTTACTGCAGCAGCTTTTCTTTTTCCTCCTATACTGCAGGAGTTGCTATTGCTGTACAAACTGCTATGAACTCTGATATATGATTTCAGGACATTCCTAAAACACTTGAACTTTTCCCAGTTGCAGCCAAGAGAAGGGAAATAGCTGTCTGCCCTGATAGTTCTCTACAGCCATCTTTCTACTGTTGTATCAAGGGATGGACATCAGAAATTTAATCAGGTTTCTTGTTTCCTGTTTTTCATTCCTGCTCTGTTCTATTATCATATGTTGCTGTACCAATAAGATCAGTAACACAAAGCTTTTAGAGGTATGTAATGGTATTTATTCTTCGTTCTGCCAAGAAAAAAAATCCCCAACAAAACTGCAAAGTTAAACTTCAGGACACCTTGTAGTCTTGTAGATGTGGCAGTAGATGTTACAACAGTAGTGTATTTATCTATATATAGCTCAAAGCACTGGCAAATGAACTGCTTCACAAGGACGGAACTCTGCCTTTGAAGGTATTGGCCTTCTTGTTGTCCACAACTTTTTCTCAATTTGCATTCAGTAGAACTGGGTTTGAAATCATTTGGCATAGTGTAAATCAGAGGAAATCACAAAATTTGATGCAATTTCTGCCCCAGTGTAAGGTCATGACTGGACTCTTCACCAGGAGAGTCATTTCTTTTTGGATTTTTTGGTTCACACTTCTTTTCAGTTTTGGGTGTTTGGGTACAGTTGATTTTAGTATTTCTTTTTTATTTCCCCCTCATTGCATTTTAATTGCCCTTTTCTGTTACTTGTCCTCTTCACTGTTCTTCTTTTCTCTTGCACAATACCATACTCTAAATCAAAGTGGACTGAGTATTCTTTTCCAAGACTATTTTTTTAACACTTTTTAAAAATAGTAGATTACTGTAGTCAAATTTAAGTAAGTGACTTGAGTGGGACATAAATCCAGCAATATATAAATACAGGTAAACAGTTTTAAATGATATATTATTCTTTTTTTTGTCTGAAACTCACTGAAGCTGTAAAGAGAAGGATGTAGGAAGACATCTTACCAAGAGTGAGCTCTGGGTTTTGTCTTTCTGTTACTTGTTTTTTGTTTATTTTTTTCAGAAAGTGACATTAGTAATTCATAACTACCAGCTAAAGCAAATCTGATTTAGAAGGGAAGCACAACACAAAAACTTGGGAGACACGTTTGCTCGGCTGAAATCTAGTGAATAACAGTAGTGCAATTAGAGTGAAAGGAGTCTAAGGGGGAAAATTAAAAATACCTTCTCAGAGCTATTTTAAGATCTTAGGTCATGAGTTAGGTCATGAGCTTCTTAGCATTTGGTGTGGTATCTGAGTAGACCCTCGGATTATAGATCAGGGCAGGTGCAGAAGACTGTGCTATAAATACTTTTATCCTTAAGGAGTTCACTAACTTCTTGAATGACAAACCAAACAGAAACATTAGTTCTGAAGAGGAAAATTATTGAAATAATTTAAAGCTTAATTTTCCAGCAAATCATCCCATAGTTCTTAGTTACAAAAGCTAAACTGCTCTCCGCTATTACCTAGGAAATGTTACAGAAAACCTTTTAGATGGTTACAGCATGTGTTAAGCATGAGTGGCATGTTCTGGAGTATTTCTGTACTCGTTTGCTGCCTACTGAGCTGTGCAGAGAACTGGCCATCAGGATTCCTACCTTCTATTTTCGGGCATTCTCTTGCCTTATGGTTGGAGCATAGATGACCAATCTCCCCAGAGAAACAATTCCTGGTTTTATGCTTCTTTTAGAAATACTGTCCCTCGATTTCTTTAGTGCTCTTGGAGATCCTTACAGGATAAAATACACTGACTGTACTGGTAAAACCTGCTTAATTTCATCAGTATTGTTATATTTGTTTTTGTAGGTGAATACAGGTGTTTTCAATTTCCTATTTTTTTATAATGTCTCACGCTCATAGTGCTGGCTCCCTTTGTCCAGAATGAACAGTCCTGTTTTACAAGGGCAGCAGACGTCTCAGAGACCTTTGAGAAATTGCTTTGTATTTCATTTATATTTGCCACCCTGTGAGGGAACACTCCACTTTTCAAATGACACATACAGGCTTAAGAGTTCACTCTGACTGACCTAATTTGAATCCTTTATAGTCTTTTAGGAGGGATGTTTTATAGAACTGGTGGAACCAGTTGTAGTATAAAGTTAAGGTGTTATTTCCTGCATATTCCTTAAAAAATAATAATAATAAAAAAAAAAAATGGAAGAAGAATTAGGAAAAGCAACTCCAAGGGCATGTTTCATATTTTTCCAAGTAATTATGTCCACCTACTCTTTTGCCTGTTATCAGAATCAACCCCCTATGACCAACCCAATCTAGTAATTACGTCCACCTACTCTTTTGCGTGTTATCAGAATCAGCCCCCTATGACCAACCCAATCTATGCCCAAAGAGCAGATCTTCCTCAAGGCAAATTTCTGCCTATGTCAAGGGATAGGTGACATGACAGAACCATCATGATATAAGCAGGGAAACTCTACTGTACTGTCAGTAAGCTGAAAGTGTGGCATCATCTACTCATAGGAGGAGTTGTGAATTTCAAAACCAGGTATTCTTTTCTGGTGCTTTGAGTTGGCTGTCTTGATTTGCTAGAGAGCCCAATTAAGTTAACAGAATTCAAAATGAGTACAGTAGGTAGTCCCCAGAAGAAAGTGAAATTCTGCTAGGGAGTTCCTAGACCATTTGTCGAGATGAGATGAGATGAGATGAGATGAGATGAGATGAGATGAGATGAGATGAGATGAGATGAGATGAGATGAGATGAGATGAGATGTGAAAAACATTGTGGTGAAAAACAACAAAAGCTAACAACAGGAGAGAATTGCTATTATGTCAGAAAAGCAAAGTTTGTGCTGCCTTCTTTCTTCAATATGTAAAAATAATTTGTATACAATCTGTCTTCACATACCAATTAAAGAGGGAGAGACTGTACAAGCTATTTCATTTCTAAGCCTATCTTTCTTAGCCAACTGGAACAGAAATTTCCAAGTAATTGAAATTGTTAATGAAAGGTATAGCAAGCATGTTAACACATGTCTGTACTTTTCATATTCTCTCCAGAAGGAAAAGGAAAATTAAATCACCATCAGCCAGTTCAGCCCCACGGATACAGAGTCATCTTGCTATAAACAAAGCTTATTAACTGGACATTTTCATGTAAGTAGAACCTTAAGATTTTGTTTTTCTGTGGAGGTGATAGCATTCTTCAGGTATTTTTTTAAAAAGCTTTTGAGTTCTTGCCCTTCTGCCCATATCTCATACTTTCTCCTGTATCCTAGAGGTTCCCATGTCATGGCTAACATTCTTTTAGAAAAATAGAGCTGCACAGGCATTCTTTTAAGAGCCTATCAGCACCACTCCCAAATTAGCCAGACAGGATACTGTTTGTTTAATTTCGCAAGACATTTGCTTTCCCCAAAGTGAGAAGAGCTACCTCAATGAATTCCCATCCATGATTCTCTATGCTTTTTAAGGCATCTTTTGTGGCAGAGGAGTAGTTCTCCTGAACTAGAGTCAAAACGTACCAATACATTTAACAATGCAGTCAGGTTGTTGAACAATATGTAACTAGGTATCCTTTAAATATTCACTATACTTACCTCAGAGAGGCCCTAATCTGTTCTAATTGACTACAGTGCAAAATCAAGATAAGTGCAAAGAGAAAAACTGCACTTTAGAGTTGGCTGTGACTAAATCTGCAGGCTTTTATGATACTCTCGTGTTGTGTTTTAAAACATTCTGTGGCAATGCAATGTTTTACTTAATGATTTTTACCATTTTTACTGTTATTGTTGTAGTAGTTTGGTTATTAAACCAATGCAGTGAGAAAGGACGGCAGTGAGAAGTCATCTTTTCTTTAAGTAGGCATAAGGAAAGCTTCTGCTTTGACAGCTGACTTCTGCTCCCTAGGAGCAGTGCACAGGAATCCCAATGCCTGGTTGTGAGCCTCTCTGAATTTTGTGTAGCTCATAGGTGACTTCAGAGTATGGCCTTTCTCAGGACCTGGGGAAAGTAACTGTTGGTCTGAACCCTCATCAGGGGGCTTTGCTATCTTGAAGAGCTGAAGTTTCATGGTGCTGCTTGTTGAAGCTCTGCGGGAGCTGGCCTCAGGGCCTGCTTTGCAAATCCAGCCCTTATGCCCTGGCAAATACCGTGGGCCAGAAGCTGTAGGACATTCCCTCCTCCTGCAGAGTAACATCAGTTCAGCTGGTCCAGTGACAGCACCAGGGAGGAATTTTCTGCTACAAGTACTGAGTGTAGACAAAGAGGCTGCCTAATTTTCTCTTTGTGCAACCCAAATCCTGTGGGACTCAGGCACATCCCTGTACTTTCTACACTGTACGAGGGAGTGTGTGTCCTGAGGACAACGTGCTGAGTCTTGCTCACTCTGCTGATGAGACTGTGAGAGACCCGCCAGAAGTAAATTAAATAGGTCTCCACTTAATTATATGTTATTTTGTTAATTGTCTCTCTGCTGCTGTCCCTTGCTGGCATTACAGAAGGGTGCAAGTCACCTCTGCGGCTAGTTTCCCTACCCCAGCTTTTCCTGGGTTCCATCCCTCGCAGCTCCGGGTACCCCTGGCAGAGCATGGTCCCCGCACTGTCCCAGCTGAGGGGTGCAGTAGGTCTCGTCTGCCTTTTCGGTTCACTGTTTGCACCCTTGCGTGTGCAGTACCGGGGTACGTCTCACTGCAGGGCCAAGAGCCCCGGCCGGGTACTGCAGAGAAGAGCAGTGGGAAGCTCGGGCAGCTCGGCTCTGTCCCTGCCCTGGGGGGTCAGGGTCACACCTCAGCCCCTTCCCCTCGGTGTGGGTCCCGGCGGAAGCCCTGTCCTACTCTGCCCTGCCCGCAGCCCTGCTCGGGTTTCGCCGCGAAGTCTGGGCTTCGTGCTCGGCACTGCACGGGCCGGCCCAGCGCCCCGCCGGCCGCAGTCGCTGTAGCCTGGCTGTTGAGCAGAGGTGCCCCCTCCTCTCCTCCTGCGGCTGCCGGGGGAAGGTCTCCCAATGCATTCATTCTGTACGTGCATGCGGTTAACCCTTTACTGCCCGTCCGGCAGCCCCCATGTCCCGCAGCCCCGCACTCCCCTGACGCCTGGCGCGATGGGCTTCGCCACCCTTCTGCCATCGAACAGATTGATTTCCACGGCTCAGGACGGGGCTGGTGTCACCCAGACGCCCTGTCCGCCGCCAACAGCCTTCCAGCCCGTCTCCTTCGCTCCCCGCGCTCCGGCTTGCTGCGTATTTTTTTTCTCCCAGGAGCAGCAGCGAAATGTCCTGTCCTGCCTATTTGGAAATGGGAACAAATTGCTTCCCCGCCTTACCTCGCCCATCGCATCCCATATATAGTCATACCTACGGTCAAATGGCAGGCGGCAGCGAATGGGAAGGCTGTGCCTTCCAAAAAAACCCGGGGGGCAGTGAGAGAGGGAAAGGGGTAGGGAGGGGAGGAGAGAGGGGAGGAGGGAAGGAGGGAGGGAAAAAAAAAAAGCCCTTTCCAAAAAAGTATTGGATGTCTTGAGGAATGCAGTCAGCCCCCTGGGAAAGTACATATCTGTGAGGCGCTCCCTGCCCGCCGCTTGCACTCGGCTGGCGCCCCGTCCCGCACGGATCAGCCCCGCCGCCCGGCAGCTCCGCTCCGCTCCCCCGGGGGCCGCGCCTGCGTCCGGACTCGGGGCTGTCCCGCAGCTTTTCAAGTTTTTCTTTCGGGAGCAGTTCGCGCGGGGACGCGCCCTAGCACACCGCCACCATGGATGCCATCAAGAAGAAGATGCAGATGCTGAAGCTGGACAAGGAGAATGCCTTGGACAGAGCCGAGCAAGCCGAAGCGGACAAGAAGGCAGCGGAGGAGAGAAGCAAACAGGTCTGCACTGAGGGCCCGGGCGCAGCCAGCGCCGGGGCACAAGTCTTTCTAGGCGACTCTCCTTTTTTTTTCCCTCCTCCCCTCTTCTTCCCCCCTCGCTCTACCTCGTTGTATTCCACCCCCGCGCCCCTGCAGAACTGGTTGAACTTTCCCTAAGGCAGGACTTCAGCCTGGCAGCCGCCGGCTGGAGGTTCCTGGGGGCGCGGCAGGAGGTCCTTCCCCCCATCCCCACCATTCCAGCTGGGGAGCAGGGCCCTGGGACAGCCGCGTGGCCTCTGTGCCTTTGTCGCAGGGGCACGGCTTAGAGAGGCTGCCTGGAACACCTAGTTAGCACTGAAGAGATGTGCTGTGATTTGGCAAAGGACACTTAAAGCTGTGTTTGCCCACTCCAGCATCACTGAGCAGACTTGTCCAATTCCAGCTGCACCACCCCCCCTTCTCTGGACGCATGTCCCATTTATTTGCCCTTCTCCAAGCCCCCTCCTTTACACCTGGGGCTTTATTCGACTGGGGAGGGGGACACGTTGTTTGCACGCTCCTGGGAGATCCTGAAGGAGGAGGGAGGAAGGGAGAGTGATTTATAAATTCATTTCGCACTTTTCTAAGCCCAGGGAGAAACATATTTGTGCGTTATATTTCCTCTTGTGCACCTAGTTAGAGGATGACATTGTGCAAATGGAAAAGCAATTGCGTGTGACAGAGGATACAAGGGACCAAGTGCTGGAAGAGCTACACAAGTCTGAGGACAGCCTCCTCTCCGCAGAGGAGAATGCTGCCAAGGTATCGTGCCCTTGCCGCAAGCAAAGAGGATCTAACTGTCTCTCCTTCTCTCTCTCTCTGTCTGTCTGTCCTTTTCTGTCTCTTCTGCACTCGCACCTCTCCCTTTGCACGATCACGCTGCCTGCTGCACCTTTTCCTCCCCGCCCTCCCCTCTCCACCGCTTTCCACCCGAATCACAGCTGGAGGACGAGCTGGTGGCTCTACAAAAGAAGCTGAAGGCCACTGAGGATGAGCTGGATAAATACTCCGAGTCCCTTAAAGATGCACAGGAAAAGTTGGAACTGGCTGACAAAAAGGCCACAGATGTAAGTTACCCCCATCCCTTTCACCACAAGCCCAGTAGAGAAACCACAAACACCCTCTGCTCAGGACAGCCTGGGCTCCTGCCCAGCGACACTCTAAAGCTTTGCTGATGGCAGGGTCCAGGCACCTCCTGGGCAGGGAGGTAGGAAACACAGCACTGCCTCCCTGCATGAGGTTTGCACACTATCAGAGGCATTTGATTGGGTTTCTGCTCACTTGACGTGCTTTTCATGTGTACTTGCCATTCCAGATGTGAAAGTAAAGAAATGGTGATTTATCTGTTCAGGTGATGGGTAAAACAGGCTGGAACAACACTGTCTTGATAGTGAAACAGAATCAGAGGGTTAATAGCAAGTAGGTGCAGGAGAGGGAGATCCAGAAGAGCAAGGGCTGCTAGTTCTGTCTTCAAGAGAGCTGTTCCTTGGCATGCATGTGTTAGAACTGCTGCTAGATACTAGTTTGGCTCACTGGTCCCCAAGATAAAAGGTCCTCTCCTACTTTTTTTTCCTTGGAAATCAGTGGAACTGCTTCACTTCTCAAAGAAAAGTTCAGTTTTGTGTGACAGAAAATTGTCCGGAAGATGATACTTGCTAGTTTTGCGGTTCAGAGGACAGAGATCCTGGGAGCAAGCTGGGAGATATATATAGCTCAGCACTTTATATGGTAATAAGGCAAGAGCTTGTGCCTCTCCCAGGCCCTCATCCCACCCACCTGTCTGTCCCTGACATGCATTTAATGTATCGCATGCATGGAACCATAAGAGCATGTTGTCTCTGCAGTTAAGGTGCTGGTCTCTATTGCTGCTGTTGGACAATTCCATTCTCCCTGAGTAAATCTCAGGTCTGAATTACAGGATTAGGTGAAAATACAGTATTTCCAAAGCAATGACCCTCCTTTTCCTATAGTTCAGCTTTAAAAGTAAACCTCAAAGCCATAATGAAAAGGAGTTGCCACAAATGAAGCAAGCAAAGGATTTCAGGGGGAGGAAGGATACTTTCAGAAAGGGAAACGTTACAAACAACAACTTTGCTTTTATCTTACTTCTAAAAGGAAGAAAGGATTGAAAAAGGTTTAGCTTCAGTATAGCAATTAAGTTACATGGCTTTGAAAGAGAACCCAAGAACTTAACCAGAAGTGTGCAAAGGAACAGGGGAGAGGGTTCCATGTGTAATGTGGATCAGATGTCTGCTCTCTGCATGGCTGCCATAGGAGAGGCAGCTTCCTAGCTGGACGTTTATTTAGGTTGTTCAAAGGAATCGCATATAGATCCAGGGGAGATATTCCTTATATGGAAAAGTATGCAGACTATTTGGAAATAGCTTGCCTAGGATGAAGGCAGGAGAAATGCTACTAGATTCCCATTTTGAAACTAAGGACCTTCGTAGCTGATCCCCATGCTGGAAAACAGCTTTGGGAAGCTAGTTGAGGGCAATTTTATTTGCAGTATTCCTTCAGGTAGAGGGTGGGAGAGTGTCTGGCTTGTTTTCATCGAGGTAAATGCTGTATTTATTTGTATGCGTGGAATATGTCTGACATTTTAGGGACATACTTCTTTTTCGGCAATGCAGGGTATCTTTGGGGCATTGCAGTTGACCCAGTATTGGCCTTATTAGTTTGCATAGTTCCAAGCCTTAGGAAAAGGGCATGGGCAGGGAAGGGAGTGTCGGCTCGCTGGGATGGACTTGCCTTACACTGGGATGAGGAAATCTTACCTCTCCGGTGTGACTCGTCTCCCAAAAGCCCGGCACATCCCCAGAGCGTGCCCACGTGGGAGGGGGCAGCTGCAGCCCCCTCTCCCCTCCCCGTGTCTCAGGAGCCAGGCCCGGTGCAGCAGCATCTGGCGGGTTGCTGGGTGTCATTTTATTATGCTGATATGGGGGCTGTTTGCGGGGAGAGAGGTGGGTCCTGACCCCGGCTCCGCTCCGGTCCGGTGCGGTCCGGTCCGGGGGAGCCCGCGCGCTGCGCCGCCAGGCGGCGCTGCTGCCCCAGCACATCCACCGGGGACGGCCGCGCTGCCGCCCGGACCGGCTCATCCCCGGGCACGACCGGCCCAACTCCGGCCGGACCTGGCCATCTCCGGCCGGACCGGCCCTTCCCGGGCCAGGATCGGCCCATTCCCTGCCACGACCGGCCCATCCCGGGCCAGGACCGGCCCATCCCCAGCCACGACCGGCCGATCCCCGGCCAGGACCGGCCCATTCCCAGAGCGGCTGGACCGTCCTCCGTGCCCGCCCCGCTCCCAGCCCGGTGCCGGCAGCCCCGCCCCGGAGCGTTGCGGCGCGGGGGGACTTCCGGGGCTGCGGCGGGCGGAGGGAGGCGGTGCGGGCAG
>VZRL01001215.1:332535-360908 GCA_013397895.1 Origma solitaria
ACAGGATGGTCATTACCTGCTGGCCGGGCTAGCCGCGGGGCTCGGCCCGCAGTGCTGCGCTCCCCGGCTCCGTAACCCGAGTGCTGCGTGGGGCGGGCCCAGGTGCGCAGGAGACTGCACTAGGTGTGCTGACCAAACAGCAAAACCCCAGTTGGAATGAGGTTGGATTTAGGCGAGATATTTGAGATTACGAGTTTTGTATTAGGCTCTGAGTAAGCTTTTGTGATTTTTTGCCCCCTCAAGTCTTAGTTCTGTCCCATCCAAACGAGTTCATCTATGGGAAGTCAGCATGGCGATTCTTGGGAAGTACGTAAGACTAAGCCTGAGATGGCCCATTGTACCTGACAACACCACAGCAATGTGAGCATACAGCACCAGTGCCTGTACATCTGTAGCGTGTGGTGTTCACCAAAGCTGCTCGCCAAGAGGGGAAAGCAGCAGTAGGCTTGGTTTCAGGCAGAGGCAAGATCAGGTGCGAGTAGCATAGGCTTACGTAGCAGAGAGGTGTAATTATGGGTGGCAATCACAATAAAAAAACTGATAGAGCTATTGTTTGTCTTGCCACTGACCTTTGGGAGTTCCAGCAGCTGTAACTTAATGTTTCCTGCTATAAAATGTACAGTGTTCCTTGAGGCAGTTTTAGTGTCTTCAGTGGTTGTATAAAAGTGAAGCAAAAGAACAAATGTTTTGTGTAGTTTACTACAGTAGAAAAAATTGAGATTATTTGATTTCCTTATAATACGGGCCTTTCTTCACATTCTGGGCAGTAAATTCAAAGGAAGAGCCTCCTGATTACTTGCAGGTGATCTTCCCTATGGAGCAAAATATGACTACTTGTGCTTGTGTAACTACTGCATTCTTGCAGATCACTTGGCGTATCCATTTTTTTCAATGAAGGACCATAAGTCATTAACTTATTTCATAAGGGTTTCTGTTTTTAAAAAAAAATTCTACTTGTTTTCTAAGCTTTGTGGAGTAAAGGGCACTAATATTCCTACTTTCAGTAACATGTATTATTTTGAACAACATATTAAGAGATTTCTATTGCAAGGGGAAGCTTTGCTCTTACCTTTTGTGGCAGAAGGAATAGTGCTGGAGAAGTGATTACAGCTTTCTGGTGAAGTCTTCCCTTAAGAGCTCAGCTATATTGCAATAAAGCTTAGGACCCTAAAGGTTAATGTTGGTCTCTTCTCTGGAGTTGGTTTGTGCAGATGATGTGGAATTCTGCAGAGTTACGTGTACATGGTATTTAAGTTTTTGTGTGGAGGGGTCAGTGCTGGGGTGAATAAAAGCAGAAAACTGAACTCCCAGGCACATGTAGACGTGTGCTTTTTCTACAGTGCTGGCTATGTGTGAGAGTTTTTATTGTTGCAGCTGTATTTCTGCATGCCTGAGGAGGGAGGCTTTGAGAACAGTGCAGCGACCTGAGGTGTGAATCTGCCCTTTCCCTCAGTGTAATGCCTTACATGTATAGCATGTGACCAGCTAGGGTTGTTACGTGGTTTTTTTTTTTCTTCCTGTGCAAGGTACAGATATGCAAACAATGAAAAAGCTACAGCTGTGGCCAAAACGTAGCACAGCTTCCAACTTTTGATTATTAAACCAGATTGTTAAAAGTTTCAAGGTTGTGATTAGCAGCCATTCCCTTAAAGAATCTTCTGTTTGGAGTCATGCATCTCTGGTAATTTTCAAAAGTTTTCATTTTTCTTCCTCCTTCCAGAAAACAGAATCTCCCTTATAATAGTAATAATTAACATCCAGTGGAAACTTATCCATGTCATCGCTCATTGTAAAAATATGTGGTGTATAAGTGCTATGGCAGAAACACAGGGTTACGTTTGCCTGGTAGCTGTGGGAGTGCCCCAAATGTCACTGGGGTTTTTTCCTTCCTTGCCATATAAGGAGAGAAGTCCTGCTCTGCAGAAGAATAACATGGGCCATATAAGGGTGGTTGGTAAATCCTTAGTGAGTTACTGGAGCAGGAAGTGAAAACTTGAACTTTAGTCACCCTGTGTTTTCGAAGCACATTTTATGCTCTTATCATGATGAGGAGTCTTGACATGATAATAATTAACTTGTAACATTACAAATTTCCCTAGGATTGCCTTTATGAAAGGTTATTTTCCTTTTTAAATGTGAAAGTTCAAATCCTTACTGTTTTAAAGCTGGGAGCCAAAAAATACAGGTTTGGAATAGTACTGCATGATTACATAGCTAAATATTTTATGTTTGGATTAATGTGGATCTCTGAGGATGAAGTCTCTTCTCCTTCTGGTTCTATGTGTTCACTGCAAATGCATTTTAATGTTTGAAGATAAAATTGCCTCCCTGCTTCTGTATTACTTTGAGTCATTCTAGCAGGACATCGTAGCTTTTATGTCAAAGGTTGTTTTACTTGTCTGGCCTGTAAGTTATTCTTTCTTGTGTTACATACAGCAAAATCTTTGCTGTGGCCAGCTGTATCCAGCTACCTCTGGTTAGAAAAGAAAAGTACCAAACAGATTCTTTTGGTATCTACTTTTGCCAGAGGGTTGGTTCACCCCTCAACTAGACATCTTAGGAAATTCAGTTGAGTACTTCCTCATATATAGCAGATATATTGAGATATATCTCATATATGTTAGTTTTCAGTAGTAATTAAGAGTGTTATTTTCTAAAGTAATCAACTTTCTAGAATAATTACCTTCTTATATGTATTTTGTGCTTAATATAGTTTTAACAGAAAGTAAGTTTAATAATGAGGTTACCACAAGAAGACTGTTGTAGAACTTACTCTGAAACTTACACAAGTGTAGATTTGAGGCTGTGAGAAGCAAGAGCTTGTAATGGTAAGAGGCAGATGAGTTGCAAGTGTTATGCAGAAGGTTAAGTGAACAGGTAATTCAAGAGAGGCAAATTTAGGGGAAGTTTGAGGATGGCACTATGGGAGAAAAAAAAAAATGTTTTAAGGTATTGCTGCCTGTACCAGGGCCCTTGATGGTGTCTTTTTTGTCAACTCTTGTACAGCTTGCCTGTAAACAAAACTTCTGGGTGTTCGGGCACTTCTTAAATGTTCTCATGCTCTCTCTGTTTCAGCAGTCTCATTGCAAATGCTGGTCCAGGTGTGTTTTACATGTTTACACTGAACCTTTCTTATGGAACTCAGGGAAACATTGGGACAGTTCTTACAAAATACAGTGAAAGGTTGTAAAGGAATTGGTAATTACTTTGTGTTCATTTGATTTAAAAAAGGGGAGGTCTGTAATTAATGTCTGCAAATACAATAACAGAAAATATTTAGGTATGGTGTATAATTCTCCCCGTACCATTCTTTCTAGTACAAATTGTACAGTCCTTGATGTACTTCATTGAAAGGAAGCATTAATAATTTTTTTCTCTGTTAAGCAATAACCTCATAATTCAGTCATGAACATCTCTATGTATGGACTTTTTAGTGGATGAAGTCAGTAATTATGGCAGTGCTGTTAAATGGCACTAACAGGTAATGGGATAACCTTTTACAAGGGAAGATGTTTGCCTTACTATGAATTAATTTCTGTTCTTCCTGTGCTTAGGCTGAGAGCGAAGTAGCTTCTCTGAACAGACGCATCCAGCTGGTTGAGGAAGAGTTGGATCGGGCTCAGGAGCGCTTGGCTACTGCCCTGCAGAAGCTGGAGGAAGCTGAGAAGGCTGCAGATGAGAGTGAAAGGTGGGTGGGGCCACGCCTGAACAGATCATTACCCTTATGACAAAGATCATAATTGCCAGGGTGTGGATTAGGGAAATAAATGAAACCACTCCTGTGTCTCTTTGGCATACATGGACTTCAGTTGTAGCTTGTCTGTAGAAATGTCCAGAATATCTAGGCTTGCATTCTTTTTCTGTTGTGAAGATGAGATTTAAGTGTGGTAGGTCTTTTGATGTATCATGTCACATCCTGTTTGGCCCAGCGCAGACTTCTAATTGGATGACAACTTCTTGATACAGTCTTGTGCTGTCGGGTGATTCTTGCTTTCATTGCGGGTAGAAAATCTCACCTGGAGAATAGCAAAGTGCTGGAAGAGGCTTTGGTTCTCCTGTTGGCAAGATTGGTACATGAAAGTGAGCAAAGGAAAGAAACTGATAGTTCCTTCAGATTCCCAGAAGTCTGTAATGTAAGTTAGGAGCTCAGGATTTGTGACTTTGGAAGATCTTCTCTTTTCCAGTTGTATTTTATATCTGTGATAGAACCTTTTATTGTGAAAGAAGCCCACACATTCTGCACATGTATTTCTACGTTACTAAGGGTGCAGTCTGTTGGAAAGAAATGTGCCAGAGACTCACAGTATGTTTTGAAACGTTCAAGATAATTTTGGGTCAGACGTGCAAAACACAGTGTTTCTTGCTACGAAGGAGTTTCATTTTGCTTATGCCGAGCACAGAGAGATTTTAGGACTCTGACGTGGCAAAACCCAGGAGAGTCTGGCCCATGAACATGATTCTTGTCAGTCCTGCGAGGGTTGTAATATGCTGTTGATGAGTACAAAAGCACAGATGTTTTCAGTCTTATTAGGTCTTTAGAAGCAACACCCTTTATTTACCTTTCTGTAAGGTGAGTTTTTCCTCCAACTTAAAATGAAAAAGAACTGTACAGCTGAGCTACAGTAAGAGCTAAACAAATAAATCACACCTTTTCTTCCTTCCTTCCCTCCTAAGATGTGTCTCATTCCTTGAACTTCTGAAATGTGAGTGCACAGGACTAAATCTATGGTGTGAAAGCTCAACTGTCTGATGTGCTTCATTCACCTGAATACAACTGTCTGAAAGTCACATACCACAAGTAGTAGAGCTGGAGATAAACTGGCAAGCCCTGAACCTTGTATTTCCTGTTTTTTGTGTTTTTCAGAGGAATGAAGGTCATTGAAAATAGAGCCCAGAAGGATGAAGAGAAGATGGAAATCCAGGAGATCCAGCTTAAAGAGGCTAAGCACATTGCTGAAGAGGCTGACCGCAAGTATGAAGAGGTCAGTTGTTGAGTGCAGGTCATCTCCTTCCAAAGCCCATTAGGCTGTGTCTGTAATTTTGTTTTTCTCCTTTGCCTTTTAAGTTCAAAGGATCACAGACACCACTCTTCACAGCTGTGGAAGGAAAACTAGGCACCCAGATACCTCAGGGAACAAGGTGGCAGGAGATTTGTGCTTAGATCTTTGCACTAAAATGTTTGCGAGTATTCCCTAAGCTCTTACAGAGAAAAGTATTTTTAAGTTGCCTTTTGGTAAATGAAAGGGTGGTCTTGAAAAATATCAGATAACTAAGTCTCAAATGAATAATGAAGATGTCACATAATCAAACCTCATGTGTTGACCAAAAAATTAAGAGACCCGCCCCCTGCTCTGTGGGTTCTAGAAACAAGTGATGTGTGCTGCAGCAACGTAATACCCCTGACTGTCCCTTACCTGTCCTTGTAGGTGGCTCGTAAGCTGGTGATCATTGAGAGTGACCTGGAGCGCGCTGAGGAGCGTGCTGAACTATCAGAAAGGTAAGTGTGGAACTGCCCTGTGATGTATGTGAGGTGCTAGAAGAGAACTGTAACTGCATGAAACATTGGCAGCATACTCTGTGTTCAGCTCAAAGCTATGTTTTGCTCATTTACTGTAATCGTTGAAATAAATGGTCAGTGCCAAAGTAAATGTGTTCCTATGTGTGTGCGCGTGTGTTTTGTCACTGCATGCTGTACCTGCACACTGATTTTGTGAATGGCTTTTGTGCATTTCATGTGTTCACTAACAGCCAAGTCCGACAGCTGGAAGAACAGTTAAGAATAATGGATCAAACCTTGAAAGCATTAATGGCTGCAGAGGATAAGGTACTGATACTAATAAACAGTTTTTAGGTTTAACTGCAACCCAAGCCTTTCAGCTTCCATAGCCGGTTAGCTCACTCAGTAGTAACAAATAAGTCCTTGCTATGCTCTTCACTCTCTTTGCATCTTGCTTTGGTGGTTTTCTTTGGTCTCTTTTTTTTGTTTATTTATTCATTTTTACCTTTGAATCTGATCTCCTGTGCAGCCAAAAGAAGCTGAACTGTCTCACGTGTAAAAGCTCTGTAAACGTTTCTGTGTAAGCCAAGAGCTGTAGATAAATTTCTGTCTGGTCGTTGTCTTAATGTGCACTTTAAATAGTATTCGGCATCACAAAGAGTTGCTTTCAATCTGTGATGGATCAGCTGCTTTTGAGGCCGTCCTTTTGCCCTGTAATTGTTTTCATTTTTCTCTATCTTTTCCCCCTATTTTCTCCTGTTTCTTTTGCTTGACTGAATCTTCCATCCGCCCCTATCCTGCCTTCCCTCCGAAATAACAGCAAATGTGCTGAGCTTGAAGAGGAGTTGAAAACTGTGACCAACAACCTGAAGTCGCTGGAGGCTCAGGCTGAGAAGGTAGGCTAGAGACTTATGTGAGAATGTCCCTTACGTTGTCGTCTGGCCTGTGGGGTTTTCTTTGTATGCTCATCACTTTGCAGCATTTCAGCAGGGCTGTTGTCAGCATTGGGATTTGCTACTCAGTTCATGTTTGGCTCCTGTTGGAGCATAGCATATCTTCTAGTTCCAAATAGGTCAGTATTACTTGGCCACGTGTTCTGATGAGTACTCTGACAGGCTTATTACTTCTAGAATGTCCCTCAACATGGCATTGTGTACTGACATTAAATTTCTCTGAAGGACTTTCTTCTTTAAAACTGTAGTACTAATTTCTTCCCAAAGTTCCCACCATATTGCACTGGAATATAACTCAAGGGAAGTTTGACTCTTGTAACAAGCCCTATTATCACAGTCTTGCACATGGAATTAATTTAGTTTTATCTATATTACTTTCTTGTGTACAGATGATCTATTACAAGACTTTCAAATGAGGGGTTTTTTTGGTATATTTGAATACCCGTCTAATACCTGTGATCCTCTTTCTAATTACAGTACTCACAGAAAGAAGACAAATATGAAGAGGAGATTAAAGTTCTGACTGACAAACTGAAGGAGGTAAAATTAGAGCTGTTCTTTGCAATGTATCTTCCAATGCACCTTTGATTCTTTTAATATAAACACTACTTTGATGCTGTAAGGATAAACGTGCTATTTTGGAAACAGTTTAATGTTAAATGTCACCCCTAGAAATTGGTTTGTATTAGCCTTACTATTTGCCTCTTCTTGTTGTACGTTTTTTGTCATTCAAATTACTGCTCCTCTATTTGTAAGTATTCTCTGTGTGTCTCCTAAAGTAGCCTGTGTTTTTCCTGACTTCAGGCTGAGACCCGTGCTGAGTTTGCTGAGAGATCAGTAACCAAGCTGGAGAAGAGCATTGATGACCTAGAAGGTATGGGGGTTTATTTTTCTACTTAATGTGGAAATACGTATCTCTTACACTTCTCTTGTGTGGGGGATTTCGTTGGGGTCTTTTCAATACCCAATTCTTCTGGGCTGACTTGCCCCACTTATATAAATGGGTCTGCCTAAAGAGTAAAGTACACAAAACATTTTCTAAATGAAATGTATTGATAACTTAAATGCTTCAGGTGAACAGTGTTTTGCTCTTGCCTATTTCTTTTTCTCTCATGTTCTTAAGACTCCTCTTGTTTTTTGCTGTATAATCTTCTACATGGAGTATATAAATGTATAGGGCAAATGATCAGATGACAAGTGTTACTATCAACTTAGTAAAAAGCTGATGAAGGGCTGCATTATGTTTGCAATAGTTAGGAATGTAGCAAGCTAACCTAATTTTTTACTGTGATAAGTGTGGGTCAGGGCAGGCATTTTGTGGCATAGACCTGTTGCTGGGTTTTGGTAAAGCTCATACATTATATAGATAATCAGAAGAACAGTTTACTTGACTTCAGAGAGTTTGTTTTAAGGTTTTGGTAAATCTATTGGAACTGCAGCAGAGTAGTAGAATGTGCTTTCTGCCTCTGGAGAAGATAATTCAGTAGGACTTTGTAATTAGAAGTTATATGGATTTCACCATTTAGATGCATTACACTGAATCTAGAATTTTAAGAAGTTTAGTTGCTTGGCGTGGCAGGCTGGGTTCTGCATGAAGGCTATGACATGCCTAAGTAGCTGCTGAAAATTTATGATCCCTGACTCAGGAAGGAAGAGAAGGCAGATAAGTGTTTAGAAGGAGCAAAAATTGCTGTAAGAAGCTGAGTTTACGGCATCACACAAACCAGAGTGGTTTAAAAAAAAAGTGGTAGAAAATGGTAACATCCTCCTTGAGCCTCATGTTTTGGATCTTTTCTCTGTAGCTCCTGTGTGCCTTCTTAATATGCATTAAAACAAAAATCCAGGGCAGTGAAACATGGATTTTTTGCTTCTTTTATGCTCTTTCTTTTCTTGGTTTTCTTTATATCACAGGTAGTCCTATTGGCAGTGCAGTTAATGAACTTGTTGCATAGAACTGTTCACTATTTTCTTCCTTTTATTCTTCTCTAATTTTGTTTCATTTTGTCTGTCACAACACTTCTTTCTGTGCGCTCTTCCCATTTCCTACGGCTTCTGGATGGTATCCCATGCCACCACCTTCACCTTCCATCCCATGATCACACTGCATTTCCTTGCACACCTCTGCCTTCCCTGGGGGAACATTAGATGAGCTCTATGCTCAGAAACTGAAGTACAAAGCCATCAGTGAGGAGCTGGACCACGCTCTCAATGATATGACTTCCATGTAAATGTCTTCCCAGCTTGTGCCTGCTCCTGCTTCCCTTCCCTCATTGATTGCGCGGTACCGGCCTTGTGAAATGATGCTCCCTGGGTAGTGGGAGATGCTTTCCTTTAGAGAGAATAGGTGTACAAAATACCATGAACAATTGCTTTACCGTGGCAAAGTGTGGGTGAGTGTTGTGCCAAGCCTGGTAAATACTCATGGTGATTTTGTAAGCTTGTGGTTACTCGTCCATTCTGTGTCTGCAATCCTTGTGTCTTGTGGTTGCCCTTTGTTTGCAGCTCTGCGTTTATCCTTTCAGTTCACCTCTGTTCAATCATTATCTACCAGGCCCATCATGTTCATTTTATCAAAGAAAATTGTCGTGGTACATGTTGCATTCAGAGTGTATTCCTTTGCCTGCTGTCACAGTTTTTGCTCTGGCAAAGTTCCTACAAAAATATCAAAGAAATTTAGATTTAGCTCTATTAATGACAGTAGAATGTGTTTATCTGAATTTCCATAATTGCTCTGAAAATTTCAGCTGTTATCACTAAATTAGAAGTGTGGAATACTTTGTCATTTAAACCCATAAAGGAGATAATTGAATTGTAAGTTGCTTCTGCATATTTTCTGGATAGCAATAGTAATTTCATTTGCATACACCAGAAATGGGGTAATATCAACTTGAGTCACAAGGAGAAAAAGAAAGTGGCAGGAAGGCAGGAGAGTCACCAGCTGTAAGGTGTGACATGCAGTGTTTGACACAAACTGACTCTTCCTCCATGGACTCTGAACAGAGGTCAGCTGGGTTGCCTCCACCTTCCCTTGTCCAACCCCTCACTTGCATGACCACTGTGCAGCTGACACGGGAGAGGGGAAGAGCTGTGGCTCTCCAGTGCTTAGGAGGTGCAATGTTTAGTCCCGGCATTCCCTTTTGGAAGCATTGGCATGCTTTCAATAAGGCATGAGGTTTGCTCAGATCTTGAGACATATTTTGTGTGCACCCATATTTTAAATGGTTTTTTCTTTGTGTTTTTTTTGTCCCCATGTCTGTTCATTACTTTCCTCCCTCTCTCTACCAACATTTTAGTAGAGGTCTAGTGTTGCCTGTTTTGTATGCTTTGATTTTTTTGTTTTTAAATTCCCTCCCAACATATGGTTTTGCTCAGTGGCTTATCAAGCGAATGGATTTCTTTTTTCCTCCTCTGTGTACAAAGATTACAATATTTCTTCCATTTGGGATATTTCTAAGTGGAAAACAGACTTGAAATTGTACTCTGCTGGTACATGAGGACATGACTGTAGCATTCCAGTCCCAGCATGGTGTGCTGTTTCTCTAGCATAGTCATCTCAGCATGCTGGGCTCTGCTGTGCCATTGCTGCTTTTTTGGAAGTCTTTACTGCACCTTTTTTCATTTTCTACCTTATCTCACTTTTTCTTTTCATGCAGATAATTTTCTTTGCTTCACTTCTCCAAAGACATCTTCATCGGGTTGGATAAAACATCTTTCCAAGCTTTGGATGTTTCATGGGTTCATTGTCCTGTCTTCTAGCTTAGTTGACTCTTCCTCTATCACATGTCTCAGAACATGCTCTGTTTGTGCTCTGCTGTACAGAAACTACATTTCTCAATGTAAAATAAATATCCCAGCTGTATCCCTTTTGCTATTCCTTTGCCTTTTATTTATTTCAATAACCATTTAAGTTATTAATAAAATTTGTGCTTCTTTGCCATTAGGGCTTTCATTTTTTGGTGTTTTCATTTTTTAGCTGAAAACACTTTTGCCTGAAGGTTGACAAGGCCAAGCCAGAGAGTGCAGTGTGTGGGATGGTGTGAAAACTGACCAGTTGTTATCTTAGTTTTTCTCAAACTCTGCTGCAGATAAAATGACAGATATAATAGGAATTTTTCCAGTTGTTATTGTTAGGACAAAATTTGCAAGGATGCTGCTTCCTTGGGGTCACTTGGTCGTGGGAGCATGGCTGAGAGAGCAGTTACATCCTTGATGTAACCAGATTTTTCACTTTAAAGCCTGAAATCTTTTCCTAGCTTGATGCTGAAGACTTCTTATCTTTATTTAAATGTGTTTGTTCATTAACTTACATATTTGAGACAGATTTAAAGAGGCAGCATCAGAAACTTTAAATTACTTTTTTCACCCAAAAATAGTCCTTCAAATGTCTTACAAAAAAGGTTTCCCTCTTTCACACCCTAGTTTTTCAACAAAGATGTTGCTTGCTAACATTTTGGGGTTTTTACAATATATTTTTTTAGTAGCATGAAGGATTAAGAGTTGATCAGGGAGGTTGCAGTAGCTTTCCACTTGTACTTAGCTCAGGCTTGTGAGTTTGAATTGCAGACTCGTGAGAAATGTTTCAAAACTGGAGTAGGGGAATTCTCATGATTATACTGTTAATGAAATGATTCTGCTCTAAGGTGGAACATCATGGATTTCCAGTTTTGAAAGCCTGAACATTGGCTTTCAGCTGATTTGTCAGTGTCTAATTAAGGATGAAGCATTAAATACTGACATCTTGTGCTTTTTTATATTGTTATTTGCAACTAGGGACTTTATTGCCTTATTTTAACTTTACATCACAGTGAAGTTATTTTCTAGTTTACATTAAAGTGAATGGGTTTAAACTGGATTCATTTCTGGTGATGCTGCCACTCTATGTATTGCTCAAGTTCTTAAGTCACCAAAGCTAAATAAATTCGTTATACCATAGCTGAATTGTAGTTTTTAACCTGTAGTATAATGTAAATGTCTCTTTCTTGTTTAGTAGTGCAGTCTAAACTAGATTTTCTCCCCTCCTCAAAACTTGTTTTCCAAATAAGGCTTGCAAATGGATGCATTGCCTTCCTGGCCTGCCATCCTCGGATAACTTTGGTATATCCCAATTTTCTAGCCTAGGACACATCCTAATGTTGCTGGCTGTGGGGAGAAGCCCAAATACAGGATGTATATCAGCCATCACAGATAGTTCAAGTAATAAAGTTCAGTAATTTGTTACTCCTCAATTGACACACAGTGAGTGGGTCTATACACTGTGTGTATTGCAGCTGAAAAGCAGCATGCTGTGTGTGGAGGGTAACCCGATAGAATGGGATACATAAAACTTAACCAAATATAATGGGATGAGCATTTGTAAAATGACTGAAGCTAAGAAGTTTAACTTCACAAATGCAAGAGTTAGGGGGAATGTGGTTAACTGTCAGTTGTCTGTTGAGCCAGAGTAAAATAGCTACAGCAACTCCAACTTCTGGTGTTTCTTAAGAAAAGTACCTGTTGTAGGAACCTGTCAATTTTTAACATGGTGATTTTAGACATCAGTATTAAAATTCAGCCTTTGGTGTCAGTCATCCATGATCAGCTCACTGCATTGAAGGATGACAGGTTGCTGAATAGAGTCCTGGAAATGGGCAGGGCAATGCAGATCCCCAGGTATCTGCATACAGAATTCCTGGCTGCTCCTGCTGCACTGATCTTCCCTCCAGGGAGCTGTTGTGGTTTCCCACTGCAATGTGGTTCAGCACTCAGTGGTGATGTTCTACCTCCCATGCCTGGCTGGTTCCTTGCCTGAGGCTTCTTGCTTGGAGTACAGGGCTGGCTCTGGGCTCTGCTGAGCAGAGGCTGAGCTTTGCTGGCTCTGCAGCAGAGCCAGGACTCCCTGTTGGGCTGCTGGGGCTCCTGCAGAGCCGGGCTCTGCCTCAAGGAAATGGACACACAGCCCATGGGGGATCAAGGGCTCACTGTACACTCAGGAAGTGTTTTCCCTGCTTTATGGGGGGGGGTAGTAATTTTGGAAGTCGGGAAATGCTGTAAATCTCTGCCTCGGTTAGAGAGGAGATTTCTGTGATGATGGTAAACATAAGTTCATGTGTTGTCATTTCTGAATAACAGCTATATATGCTTCGCCAGACAAAGTGAAATTTTAGTTACTCTAAGGTTTTGATGGGTTTTTTGTACATATATGTGACCTTACCCCAATGAGAGAGGCAAGATCCATTTGTTACTGGTGCAGGATCAGAACTATGAAATGTGCCCTGGCTTTACTGAGCTGGCTGTGGGAGTTTCGGCTGGGAAGGAAACTGGGAGGAGTTCCTCACCACACAAGCATGTCCTGCAGACCAGCTCACTGCACAGCTTTGCCTTTGCTATGTCCAGTGCCTGCAGGGGAAGAGGATTCTTGTAGAAGCTGTTAGGCAGCTTGTGGAAAAGAATCAGAAACAATAATTTCTTGTAGGGGAATAATCTGGGATCAAGAGGTCAGGGGTGCAGTTGGGCTATTGAGAAGAATATGGACAATTTGAGAACACAAGATAGTTAAAAGCCATTGTGGAACATTCTTTCACTCTGCAGAAGAACTCTCACTAAATGTGTTGTCATAACATGGCTGTTGAACTGTCCTCTCTGTTTGCTGTTTTTGAGCAAGGTGTTCATCCTTCTTTTCATTTTCACCAAATGTGAGTCTGTTTTCTTACAAAGTAAAGCTTGGCAGTTTAATGGTTTCAGAATGTGTCGATTCCGGTAACACAAGTATATTTTCCTACCAAAAATAACATTGCAGCCATTAGATTCCCTAGGAAATGAGTGTGAGCTGAGTCAGACCTCGTGGTAGTTGCCTACTAGCATCTCTCCTGCTGTTACTTACGCTGGCTGTGGTGCAGTTGCTTTCACTCTACTGACAGATGAGGTCCCACCACACCTTAAATAGTTTGCAAAGAAAAATGGCACACATAAAACAAATCTTCCACACACTGTACAGAAGACTGAAGCAGGGCTTCCTATTTCTAGGAATATAGCTGCAGTTCTTCCATTTCTGTTCCAGTTTGTGTCTCACAGCTGTTCCCCACAGCAGGATTCTTAGCCAGTTCTTCATATGGTACAGTAGCTGTTCCTTGGAGTAGCCATTTAATTACTAGAGTTCTAGAAACGGAGGTAAAATGTTTCTCTGTATGTTACTGAACTGTCTGTCATGTGACCAGTTTCTTTATTAACTCTTATTTAACTGTTTTCTCTGTCTAATCTGTCTTCATTCTGCCTCTTTTTTCCCTTCTAACCTGCTTGCTGCCTGTACAGACCAACTCTACCAGCAACTTGAGCAAAACAGTCGCCTAACTAATGAACTAAAGCTGGCATTGAATGAGGATTAAACTTTAGTGTGACTATATTGTTAACTTGTTTCAAAACACCTTCTTCCAAATTTCCTTTAAGAATTAATCAGTAAATGTAGAAATAAGCAAGAAACATAGAAATTGATTTTTTTTTTTGAGCTGTTGCTTCTGTGGTAAATTAATGGAAGAAATTCTCAGTTTCTCTTGGGAAAATATGAAAATGCTTCTTCTGGATGCAGCTTTTCATTATGTGTCTGCACACCTATTTTGAAGGAGCACTGAGCTCTTTGGATGTGCAGTAGCTTCTTTCCACTTAAATAAACAGCTACAGCTAACAGTATCCAAAAAGTAACAGCCTGCCTTGCATAAAGGCTCTCAGTTTATCCAACATCATGAATTGGCCCTAAGATTTTTACCACAGTGAGAGAAAAATAATTCCCCAGGATTCATATTTTGGTATTTCAAAACCAACTTAAAGGATACTTACAGCTGTTTTGTCTGGAGAATTTGACATGATCATTTTGCCTTACTATGAATTGGGCTTGTTTTGACATTTAAAAAAAAAAACCAAAAAACCCCCAAAAAGAATGGGAGCTCCATCTGACAATACCTGTTCAGTTTAAAGGTATGCTTGCAGTAGCATGAAGTTATTATTACTGGATCCGGGTAGGATGCACCACCAGAACATTATGCTCACTTATTGTATCAAATGTGTGTGTTAAATGACTGTCCTATAAAAGTGTGCATGCAACATAAAGCTACTAACTTCGAGTTTATTTATTTTCTAGAAGAGATAAATTTCTTAAAGGTCACTTCACTGAAAACTGTAATAGTTTTAATTTTTTTGTTCTTTGTGCTTCTGAATTCTATGAAACTTTTAATTGTGTATCTGCAAAGAAATTATTTATTTTCTTTATTGCCTATTTTTTAAAAAAGGGAAAAAAAATACATTTACTATCTCACATTCCTATAAGCAAAGAGCTTCCAGAACATTGTGTCTCTGTTGGCAGTGCATTTTCTTAACAAATGCAGCTGTAAACAGTTCTAAACTTGCATTACTTGCTGTTTGTTTTATTAATTTGGAGTTCTCTCTAGTTGTGTTACCAGGGAACATTGGTATTTATGAGCATGTACATTTCTTAACTTTCTAAACCTCTGAGAGAAATGATGATTGCATGCCTTCATGTTCTGAGAATCAGTGCCTCCAAAGAACTGCTATTCATGTTTTAATTTTCTAATCCCACAACAGAGAAAGTGGCGCATGCCAAAGAAGAAAACCTTAGCATGCATCAGATGCTGGATCAAACTTTACTGGAGTTAAACAACATGTGAAAACCTTCTTAGCAGCAACCACACTATTTGTTTTATTATTTTTACACCTGCTTGCCGTGAAGCCCCATAAACATGTCTTTATTTTACTTTCACCACAGTCACAAGAACATCTGCAAAATTATCAAGCAGGGGTCAGGGAAACACCAAAATGGGCAAGCCATATGCGGGTTAAGCTACATTACATTATGGTTTAAACGTGCCATTTCCCAACAAAAATGTTACCTACACTCTGTAGAGAGTTCAGCACTTCAGTATGCTTAGTCTTTGAAGAATCCTGGCTGTGGCAGAAAGTGTCCCACCTCAAGTGCCAACTACAGCTTTTACACAAGAGGAATGATTCGTGTTTAAGAGAGATCAGGTGGCAATGGTGCTATTTTGAACAAAAGGTTCTACTTGAAGTCTTTTGTTTGATATCAGACAAGTCAGGAGTTGTCCAGCGCAGTAATTTATTTTTATCCGAATTTTACTGATCTGTGAGAATTTGGACTTTCTGTGCCTTCTAATTCAGTAAAACGAAGGTATGTAAACAATGGAGACAAGTGAAGGCTTTCTGAAGGTTTTAAATCGTGTTCTTGCAACTCAATACAGAAGTGTAGGTCAGCATTTCACCTTGAGTATTCATTCGATTGTATTTTTCATGTTGAAATGAAAGATTCAATAAATTCAGGACAAAACATTAATTTGGAAGAGATTGTTTTAAAATGTATTTTATTTGTGGGGACTTGGGGTAGGGGAGGAATTTTTAAACCGATACTCGCCTCACTTTTTTCACACTTTCTTTGAGCAGTCTTAAAAGTATACCTGTATGTAAACATTGTATAATGATATGAAATAAAATGCACATTTTAGGACATTTTTTAAATTTTGTTCTCCTGTGGTTTGTTTTTCATCACATCAGTTTCCTGTGCATCCCTGTGTAAACTCTGCACGTGTGCAGTGTCTCTCATTGTCATACACTTAACACACTGGCTTTCAGTGGTTTTTGTGTTGTTGGCCGATGTATAGAAATGCAGTGGTTTGCACAGGTGTGGATCTGCAGCTGCTAAGAGGCACCTTTCGAGGGCCATATTGCAGGAGCCTGTCCCTGTCCCCTGACTGCATGCCTGGGTGGGTGCAGCATACAGTTATCCCTTAGCAGATGATGGAGCTTCCCACAATTACTCATTGTTGACCAAAACTGTTTTGGGTAAAACCATTGGAGAAACTCCCACAGACCTCTTTGGGAAATGAGTCCTAGAGTGCTCTTAGAAACACTACCATCTATTTCTATATCTGACCTGATAATATGTGTTAACTTACTTCAATACAGTATAAACCTTTTAAAATCATGTGTCACATTCATAAGAAGTCCTTTCACTCAACTTTTCACTACTGGTTGCTAATTTCTACATATGTATATATCTTTATTTGAATTGTGAGGTCTGTCAGTGGGCAACTTCAGGACTTGAAAAATAATTTTTACTCCTTCTTTTTCTGTAGTACATTGCTGGAAGTCGATGCTGTCCATCCCTCTAGCAGCAAGGAGTTTGGTAGGAGACAGGTACAGATAACCTTCCAGATAGCCAAAGAATTTCCAGTAGTGGATCCTTAGCAAGCAACAGAAACAGGTGACTTTATCAGCCACTGGTGTAAGTTGGTGAAAGGGTAAAGTAATACATAATAGTTTCAGGTTAAGTGGGAGTCAGAGAGGGAAGATTATTGGTGCGAGTCTGGCTTTTTTGATTGTGTTTTAAAGGGAAGAATTTGGTAACATTACAAGCTTTTGTGTGATTTATTGGCTGCTGCCAAGTCATCCCAAATGGAAAGGATGAAATCCCTGCCTTCATGTTTCTCTTGTGTTTTGGGGGAGAAAAACATACGTTATAAGGCTCCTGCAAGGCCTTAGCTTGTACTGGAAGCTGACAGATAAAGCTCCAAACACATTGTGCAGAGGTAAGTTACTCTAATCTCTTGCTCCTTCCTTGCTTGGCACCAGGATGCAGTGTCAGGTAGTGGAGCTCTAGGAGTTCCAGTCCCCATGCACACGTGGCTTCCACTGGTGCTGCTGGAGCCAGGAGGGCTTCCCAGAAGGAAGTGCTGTGCTGGGGATTGTTTGTAGAGGAGGGCCCAAGGCCACCCAGAGAGTCAGAGGCTGTGCAGTAAAACAGAGGAGTTCTTGGCACTGGGCCACGAGTCTTACACAGCTGAGTGTGCTGCCAGCTCCACTGGATTGCTGTTATGGTCCCGTGGTATGTGCTTGAGTCCTAAACAATGTGTCTGAGTGAGGTCAGACCCTTTGTTTGCTGCTTAAAATTGCTTTCCAGGAGACCACAAACTGCTCTGTGGTTTGGGGAATTGAGTTCAACTCTCACTGTATGTAAGGGTAAGAGGAGGCTGTGGTTTTCATGTCTCTTAATGATATCATGTCACCATTAATAGGGCGAGCATGTGCAAGTGAGATAAGAATTAATCTGAAAAAAATCTGTTTGCAGAGTTGACTTCCCCCAAAGTGCACTGTTGCAGATGAATCCATAAAGCTTCATAATAGGTAAATAAAAGCTTTCCAGTCGCAAGAGGAGAGCTGAATGGAGCGGTGAACATGATGGTGAATCACACTAAGTGGCTTTTTTGCTGACTAGCAACAGGCACATAAATACACATAAGGGTGTATTTGCTGGAGAGGGAAAATCTGTTTCTACCATATCTCATAAGCCACTACACCTTATGGGTACTTTGCGTGCAGTGTCTAATCACACAAAACCCAATGAAGTTACAAAGCATTGGCTTGTAAAAATAAGTTGTGACCTGATTTAACCCCATTCCAGCAAATTTGCAGCTACTTTGCTATGTTAACTCTGAAGATTTCTTAAATTACAGAACCCTGCATTGTTCAGCATTCCTCAAGATGTGTGTTCTGGTTTGGAGAGTTACTCACCCGTTTTTTCAATGCAAAAACACATTCAGCCATTTGAAATATATCCTAATTGTGCAGCCATGCTCTGTAATTGTCTGGGTTGGTTTTTGAGCTGACCTCCCTCGATGAAATGAGTAGTTCTGAGAGCACCAGAACTGGCAAAACCTGCCCTCTTGCAGATTCCTGTCTCATGGTTGGTTGTAAACTTGAAATGAATTATTTTCCAGATATGGAGACATTTATGTTGTCTCCTGCTCCCTTCTTGGGATTTCTCTGATATCAGTATACAAGGCATGCTGCAGTGTGCTTTCCTTCCATCAGGACCCTCAGAGGCATGTTCTTTCTATCTTAAATGGTTCCTTATGTTCACAAAACCTGCAGAAATGCAATTTATCTTTTAGAGTTCTGTGTGGTCAAAGTCAATCAATTCAATCAAGAGTTACTCAATGCGATGAGAGATAAAGACAAGGAACTTAGATTAAGAAACAAGGCTAAAGCAGTAGGCTGCACCTGTAAAGCAGTGCCTCAGCTCAAGCACCTGAGTGAGAAATCTGGATCTGTAAGGTATTATGTATATTAACAATTTCTGGTTTTGATGCAACTCAAAATCTGGGTTGACAAACTTCACTATACTGTTAATATCATAGGAATATCTGTTACACTGGGCTGTCTATGACTGCTGTAAAGTTCGTAAGCAAAAAAAGAATGTGATTAGCCAGCTAAATGATTTTAAAATTGGGGGAGGAAATACTTTTTACATTACTCAACACATAGAAAAATAGAGTACCTTCTTCCTCAGGTGTTCCTTGGGGTGGGTTTCTTTCAATAAGACAGGAGCATCAGCGAAAGATTAAGTGGGAATTGCAGCAAAAAGGCTAAAGCAGAGGAAATGAGGATAATGGTTTTTGTCGTCATGGTGGGTTTTTGAAAAAGCACACAGGAACAGCACTTTTAGTAGAGGGAAGCTGTGTAATTTACTGTCTTCAGTGTGTGTTGTGTTCTTTCCAAGGCACAGAGAATATGTACAAGTTTGCATAATCTTCTTGGCTTCAGTTGCAAACCCATCTAGTTTTCTGTAAGCCAGAGCCTTGCCAGTTCATAAGCTGCTGCTGGGAATTGCTTAAATGCAGGATACCCCTCAATGCCAGCAGCTTAGTGAGCAATCTCAATAGTCCAGATGGAAACAATGGGAAACAGAAGCAGACAGAAGTCTTACAGACACATAAAAACCCTTCACTCCTCTCCATTTGTTGCTTCCTGACTCATAATGCACCACAATAAAAGGACCTTACATAGCATTTTGGATTTGAGTAGTGTGGACCTTAAGGACATTTCAGCACTGGTTTCTTCTTGTCTCTCTGCTGGTTTGAGGAATAGCTGGATAAAGATTAAACAGCATCTTTTTCAATAAAGAAATAGAGCAAACACACACAAAAAACCCCGGTCCTGCAGACCCAGCTGCAACTGCCAGTACCACACATCATAACACACTGACATGCAGGGTTGTGAGAACATTTCTCTGTTCTTCACAACAGGAATATATGGATCATGGGTATAAAGGGTTGATATATGTTCGAGGCCATGATCTAGCAAGGTATTTTGAATGCCTTCTGTTCCAGAGCCTGACCATTATCTGCTTCTTGGGATTGTTCCTTTCTTCGATTTAATTTTCATTCTTTGCCCTGAGATGCAAAGAGAAATGTCGAGGAAGAATCCATGTGTTCTGTCTCAGCCAAAGCTCATGGCAAACAGTGTTTCTTTGGCTGAAGCCTGTGAAGTGCTACACCTAGTGATTGTTGGCTGTGCCACTGAGGAAAATAATGCAGGTCTGGTGTCTCTACAGTACAGCTTGTGAAAGAGTAACCGGGGATGGTGCAACTCCAGAGCTCTGATAAGTTGTTTTAACTTGGAGTGCATGGGTATTGATGTTAACATGGAGATCTGTGTGCATTTCCAGTTTAAAAATAGAGCATTTCTTTGCAGGCCCAACCGATAGTTTGTTAATACTCTTTGACGAGTATTAGTTGGAGAAATAGCCTGGGAAAATGCTTCAGAATCATTCTTAGATTATGGTTTTTTGCAGCCAGCAAGGATGAGCCTGCCAGACTTCTTTCTACTTAATCTGGATTGCTCTGCTACTTCCTTATTTTTTATTGTACACATGTAGACTATGAAATAGGATAAAAGGCTGATGTAATTTGTGCAGTCTGTCCAGAAAAAAAAAAAAAAAGAAAATCTGGAAGATGAATTAGATGAGAAAGTAGGAAGGGAAACTAGAAGATAGAATTGTACATGGGGACTAAATGCCTGTCAGGAGGGTATAGACAACATGAAGGTGATCTACAGATGAGTGAATCCTCCCCCTCCAAGCACTGCTGTGTAGTTATGCCGTGTCCTGCTCTTACAGCCTCCACTTGTCTGTGCAGCCACCTCATTCCTTTGCCACAGGGGAAGATGTTTGGCAAGGTCTAGGTAACAGGAAATTCTTTGTCACCCTCGTCTGGGTTTAAAGTATGCAGGAACTTTTTCTGTAAAAATCCTTTTAGGTTGTTCTTGCCACACTGGCAAAATCTGAGTTAAATTTCTCCATGCTAGGACTTCATTATCAATTATCTTAACTAGGAAATTACGACACTTCAAAAATAAAAATAAAAATGCAGACCCACCATTTTTTGCTGCTTTTTAGCAGATAGCAAACATGTAGCACATGTGTGTGCTTTAATTACATTCACATTCTACCATGTCTGAGTGCAAGGCATTTCCAGCAGATTAAGAACTGCTGGGAAGGATTGTGGATACAAAAGACAACCCAAACCAGTTGTTAGTCCATGGGAGGTGCTCAGTGCTGAGACTTACTGTCATAAATTGGAATGAAAAGCACCCAGGCTTACGTGTCGGTGTGCAGGCGATACAGACATTATTGCCATTTTGAGCAATTAAGTTATTAACTCCTCCCTCTGCTTCTCATCAGTGTATGAGCTGCCAGCACTAGGACCACTACAGCTGGCAAAAGGACTGATAGGAAGGATTTACTCTAGATCCATTATATTTGTGAATCACAAGCTATTAACAGTTTGGATTTAATTAAAGGAAATCAATAAAATCCAAGTTTAAATTGAGTGCAGATTGTGTAGGGATTTGTGGCATTTCAGCTAAGTTGTTTCAAAGATCATTTTACCAAACCACCCAGGTGCTTACACAGCTTTGACTATACACACATGTGGAGCACATACAGCTAAGGCCTGCCTGTTTGACTAAGCCTTAGTCAAACAAACAGTTCCATTAGAGCAAAGTCTCAGTGTTGCAGAATTGAGCTTTAATAGCCATTGCACAATGAAAAGTTCTCTCTTGTGTCAAAGCTGCTGGGTCTTTAGCTGCTGTGACATTTGGTATGTAGGTTGAAAAACCAAATGGCTGCCCACAGTGAGCATTGCAATGCTGTATTGCAATTTCTGAAGAGGCTGATGTTCAGAGGTGCTGAGCAGTTCTTTTTTATCTGAGTAGGATGCCTGCATACTGTATTAAAAGTGTGAGATGGCAGAAATCCCTTTTTAAACTACTTTAAACCCAGAAAGCCCTGAAATCTGTTTTCCCAGTTCCTCTTCTGCCCATGTCTGTTTTGCCTTTGAATCAATAATGAAGACATTACTCTCTGACATCAAAACGTGTCACTATCAGTTATAGGTATTTCTCAGACAACATGGGGATTTAACCTTGCTTCTATTTTATTTTCCTGCTAGAGAATTTACAAGAACACAACAGTCAACATAAGAAATGCTTTTTACTCACACCTGTTGTTTAAATTTGCCAAGCACTAAGTCAAGTAGGAACTTGTTAGCTTTCATTACAGCACTTGGAAAAAATGTCGTCATCCACTAAGTAGAGCACAGCTTCCCCTCCAGCACCAGCACACCTTGAGCTTGATTCCCCTCTGATGGATGTGTCCTTATCTTGCTTTCCTTCGCACTGCAGATTGCATTTATTGGTGATGAAAGGATGAACAGAACCCAAGCTGAGTGGCAGACATTAAGATGAGTGTGCAGGTAGTAAAACTGTTCTACTGAGTAATGTTAATCACACTAAAGCATAACTGCGTGTGTATGTACCTGATGTACCCTGCTATACACCAGAAAGTACAAGTAGCATCTAAAACAAGGAAAAGGTCCTGACTTGGTTCGAGGTCAAAGAAATAAATGGTAGAATTTCCAGTTCAAGCAGTTGATGAGTTATTCCAAGTCACAAGAGAGATGAATTGTCTTACACTTAGTGCTTATTGGAGAAGTCACTCATCCTAGGCAGTTGTCTTCCTTCACTAGCAAAGTTTTAAAAGTTTTCTTAGTTGTTTCCCATAGCCCTGCTTGCAAATGTACAGAAGAAATACCCATTTTAGGTTTTGCAATGGTCCTATTGCAGTATAAATCTGTGCAAATGTCATCAACTTGATTTACCCTGTATGGAAAGGGAATAAAGTAAAATCCCTGCTTACTGATTTGTGTAACGTATAGTAATTGTATATTTAGACATCTTTAGAGAGGCTCTTTTGAAATACGTCCGAGATTGGGAAGAAAAATATGAAGCAAAGGAATGGAGTTTGTACTATGCATGGACTCACTCCCATAAGAATATGCAAGCCCAGTGCCAAATGCCTCCACCCAAATACTCGAGACGTTACTAATTTGATAAGAGTCCTTTTCCTGTTTTTTACTAGCCTGTGCAGTTTCTCAAGCTATCTGTACTCTGTTCCCACGAAGAGCAATTTTAGTGGCACAGAACATGTCTGCAAAGTGAAATGGAGGTGTAATTGCAGCACAGGTAGGTGAAAGCACTCTAGAATGGATGCTCAGAGCAGTAAATGTGTGGAAAATGGGCTGGCAACCAGCATGCATGTATAGCTGGGTGAGTATTTGGCATAAACTGCAGAGAGGCATTTTGCTTATGACAGTAGATATCAGTAAAAATATGTGCTGGGGCTTCAAATAATGTTGAATGGCTTGGAAAAATTGCTAGACTAGCTACTGAGCAGGATCCAGAGTCTGCTCTCTAGAAGAACAGATAAATACAGTAAATGCAAATCAGGACTATTCTTCACACTGGGGAATGCCTGAAGATTCACACAGAAAATCTGCAAACACATTTTTCCTCCTGTTGCTGTATCTGTCCAAGCAAATGTGCCTGTTGTCTCTCTTCCTGACTTGCAGAGAGCTGCTGTGGAGGTGGCACTTGGTGCTGGCACTTCAGGATGGCTGAATGCAGTTGCCTGGCCCACTCCTCTCACGAGTAAGTGTCAGGTTTCTGGGTCCTCACAGCCACATCTTTGACTCACAGACTCTGGGACATGTTTATGTGATTAAGCTTTGTATTTTGGGGAGAGGGGTGGAAAAAGAGGTAGTTTCAACCCAATTGTGAGGAGCTCTTCCTAGAGCAAGCCAGAAAGCTTTCCCAAGTGCCTGCACATCATATTTGTATCTTTGGGCATATCAGCCTCACAATACCTTGTGGTTAACATGTTTAATCTTTCAGGTGTTTTACACCTTCCATGCTTTGTTACTTTGTTTTGATGCAACATACTTGAGTCTGTAAAGATACAATTGGAAAAGTCAAACTCCCTCATGCTGTGTGGGAGTAGTGGTGATGCACACTATCATTTCCCATGGTGTCTTGTACATCTGCCCAATGAATGGCAGAAAAGCTGGAGAGGGTAAAAAGGTTACACACAGCAACTGAGTTCTAATGATGAATGTCAAGACATTCTCAGGAACAAAATTGTTCAGTCCTCTCTGTGCTGTTTTCTACCAGAAGAGATTGTTACCTGGAGAATAACTTCAGGAAAAACAGAAAAAAATTCTGCATGTTTTCTTCTCTTTGGAGGGAGAATGTGTGTGTGGTGGTTTTCTTTTTCTTTTTTTTTTTACGCTGATGTATTTCACAAATGTTCCTTCACTACATACTTTTGGCTGGTGACAATTATTTTTCCTCTGAGTCCCAAAAAGTTTCAAGTAGACCCTGAATTAAAACTATGAGGAAATCACCACTGCAAAACTGGAATTTTAAAACTGATGTTTTTGCAAAGAAGAAAAATAAATGTGTGTGCCCTTTGGCTGATCTATAACCACAGCATGGTCTTTTTAGCATTCCTTTCCTTAACATGCAAAATATTTCCCAAATTCCCATCCTGTTTTTTTAGGAACTGTGTCAGACTGCATGCAGCTTCTGAAACTAAGGCAGTAACAGTATGGCACTATGAAACTTTCATATTCTATTTTATTGAAAGTATATAATGCCCAGGTGACACATCCTGAGTACACAGGAAAATGGAGTAAATTAAGCAGAGCTGATTATAAACATGTTGATCTCGTTGTGTGAAGACCCACTGTTTTTAATCCTACTCTTTCTCTTCGTCCAGACATCTTACGTGTTTTAAGATTTGCTCCTGATTAATGTTTCTCAGCTAAGCTGTTGGGGAATTCACCTACCTATGAACTTAGTTTGAAAAAAACCAAACCAACCCAAACAGCTCAGGGAATATTTTAATCTTAAACTCGAGCTGTGAGTATGCCCTTATTTCTGTACCTTTATGGGGAACAGGCCTGGTTTTATGGCTGGGTCTCACTGTCCTATTATAGATTGTTATTGGTGCACACTGGTAGAGTAGCACTGTTACTGCAGTGGTACACACTGAGATCATGCAGCTCTTACCTTACTTGATAAACAAATAATAATACTCTGAGTGCTGCTATACTGACCAAGACCAAACAAAAAAATATATGAGGGTGAGGAGACTGTAATAACTGAATTCAGTAATTCTGTGACAACCAAGAGAGATCCTGCTGCAGTGGAATCAACTCCTTTTGCTGGCAACTGGTTAAACGGGAAAGGTTTTTTACTGCCATCTACTGTACAAATGCCTCAAGCCAGAGGGAAATAAAAATTCTGTCCCTTGGTTCTCAAATAAATGAAATTGCTTCTGAAAAGAGAGAAAGCTGAGCTTGATTTCTCTCTGCATCTAATATTCACTTTATTTATCTTCTTTTCAAATTCAGAAAGACTTTGAGTTTTTTATATCCTTCCTGTGCTGAGAGTAGAAACATCAGTTTTGATGAAGGAAATCATTATCCCTTCACTCTTTTGATTTTCCATCAACATAAATTTTCCACATATCTGTGTATACAGAGATAATATTTTTAATTGCTGTTTTCATATTTTTATTCATTTTATCTAGTAAAAATATAAATTACAGTCCTTTTTGACAACTTCAACTCTTATCTGTTATATTCCACTAGATTCAACACTTTTAGATCCAGAAATCTTTACCAAAATTAGTCTTTAATTATTGGAAGCTGGTTGGAATAATGGGAATCCATTGGATTAATGGACCATTTCATTGTTTCACAATAAATCCAAAAAATAAAACAAAGGAGCTTCTTTACACTACTACTTTCTTCATTTTTAAAAGCCCTTTCCTACATATTCAACCTACAAGCTTCAGTCTGGGTCTGTGGCAGTTACAAATGATATTTAATAAGATGAAAGAGCAGAGATGAGCTCATGATTTCAGGTCAGACCAGCCCTTTATCAGGGGAATGCTCATATTAATTACTTGTTTTCTATCTGTCAAACCTTACGTGTTGTTTGTTAAAAACATTACCCATTTTTTCAATGGAAGGGTTAAATTTAGGGGCATGGCCCTGGAGAGTTTGTCAGTGAACTAGAAAAGCAAATGAGATCATCATAGCAAAAAATAACATGATCAAAGTCCAGACCTACAAGCAGGAACAGCCATAATAACATCTGTTAAACATTGCTGAGACATCAGAATCCACAAAAGCATTTGCAGAAATGGAGGAGGATTGATGGAAGTGATGGAAGTTGTTTTCCAAATGCCTGCTTTTTTTTTTTTTTTAACCCCAAGAGTTATGTTTTAGGAAATGTTGATGAAGCCTTACAATTTGCAAATGCCTGATGTTTCCACAAGCTGGTGCCCATCAGCAGCAGAGTGAGCGTGCTGCACCTTTGCTGGTGGGCTACACCACTGCTAAACAGCACAGAAGCTGCTCCCTGCCTTCCTTTGGTTCCCCAGCTCACACCATCACAGTGTTGTGAAAAAGCCAGGGAATGCAGCATCCAACTGAAGAGCAAGAAAACTGGGAAGATGCATCAGCACTTTGCTTGAAGATCTTCTATTATTGAGCACTTGTCTTAAAGGCTCTAAAACCTTAAGGGATTCTTGATGGTGAGACTCCAAAGCTGGGCCCAAGTGGAGGTGAGTGAGTGCAGCCCTGCCCTGCTGAGAGACCCATTGTGTCACACCATTCTGTATCATCCAAATAAGATACATCTCAACACAAATCCAGCAAGTCTAGCCTGCCAAGGAAAAGTCAGCTGGTTTAGTGCTAAACCAACCACGTGAAGTTTTTTCCAGCATGCCAAAGGGGTGTCCAGATCGACTTTTCTGACTGTGTTACATAAAGAAGATGGATTATAGCTGAGACTCTGTGCTTATACTTCTAAGTCACTGATGGACAAGAATAGAAGAAAAACATTGTCTTTTTTGTTAAATTAGAATTGGATCAGCCTAGTGCTTGCTGTCCTTATTTTCTGTTGCTGTCAGTGGGAGTAGAAAGTCCTCAAAACACTGTAAGCCTGATACCTCAACTCAAAGTTAGCAAAACCAGCAGTTTAGGGGAAGATAAAAGAGATAAGAGCGGGCCAAGTTGTGCTACTGGACTTAGCACGAAGATCTTCATTAAGGCAATCAGAGAGAAATGGCAAGCTCTGTTTCTAGCCCATTCAGAAGTGTGATGTCAAAGAGTGTTCATGCTGAGCAGGTTGATGTAGGAATGCAGAGAATCCTGCTGCAAAATGCTTCCAGAGACAGTTTAACACAGTGCAAATGAGTTACAAGAAAGCAAATACAACATCTTGTACCGGTTGGGTATGAAGTTGTACTGTGATAAGCAATGGAGATTTATTGAGAAAATACTAATGAGCAATAAATGCCTGCAGTGAAAGGGGTAGCATCTGGTCTGCATTTGACTTCACACATGAAAGCTATTTAGCCTGACTTTCTGCCAAATCCTGCAATTTTTGAGATCATTGGACATGAAGAAGATAGAAATCCCTAGGTTAGCATTTCAAAAAAGTGAGCCATACTTGTAAGCAGAAGTGGGGAGTCTGTCCTTTTAGAATTCTGTGTATGCCAGCTGTGCCATCTGCACTGTTCTAGGCTGAAATCTGACACTACAGCCAGCACTGGAAGATTCAACTTTTGTAAGTAATTCCTGACAAACCTAGATCAAATATGTTCATTTTGCAGTTAAAAGGTTTTATCTGGCTGTTATCCTGCCTTCTGTACTGTACTTATGCCTGCCATACATTTAGCAGCAGGCTTTTTTCATTTGATTCTACAAACGTTTGCTGGGGACTGCAAAGGTAAGAAATAATCTTGTGGCTTGAAGTATTCTTTGCCTTCTCTATCATCTTCTTATTCAACAGTGCAGTTAAGGTGTTGATTAAAACCAAGTTATTCTGTCAGAGCTGCATTGGTTGCTGGTATGAGTTACAACCTCACTTCCATCAGGAGGAAGAGTGATGGTGCTGAGCCTGCTGGGGACTCTGGGCATTCCAGTTACCTGGCAGACAGGACTGGTTGTTTAAATTTTTTTTTCCCCAAAGAGCAAGACTTTGGGAAGGATTCCCAGGGATTTGGCTCATTTTGCCGAATAACACCTGTAACTGCTCATGGACACAGCTGGTGGCTTTCCGTGGTTAGCTGAAGGAACCAATGCTAAGTCCCCTGTACTTGGCACTGGTGAGGCTGCACCTCAACTGCTGTGTCCAGTTCTGGGCCCTCCATGACAGGGACACTGTGGTGCTGCAGTGGGTCCAGAGAAGGACCGTGGAGATGAGGAAGGGTCTGGAACACAAGTGTGATGAGGAGCAGGTAAAGAAGCTGGCGGTGTTTAGCCTGGAGAAAAGGAGGCTCAAGTGTGACCTTATTGCTCTCTCCAACTCCCTGGCCGCAGGGTTTGGCCAGGTGGGGGTCGGGCTTTGCTCCCAGGCAAAAAGTGACAGGTCGAGAGGATGTAGTCTTAAGCTACGCTGGGAGAGGTTCAGGACGGACATTAGGAGGAATTTCTTCACTGAAATGGTGTTTAGACATTGGAATGGGCTGACCAGGAGGGTGGTGGAGTCACCTGGAGGTGTTCAAGGAAAGACTGGACGTTGCACTTGGTGCCATGGTCTGATTGACAAGGAGGTGTCTGGTCAAAGGTTGGACCCGTTGATCTCAGAGAACTTCTCCAATCAAATTGGTTCTGTGACTCTGTTCATCGCCCTCGCCCGCCAGCCGTGCCGAGCCCCGGGGAGGCGGCCCGAGT
>VZRL01001215.1:361106-385477 GCA_013397895.1 Origma solitaria
CGGGAGGTGACTCTGAGAGCGGGCGGGAGGAGAAGGCGCCGCCCCCGCGGGGCTTCAGCGCGGCCGTGGAGCGGAGCAGGGACCTGGTGCGGAGGATCAAGGTGCTGAGCGGGGGGACCGCTGGAGGCTGTCGGTGCTGGCGCGGCTTAGGCCAGCTTGATGCAGGGATCTGTGGAAGTGTAGCACAGTATGGGGTATCTGAGAACAAGGGGGGCCTTAAAGGCTGTAGGAAGGAGAGGCGAGAGCCATACGAGGAGCGGCTGAGGGCACTTTGTTCAGCCTGGAGGAGAGAAGACTTGAGGGGAGCGCTCCCTGCGGGCTGCGGCTTCCTCATGAGGGGAAGCGGAGGGGCAGGCGCTGATCTCTGCTCTCTGTGACGAGGGGATGGTGTGAAATTATGTCAGGAGAAGTTTAGGTGGATATTAGGATAAGTTTTTTCCTTAAGAGGATGGTTGAGCACTGGAACAGGCTCTCCAAGGAAGTGGTCACGGCTCTCAAGCCAGACAGAGCCCAAGGAGTGTTTGGACAACGCTCTCAGGCACAGGGTGGGATTATTGGAGTTCTGCTGTGCAGGGCCAGGAGTTGGCCTCGGTTATCCTTGTGGGTCCGTTCCAATTCAGGATATTCTATGATTTTGCTTGAAAAGCACTTTGTAGTTACTTTGAAAATCCAGTTGAAGCTCCTTTGAAATCTTGCGTGCCAGTAGGTGGTGCTGTTTGCCGGTTGCATATTCACTCTGTCGTGTTTTGTTTCTGTTCCGGGTTTGGGGTTTTTTTGCATGTCCTGTTTGCTAATTTAATTTAATTATTAAAGAAAAAAAATTACATTGTTGTTGTTGTTATGTATGTTTTTCCCAATGGCTGAGTTGAAATGTCAGCTTTGCAAAAGGGATTTGTACCAGTTCAGCTGGACTGGTACATAACAAAATTTCAACTGTAATATGACAACAATGTGAAGGTGCATTTGTAGGTTTGTGGTAGCTTTTGCAGTTCAAGGGTTTGGGAGGAGATTTTTTTAACTGTAAAGATCCTTCTGAATGTCTTCTGTCTGGGTTTTTTTTTTGGCAGGATGAAGCAGGAATCCCAGGTATACTAGTTGGAGTTTCTGTAGATGGAAAGGAAGTCTGGTCAGAAGGTTAGTATGTGGGAGTAGTAGTTGTGCATGCTGTCAAGAACTGACGAATATTTTAAAAATGAACAATTCAGGCAAGCTAATCAGACTGGTATTTCATCTACTTAATGTCCCATCTCTGGACAGTGGCCAGAAGTGGGTGCCTAGGGATTATCAAGTGACACCTTCCTTGGTAAACTTCAGTCATCTCCAGGAACTGATAATTTGTTAACTTCCTGAATAAGCTAGTATGTCTTAACACTTATATTGGAGAACCTTTCTTCCATTAATTTTTCAGATAAGCCTTTGTGTGTACTCTGGGCGTAGAGCTGTACAGTGGGCTAGTACACTGTATGTAGGAGGTAAAGAACTGTTCTCTCCACAGGAACTTCCTTAATGGTCAAAGTAATAATGGCTCACATTTGGTGACCTGTCTCCAGTTCATGGGTTGTGTAGTTTTACTGGGAAGGCACTGGGATTTAACAAGTGTTATCCTTTCAGAAATTGCAATTGATTTTTATGGGTACGCAGTTTAGTTTTAAGTAGAATGTGTTAGTACTGCTCATATAATCTAGACATTCGATGTTTAAAAAAACCCATCAAAATGTGTATCTGTTCGCCAAAACATTTTCATGAGTTTCAAAAAACCCAATATGTTTTGGGTTTTTGGACAATGTAAATGGTAGTAGTAAATGGCAACATATTTAATTTATGTTTTGTAGAATTTGAAGAAAAAATCTCTGTAAGTAAGATTGTTACTAACTTTCTTTCGATAGTCTGTTGTTGCATTAATTTTTACATATGTATAAAGCTGATTATGGGTTTGTAATTTCTCTCTCACCATGACAGAAGTGAGTTGGAGAGCCTCTGGTACCTTTTATAATGTGGCCTAGAAAGAAAATTGTGCTAAAACTTCATCACAAATTTTCTCAACTCAGATAGCTTTTTCTGGTCTCAAATTAACTAGCAATGAAAAAGGAAGTTTTTTTAAGAATTCTGCAGTATCCCTTCCTTGACAGGCAAGGGAGTGACTGAGGGATCGAGTGCCAGTGGCTTCCACCAGGACTGCCAGACCCACTACATGTAGGAGCATAAACCATGGCAGAACCTTCTGTACCCTGCTGCACATGCATAAAGGGCACAGCAGTGCCTTGATAAGGCACCTGGGTGTGATAACATTGTTTGGGTCTCCTCCTCCCTTCCTCATGAGGGACAAAATAGGAACAGGTGTAAGTTGCATGTATTCACTGACCACAGTACGAAACCTGCTTTCTTGCTGATGGGAATGGTGTGAGGCTTGGCAGGTGTTTTCACTGGGGGGAACAGCATCTGCCTTCCCAAGCACCATGCACTTGAGTAGCAGCTACGTAAGAGAAAGGGTCTTGGGCACCAGGCATGTCATCTGTTCTCTTTCTTGTACTTTGTCAAGGTTTGGGGGTTTATCCTGAGCAGTTCATTGTTAGAGTACAGTTTTATATAGACAGACATTCATTGCTTGCAGGCCTTTCTTGTACTGAAAACTGCAAATATTGTTGCATTTTCTTGCTTTTATGCTGCAACATCATTTGAACTTTCTTCAAACCTGGCTCAAACTGAAGACTATTTTGGCAGTTTGATAATGTCTTATTGATTCCAGTTCTTGCTACCAGACTCGTGGGTGGATTACATAGGAAAACACTGTTACAGAGACTATTAAACTGTACTTTAATTGAAGTCATGCTGCGTGATGTTGAAACATAGTGTGTAAGACCACTGTTTTGTGAAAGTTTACAGTTTAGGTAATTGCTATGAATTTGTGAGTGATTTTCTCTCTCAATTTCTATATGATAAAATAAGACCCCTTATTTCTTCAGCTATTAATTCAGAGCAATAAAAGGAGTGTTTATGACTGCTGGTCATTTATTTCTCTTTGGGTTTTCTACATTGAATATTTGACCTCAGGAGTGTAAATTTTGGCTTAATCTTTAGTCTCATTTATCATTATGTTTGTTGTCGTATTAATGAGCAACTTGGGATGCCATTAGCTAATCCAATGGGTGCTGATTAACTGCTGCTACTACAGTAAAATTCTATTAACTGAATTGAAGCAGGGGGTGGGATAGTCCAATGCTTCATATCCCAGTTTAGCTGGAGGAAAAATATTTTAAAGGGCCAGTAAATCTAACTCATTGCAAAGAATTAATTCAGCATGGTTTTGTGCAGAGTAGTTACCAGAGTGTTTTTATTTCCTTAAAGGTCTGGGCTATGCTGATGTAGAGAACCGTGTGGTGTGTAAGCCAGAGACCATCATGCGCATCGCCAGTATCAGCAAGTGTCTTACAATGATGGCTGTTGCTAAATTGTGGGAAGAGGGAAAACTGGATTTAGATGCTCCAGTGCAGAAATATGTCCCTGAATTTCCAGAAAAAGTCTACGAGGGTGAAAAGGTATGTAACTGTTTATTGGTAAGAGGTTTTTTTTAACTTTTATTCCTGTCACTGCATAGCTGTGTACAGGTGCCTATTCCTACAAAACACTCAAAGTAATTTAGAGAAGTACAGATGTTTCCTGTTCAGAAAAGCAAATTTGGATCTTCAGTTTTATATCAATTGTGTAGTGTCCGCATATATACTTTTTTTTTTTACCGCATTTATTATGTGATATTTAGAAGGTCTTAAATATTTGTCTATTCTTTGTCATGGTGAATTTTACTTTTTTGGTGGTTTAGTGTTCATCTTTTCATGAAGAGAGCTCACATTATCCTGTCCACTTAGGTCACTATTACCACAAGACTGTTAGTTTCACACTTGAGTGGGATTCGTCACTATGAAAAAGATATTGCAAAAGTAAAAGAAGAAAAGGAAAAGGCAAACAGAGCACTTAAGCTAACAAAATCTCATCAGGATAAAGAACAAAAAGAAAAAGAAGGTAAAGGGATTGAAAAAACTGATTGTGTCAAACAGAAGAAAGAACACGATGGTGAGACAAAAAGCCGAAATTCAAAGCCTGGCAGGAAAGACAGGGAGTTTGAACAGGAAGAGTATTATTTGAAGGAAAAATTTGAAAGTGTGATTGAATCACTGAAGATATTTAAAAATGATCCTTTGTTCTTTAAACCAGGTGAGTTTCTATTAATATAGACCAAAATGTGCTCTTCTGGTGAGAATTTTGTCTCAAACAGTTTTACATGTAATGAGGACAGTAGACTCCAGTAAAGACTGTTTGTGTGTGGGTTTTGGTTTGTCCTGCTTCCCTATCCCCCTTTTTTTTCCTTCATGGGCCTCATTAAAAGCTCAGCAGAGAAATATTTGGTCTGCACAAACAATCTGTTCTTGTTTTATATTTTATATATGTATATATATATATATTTATATATGTGTGTGTCTGTGTATATATATAAGACTTTTCTCTCAGGATCAGTATGTAATGCAGTAAGTGCTCTGAAACATACCAGTTCCTGGATTTATAAATGCTAAAGCAGAATATAATTCTGGTACTGAATTTGTGTCTACAAAGTATTTTGTAAGCAGATAGCAACTTGCTGTAATCGTGTTCTGAGCCTTTTAGATAGGAACCAAAAGCAAAAATTTTTACAGAGGCGCTAAAGTACAGCTAAAAATTCTACAGAAAAGCCATAGAATCACAGAATTATTGAAGTAATTTATTGTTGGGATTATTTAAATTAACTCTATAGAGAACTTTGAGGAACTTCAGGTGTAAATTCTAAATAAGTTAGGTTAAAAGGTAAATTATATGCATTGTTGATAAACAGTAAAAAAAGTGCATTTAAAGGGGAGAGGGGGGTAGGAAGGGGGAGAAGTTAAACATTCACCATCTTGGAGAGCTCTAGGAACCATTTCAACTAAGAGATCTGTCTCCACTGTAGGCACTTCAGCAGTTGCTCAATATGTAGATGTTTCATAAAAGGTATTGGCACAGGATGAGATCTTTAAAAAACGAAACATTGTTTTGTAAATAAATTACATTGTCTTAAATAATATGCGTGTTAGTGTTCATATAATCTTTTGGGATATTCCAGAACTAGAAACACTGTTCTAAAAGTGGTGAATACCTTGGAAAAATGTAAGCAAGTACTGCTGTTGTCTTCTGATCTCCACGGTATGGACACACCAATGAGTCACAGTAACTGAGTGTCTTTTAAGAAGTAATTTTATGGCTTGCTTCAGCTTTCCAAACCCAGACATCTATGTAGACCTGGTGTGGTAAATTTTGTGGAAAGGATGTTAAATGTCGGTGTTGACATCTTGGCATGAAACCTGACTGCATAGAGATCCCTGGAAAATTTTAGTGCTGTTCTCTTAGCAAGATCTATGTCTGCTGCAGTACAGAATTTCTTAGGCCTAGGATCAACAATGGTTGATTATTCATTGCTGTATATAGTTTTATTTGCAGATATGATTCCATTTAAGCATCATGCAATTAACATGTTTTTTTTTCCCTTTCTCACTGTTTTTTCAAGGTAGTCAGTTCTTGTACTCAACGTATGGCTTTACTCTCTTAAGTGCTGTTGTGGAGAGAGCTTCAGGACAAAAATTTACAGACTATATGCTGAAAATGTTTCGTGATTTGGATATGATGTCAACTGTCCTAGATGACAATGAAGCAATGATATATAACAGAGCAAGGTAAACAAGGGTGGAACTCTTAATTTTTCTGCAACAACTGTTGCCCTTTCTATTTTAATTAAGCCAGCTGAATTAAGAATGTGTGACCTTTTTTTTCCAGACATTTGAATGACATGTTGTATGTTACCTCAGAGTTAGTCTTTTAGCTGTTTCCAATGCCATGGGATTGCTTCTGTAATTAGCATGTAAATTACATAATAAGAAAAAGGTATTTCCTCTTCAGAGTGTGAATATGGGGGGTGAGGGGAGTAATGGGGGTGACTTTGAAGTTTATATTTACTTTGGGTACAAGTAAGCACGTAAGTGCATATAGAGTAAAATAAGGAGTAACTAGGAGATTATGTTGGAATATATAGTTACCTTGGATTGCTTAATATACTGCCATTTAAAGAGTTCCATAGAACTGTAATAGTTTCACAATAACACAAGGGTTTCATAAATCAAATTGCAGTATGATTCTTGAACAGAATTAAAATTTTGTTTATCACAGAACATGCTTTACCAATTTATTTTTTAAATTAATTGAATATAGGGGAAAAAAATGAACCTCCCCTCCCCCAAAACTCTTACAAAATCAAAACAGGAGACACCACACAACAGCAAACTCGGAGAAACTTACGTAACTGGATAATCCATTCCAATATAGTGGATTAGGCTAAGGCTTATTGTCTGGCTCTCCCTTATTTTATTGACCTTCCTCTCTGGGCTCTGAAATTGATTATTGGCTCCCCTATTAAAGTTTGGTGTGGGACAAGAATTCTATTGAATGGAAAAGCGGGTCATGGTAAAAGTCTCATGAAGATGAGACTCAGCGTTTTTAGAAGTTTGGCTTCTAAAATGCTCTCAAAGAATGATGAACATGTTGAACCTGAGGTTTATAGTACTTACATACAAGTGCATATTGAAAGTGTGTGCACACAGCTTTTCTGCTCTATTCTAAGATGCAAAATTGCAGAGGCTCTCTGGCTGTAGGCTCAGAGGCTCATCTGGATGATAGTGATGTTGTCATAAATTATCAGCCTTGTACAGTCAAGGTTTTTTAAAATGTGTGTATCTTCGTCTTTTTATAAACTGAAATATGAGAGTGATCCAAGAATTGGGACAGATGCTGTTCTGGGAGTCTTTTTATAGGTACTTACTGTTAAGCAAAACTGAGATGCTGATGGGTTTGCTTCCACAAATTGGAGCTTGGTGCCTCAAAATAGAATGTATTGACGTGCTGAGGTTTGTTTAATGGTTTGGTTATGCTATATTTACCTAATAGGAAAATGCTTTAAAATCCATGTTCTAGATGTTCTAGTCAATGTCTTTGTAACAGGGTTTTTTTGCAATCAAAAAACTGATCGTGGGGACAAGAAGATACTAAATCACTGTCAGAGTTCATGGTAGTCTTGCATCCTGGACCATTCATCATTCTTCCTTTATTTCATTCTCTGATTTTCAGTGTTACAAGTTAACCAGAAGTTTGCTAAAAGCTTTCCAATATAAATGTAATCTAGACAGGGCTTTTCCTTTTCATAACTCTCTGAGTAGTACATGGACCTCATGTGGTCTAAAGACCAAAGGCTGAAATTCATTGAGTTATATATTTATTCCACAGTCCTTTTCTTATGTTGTATGAAATAAATCATGATTGGACTGTTTCTTTCAAAAGCAGAATTTGTTCTGCACTTATGTTGTATTGTTCCTGATAGTTCATTCTGCAGTTCTGGTTGGCAGTTTCTAATTTGTGTTATGCGAGACTTTAATGCTCCTGGCTTTGTTGTAGTATAGGGCAACCATCATGGGGCAGTGGGTGGAAATCAGCATAAATGGAAACAAGTGTTTCAGAGCAGTCGCCTAAGCCTCAGTGTCTGATAATCACGGGGTAGTTGTAGGATTCCTCTTTCCTTAAAACACTTAATATTTATTACAGGGATTTAAGAAAAAATCCGTGTTGGCTGATCTATTTATTTCTGTACATCCCTTTATTTGTATATTGCCTTTATTCTTAGTATATCATAAAAGTAGAAAGATTAGTATTTTTATTAAAATTCAGTTTCTAACATAAGATACCACCTTAATTTTTGTTTTCCTGTCTGAATAATTTGCTTTTCTCCAATAAATATACTAAAGAAAAATACATTTTAATAAAACTTGTTTTGTGAGAACAAGCTAAGATGTGCTCAGTTTGCTCTTTGAAGGTAGGGCAGCTTAAAATAGTTGTGCATAGTATATGAGAATGACAAGTTGAATTTTCTTGAATTTTAGGTGTTATGTTTACAACAAGAAGGGACGGCTGGTAAATGCACCATATGTGGACAACTCTTACAAGTGGGCTGGTGGTGGCTTTCTGTCGTCAGTAGGTGACCTCCTGAAATTTGGAAATGCCTTGTTGTACAGTTATCAAGCTGGACAATTTAAAAACAGGAATGGCAAACTTCTTCCTGGGTACCTCAAGCCAGGCACAGTTGCAATGATGTGGACCCCAGTGCCAAAAACAGAAGTGTCGTGGGACAGGGATGGTAAATATGCCATGGCTTGGGCTGTGGTAGAGAAAAACCAACAGTACGGCTGCTGCAGACAGCAGAGACACTATGCATCTCACACCGGGGGGGCTGTGGGGGCAAGCAGTGTCCTCCTCATTCTGCCTGAAGAGCTGGACCCTGACGCTCTTGGCACTTGGCCAGCAGCACCCCCGAGAGGAGTAATTGTCACTATTATTTGTAATATGCAATCGGTTTCACTCAACAGCACTGCCTTAAAGATTGCAAGGGAATTCGATAAAGAAAAACGGGCACAATATATAGGTTAAAGGAGATGTATGTGACTGAACTCACTGTACTGAAAAACAAAGGGAGAAGGGTGTAATGGGACTTCAAGAGCACTAAGAATATGTGAAGACATAAAAAATTCACTTAATTAACCTCTGCTAGTGGTGCTAAATTTACCTGTAACTGGAATTCATCTCTCAGGGAAGTTCCTAACTTACAGAAAATGAGAATGTAACAGTCAAAGTTGACTTTCTGTAGTACGTGTGTAAATTACCATTATATTAGCAGGTTATTTTTATCAACTAGTGAAACACTTGACCAAGATTAAAAAAATAGCATTTTTTTGCACTAAGAAGTACAAATTATCTACCTTAAATGTTGAATTTTTGAAAAATTTCACATCTTGATTTGAACACAGAAATATGTTGCTGGTTATTCTCATAGTTCCAGTCTGCCAAAACTGTTCAGTATTACTTTTTAAAGAAAAATTGTATCACCGTTGCTTTTGTTTTCACATAGCACTTTCCTTATTTGCTTAAAAAAACAACAAAACCCAAACCTTGAAGCTACCTCCAAAATGCAGATTTATACCAGAAGCAAGCTTTTGTCAGAGCTGTGGATTAAGAATTAGAAAAGAATGAATCTAGAGCAATGTAAGTAAAAATCTTTTTGTTATTTAGATGTTCTCTCATCCATTTTTACTGGACACAGAGAATGCGTGAAATTAGTTTACTGTGCAATAAAGGTATTATTTCTAGTCAAATCCACCTAAATAGCACGATGTGGTGAGCTGTCAAATTGTCCCATTGTTTTTGTATGATACACATGCTTACTTGGTAGCCAGAAATGGCACTGTACTCTGCAATGTAGATAGTAATTTACATACAGCAATTAGGGATTTCAAAAACCCAATACAGCTTCAAGCCCATTCTTGAAGCCAGGAGTAGAAGTCAACTGGAGCACAGCTTTAAGTGTTGCATCCAGGGCTGGGGACTCCACCACTTTCCTGGGCAGCTCCTTCCAATGCCTGGCCACCCTTTCTGTGAAGATATTCTTCCTGTTGTCCAACCTCAACCTCACCCAGTGCAGCTTGAAGCCATGTCCTCTTGTCCTTTCACTAGATCTTGAGGCCATGTCCTCTTGTCCTTTCACTAGATCCCTGTTTCCCCACCTGGCTTTAACCCCCTGTCAGGGAGTTTTAGAGAGCAATAAGGTGGCCCCTGATCCTCCTTTTCTCCAAGCTAAACACCCTCAGCTTCTCCTCATCACCCTTGTGCTCCAGCTCCTTCCCAAGCTCCACTGCCACTCCACATGCCAAAGACATGCTCCAGCACCTCAGTGTCTTTCCTGACGTGAGGGGCCCAGAGCTGGATGCAGGACTAGAGGTGTGAGATTTTCTAATCTTCAATTTTACAAAGGGAATAAAGTAGCATCTGAAGTGTCCATATTATATATATTTTACAATGGCATGGCATATCTCTGTTATCTCAAAGATTTACCCCCACCTCACTTCCCTTGCAGTTACATCAGACAGTATTTCCAGGCTGAGACAAAATAGAAGTATCTTTCAGGAAAGGTTTCAAAGCTTCCATTCCTGCACAGTTTGGCAGCTCTGTTTTTCTGAATGTAAGGAGAAAGAGGTCTTGGATTGCAGCTAGCAGAAGATAGCCCTACCTGTCTCTTTCCCAAACTAATGCTTTTAGTATTATCTTCATAGTTGTGGCCTGCCCTGTGATGATACAGCATGCTGCTATCTCTGTCCCACTGTGCCTGTGGCAATATTTATTACCCAAGACCAAGAAATTGGAAAATTGAGTATTTTGAGGGGTCAGTGTTTCACCTACATTTTTAATTGAAGCTAGTAGGACTAGTTTAGTATACTCTTCATAATTATAATCATTATTGTGCCTTAAAAAGTGTTTGCTTGGGATTTTTGGCCCACTCACCAAAACTTCACTTTTTAATTAATTAACTATGTATTGTCTTTATCTCAAGAGTATCCAATCAGTAAAGACAACAGCGAGAACCCTTCTGAATGAACTTTAATTTGTCAGGCACTAAGTTATTTCCTCTTCCTCTGAAGTCTTTGGTATTGTCTGACAGTTCTAATACAGAAGTACTGGGGCTCTTCCCCCAGTCTTGAGCACCTACTAGCTGGGGAAACAGCAGAAGTCAGTGCTAGTTTTAGACAGGCAATGAGAGTAAGAACTTCAGAGTTGTTTTTGTGTGGAACACATGAATAGAAATAGACCAAACACCATGTTTTAAATACAGAAAATCTGAAAAGTAACACTTGTTTTAGGATTTTTAACATATTTGTCTTGTATGATACACCTGTTTTGCAAATGGTATTTCTTGTTTTTGAAAACCATTTTGCATACTTGAGAGAAAACAAGTTTCAGTTACAGACTGTTGTGTGTGGATTTAGACAAAGATTGAGAATGTAGAAGGTGTAGATTTACTGTTATGGCTTGTCTGCATATGACCAATCACTAATCAATGTAAATATCTGAAGTACGTATGAAACGGAGTAAGGGTAAAAACTAAGGCATTGCTAATACACAGATATTAATGACAGTGTCTCACTCCTCATATAGAATATGTTTAGCCACCGGTTTTTTTATATGCATACCATGTTCTTTATACTCGATCTCGCATAACTGAAGGCTTTTAAAAAGCCTCTGATGTCACATGTGCAGTACTGGAGATGCTCTGATGTCTACATTTCATCTTCCAGTACCTGAACAAAATGGGTCACTGACAGTCTCTACTATGGTGTTAAATTAATCATGAGTTCTTATCTTTTAGGGTAGAGAAGGCGGAGATATGAGAGACTAGGAATCAATCTGGCCTTAGCATATGTATTCAGGTCACAATTAATATTGCTACTTTGATCTTTGTTCTGAAACCAGTTATTTGATGGATGTGGGAAAGCATCTGGTCAAATAAGAGCAGCTTTTATGATAAACTTACTCATGAGCAAACCTTTGTTGTGAATGGCACTGACATAAACCCCTCCTTTTCTTAGAAGGTATGTGTATTCCATTGGTACACCTGTTTCTGTATCAAACACCTCCTTCTGCATCTGGTAATTACATGTTTGCCATTTGAAATAACAAATAAAACTTACCTTGCAAATGCTGTGAATTGCAGTATCTGGTTTTTGGTTAATTTTATTAACTAGACACACATAAGTTTTCAAATCCATTAAAAGAATAGAAGTTAATTAGAAAATCCCAACAATAATTAGGTCACCAAGACACCTGATACTTTTAAAGAGATGTAGATACATAATTTGAGATGTTATTTAGTAAAACAAGATATAGGTAAGATTTTGTTTAAATGTTTTCTCATGGTTAAAAACAAAACACATTTTTACCAGCCATTTAGAAAGGCATGGTGTCCAAAACCCAATTAAACCCATTTCCTTATTCCAAGAAGGCAATTATTTAATACTGACAATAGGCATGGGTTTGCTGTACTAGGTTTTTAATGACTAGATACCCTTCACACCTCTTAGTGTAGTTCTGTGACTTACAATTTCTTATATGCCAGTTGCCTTCCCTATACTGAATGCTTTCAGTGCTTTGCAAAGGACTCTTTTTTTTTTTTTTTTTTGGTATAGAAATCTCAGTTTAGAATACCAAGTGCAGTCTTGAGACCAAATTAGAGGGAGGGAAAATCCATGCATTCCAGAGAAACAGCTGACCACAGTGAGTAACTTTACATTTTTATTTATCACCATGTTACCCAAGATGGGGAAGGGACTATAGCATCATTGGAAGCAAATGAGCCATTTTAAATCTTACCTAGCTTTTGCAACCCTTGCAGTTAGGGTAGCTGCACTAATAAAGTACACAAAATGCATTCTTAAAGCAGTTTCTGTCACTATATGCATAGCACTGCTGTAATTTATGATAAACGAGGGGAAGGATGCAGAAAGTCCAAGATTTTTACTGTTTAAGCATAAAATTACAAAAATAGAGCTCAGTTGTCTGCAAACTTACAGGAAAAACTTGCACTTCAAATAATTTATTGAAAAAGAGATTCCAGCAGATTAGTCAGCAGTAGCATGTAATTTGTACAAAATCAATCATAATTACATTGTTGTAGTAACAGGCATTTTTAAACTGGTAAGGCTTTCAGGAACACAGATCCAAAAATCACATGCTGAAGTGTTCAGTGTTGCTTTCTTCTAAATGAACAGCCTGCAAAGAAATCACATTAATAGAGATATGAATAGTCCTTAAATTATTAAGGCTGCCTTGAAAAATTGTGCATCCAATGTAAGTAGGAACATTCATGGATTAAATTTAAATTTGGTGCACCACAAGAGGTGAAAATCTAGCACTGTAAGTCTTCTCTAGTTCAGCCTGAACAACATAGCTGTCATGCAATTAATCTTAAAATAAGATGCAGGTGTACTATTTCTTTTCTTCCAGATGCCTTTTAAAATTTCAGTGTACTGTTCCATCCCTTTTGGGGTTCCAAACCCCAAGCTGAAACAGCTGCTAGGTGTGTTGCTACCATTTCAACTGCTCAACAGCCTCACTTCAGGTATTCTGTCCTCACATTTACTACCCCTGTAATAAGCACAGCTACATGTAACTTGGATATATGTTTACCTTTTGCCCTCTAAACAAGAAATTAATAAAATCTGGATTAGTTTTTAAATTTTTTATGTCCTAAAATGTTTCCAGTGCTTTTCATATACTCCAGACACTGGGCTGCATTCAAAGATACTGGTGTTACACCTGTATAACCTATATATCTGTATATACCAGTTATCTATTTATAATTATCAGTGGTTATTTGTTCCCTTGTAATTTATACAAAACAAATTTTTATTAAGTAACGTGGGCCAGGGAACTGCTTTACAGTAGGACTGTTTAAAAGCAAACAGGCAAACCATTACTGAGCAGCAGTGGCACAGAATTGCTCTAGCCTGGCAGAAGTACCCTACTCCTTTGATGATGCTTTTTAACACCCTACGCATAGCTCAGAGTTAAACAGCAGTATTTATTACATAAGCTAAAGGAAATGATAAGCCACCTAAAATGAAGTGTCTTTGATGACAGTGTAGGTGTTTAGCTGCCTAGCATATCTGTACAGCCATTTAAAAACAAGAATCTGAAGAAAAATGCACAATTCTGGGCCCATTAGCGATGCTTTACTAACCAACTCTAAGCAATTCGCAAAGTAAGTGTTCCAGTATCAGTTTCCAAAATCAAAGCTAAAATATTTGCCGGCTATGAAATGATTTATATAAGTGGCATGTTTAGGTTGTGTAACATTGCTCTTACCTTCTGTGAGCCTGGCTTTGCCCCCAGTTGGCTGACACAGAACAGTGGAGCACCCTACACACAGAACTACTGTCTGAGCATGGCTGAAGACAGTGGTGATCTTGTAGCATCCTGAAAAACAGCATTATGAAACTTTCCAATGGCTATTTCTAGCATCATTTTTGACTGTGTTAATTGAATCAGGTAGTCTAAATGCACTTGTCCAAAAATGCATCTATATTTCATTACACAGCACACCAAGTCAAATGAAGCAAACCGTTGTTGCGTTCTGAAGTGCTCACCATTACTTACATGCATAGGAAAAGCAAGTTAGGTAACTGAAACTGGTATGACTCCCCATATGAAAATCAACACAGGCTGCTGGCTGACTAGCCCTAATTTGCCTACAGTGTCTCCTGCAAGGAAGTTGAGCAGCTCTAGATTAGCCTTTTCTGCTGAACAGAAGAAGCCATGTAGCTGGAGAAATACTTAACTTGTAACACTAGAACACTGCTGTTGACAAAGTCTGGCAGCTGGGAATATAAACACTGCTGTTCCAATTTGTGTTTGCTTTCTGTTTAATGATTGGTACATGTAAGGCCTGTGCTTGGTTGCATTCTATAAAGCTAACATAATACTTAAATGGAAAGACTTGCACAGAATAACTTCACTAATTCTCTAGGCAATGCTTTTGTCTACAACTTATGAATTCTATGACTTAAGAAAGAGTGAAATCACTCATACATGGCTTAAAAATGGGATTTTCAGTACTTTTCAGGTTTTTTCCTGAAAAATATTTTTAATTAGCCAAGAGGTATTTTTGGAGAGAGAAAACTTGTAAAGGATTTAATCTGCATGTGCATATACAAAATAAATAGGTAAAGGTGAGCAGAGATAGCTTTCTGGTCCACATGTGCTGAAAATGCAAAGATAGAATATATGTTGTGAGGAGGGTCCTCTGACAAGACAATGGCTTGGCAGGGAGAAGTAGTATTAGACAGAATAACACATCTCTGCTTTGTTTAAATCACAAGGAGTAACTGTACAAATCTTTGTGAAAAATTGCTAACAGCTAAAATTTAATCACAGCAAATGTTGTTTTCCCCCTATTGAATGCAAACTTCCATGCTGATGAGTTTTTAATGTTTGTGGGTTTGGCAGGGAAACGAGCCCAAACCATTTCAGTAACTAGGTAGGAAGTTCCAATACCACTGACCCAGGGATACGTAAGACCATCTGCTATTTTCAGTGCCTTGTGCATAGGGCTCAACCACTATTGAAGCTCTCCTACTTTGCTCCATATATCCCTCAAACACAAAAACCAATTAACCCAACAATAATGAAGATAACCAATGACCTATGGGCCTATGTTAACATTAACTGTATCACAGTGTATGCATTCATGTACACTGGTATGAAAAAAGTGTTTAAAAAAAAGTAAAAAATTAATGGCTTAGCTTTCAATCCTCTATTTTTTTAAAAGTAACCACAGTTTACTTTCAAACTACTCAAATGAATCTACTTCACTTGTAGATGGAATACAGTGTCTCAGAGCTTCTTAGAAATCTAGGCTACTAAGAAAGAATAAGATAATAAGAAAAACTGAGTACATCAACAATTCCCCCCTTCTAGTCAGGAAGATCACTACTGTAAGTAAGTCTATGTGTTTTCTTACTGCCACAATCTTCTTATGCTGCAGTAGTTTCTAGTAAGTTACCACAGTGGACAATATGGACGTAGCTGTGGTGAACAAAGAAGCTGTTCAGTGGCAGAGCACATTCCTGTAATGGTTCTAGAAAACCCCTTGCTTTAGTTTATAAAAGAGAAGTTGATTATACAGATATCTCTGAGCCGAAGTAAAGAAGATCTGTGAAAAGTGGACACAGGCAACATCTTAAATAGAACCCCTCTATATGAGATGGATGGCAACTTAGTTCTTAACAGCAACATGCAAAATGGCAGTTGAGTACATCTTACTTTCTGTGTATATGTGCAGTACCCCTGCAAATATCCTTGTCAAAAGTTTTACCAGTTGCTCTTCCAGAATGAACTTACAAAAGGAGGAAAACAATGTTGTCTTCTGTTTGAAACTTCTGCTATGGATGCTTTAAAGCAGCCATTTAATCTCACTTTTTATACATGCATCTGGGGGGTTGGGTTTTTCCCAACTTGCAAGGGTTTTATAAAGAAAAAACCAATCAACAAATCCTCGTGCCAGACCTCCAGAAAAGAAAAGGCTGATTGTTTACATTAACTTTTTCAAAAGATTGACAGCACTTTTACTGTTAAAAAGCCCAAAGCAAGATACAAACCTTTTTCTCTACAGAACAGACAAACCAAACTCAGATTAAAAAAAGAAATAATACTCAGCCGTTTTATGATGATGAACAGCATACAAAATTAGTTTTGTTCCTTCTGTAAGGCATAAACATTGTAAATATTTACCTGGGCATTTTACATCCATAAAGTAGGAGTTTGGGCTCTGCACCAGACGTTTCTTTTTGTGCTTTCTCTTCTCATCCTCTAAGGAGGGATGCACTAGGTCTTTGGCCAGCTGGGTGGGGCAAGAGGAGAAGCGCACTGCGCGTTACGCGGCCACATGGGCAGCCGGGCTGGCGCCCCGGGGCTGCCCCCGAGCGCGGCCGCAGCGGGGCTGGGGGGGACGGGAGGGGCCGGGACCAGGCCCCGCCAGGGCCTTGCTGGCCGCCCGCGGGGCCCGCGGCTGCCGGGGGCGGGGACAGCGGGGACCCCGAGAGGCCGCAGCGGCGGCCGGAGAACGGGACGGGGCGCATCCGCTCCGCTCCGTTACCCCCCGCCCCCCAAAGCCCCCTCGGCGCCCCTCGGACAGGCGGCGCCGGGCACGGGGGTAAGGGACCGTAAACAACTCACAGGCATGTCCGCCGCAGGGCCGCCCCTTCCGCGCGCTTCCGCCCGGCGCGGAGCCGGAGCCGGAGCCGGAGCCGCGCCTCTGCTGCGTGTCGGGGGCGGGCCCGGCACCGTGCCCGCTGCTAAACAGCGACACGTGCGCCTCCGACGCACCGGGACGTGACACTGCCGTTTCAGGTTAGAAATGCCGTTTACAAGTCCGTCTGCTTCACACTAGATGCTTACTAAATTATCGCTCACATGGCACAGGATCACAGAAGTGTCAGGGTTGGAAGGCACCTCTGGAGATCATCCAGTCCGATCCCCCTGGAGCTGATCACCTGGAGCAGTTAACTCGGGAACGCGTCCAGGTGGGTTTGGAATGTCTCCAGAGAGGGAGACTCCACACCCTCCCTGGGCAGCTGTTCCAGTGCTCTGCCACCCTACAGGTAGACAAGTTCTTCCTCCTCTGGAGGTGAAACTTCTTGTGGTTTAGTTTATAGCCATTGCTCCTTGTCCCATCACTTGGCACCACTAAAAATAATCTGGCACGATCCTCTTGGCACTTGCCTTGAAGATATTTATATGCATTAATTAGATCCCCTCTCAGTCTTCTCAAATGGCCCAGCTCCTGCTGTCTCTCCTGATAAGGGAGATGCTCCAGACCCCTCATCATCTCTGTGGGCCTCTGCAAGACCCTTTCCCTGTCTTTCCAGTTCTGAGGAGCCCAGAACTGAACACGTGTATGTTGTTTCATACTAAATGACACATTGCATGAAGTTGTACCTGTGAGCATATTCTTTTGCAGTTTCCCACCCCAGTCAAAAAGGTGGAAGAATTTCTGTTAGTTATCATTCACATGCTTAAATAAATTTTTAAAACTTACGATACATAAAAATATTGCAGATAGTGGAATTTTTTTTTTTTCAATCACTGAATTTTTTTAGTAAGAGACAGTGTTTTTTCTATAAATCAGTAATCACAAATGTGATCTGTAAAACTACTTGTATTTACCCTGGAACATTTAAAAGTGTAGTTCAATAGAAATCCTCCTGGTGGCACAATAGACCTTACAAAAATCACTTGGCATGAAGTCTTCCCTAACGTTCAACGGGAACATGTCCGGATACTGCCTTTCTAAGAGAGAACTGATGCATTTAGCAAAAATTATTTTAAGAATTTGCCAGGAACACAAGTGAGGATGTGATTTTATAGAGGCATATCTTTCTGACCATATTCTCAAAGCTGGGCTTGGTCTCTCCAGTGCTGACACTGTACACAACTTTGAAAATTCTTCCCACCCCAAACCCTGACATTATTCTGCTACAATAGCCCGATGTGTTGTAAAGCCCCAAGCCATTATATTGGTTTTCCTCTTCTTGCTGTCACAGCCTTGTAACACTGTAATGCTGTGTTAGCATTTTTTCCCTGTGTGCTGGTGTGGTGATGACACACAGATTGAGGTATTTTGGATGTATTTCTTGTTGTATCATGGGGAATTTAATAGGAAGGGCTCTGACTCATACTTTCCTCTGCAGGCTGTCCTGTGAAACTAGGAACATAAACCAGTTACCAGCACAGAATCAGTTCTTGAGTCTTAGCTGTTCCTACTACCTTCCAGTCTTTCTCAAATGCATGTTATTTATCTGCAGGCAGAATGGAAAGAGGAGAATCTCTTACGGCATTTGACTCAGTATCTGAAGGAGAACTATGTTTTTCTTTGTTTAATAAAATACCTTCACAATGTATAAAGCACCACCTACAATAAAATAGAACTTCTGAAGTGCCGCCCTTCTTCACCTCTTCCTCCTAGCTTTCCCTTAGATGTCTTCCTTGCAAAGAGCCTCTGGTGCTTGAGGAAGACTTTAGAGACACATTAAAAATTGGCTTCAGTGGAAGGAGGGGCACACAGGATGATCTGAAAACAGGATGTGCTTTGGACACATTCCTCTGTTTGGTTCTCTATTTTGGTTTTGCTTGGAGATTCATTTCCTTTTTGTAACTGCTTCTAAGTTCAGTGACCTGCTGTATGAGTCAATTCTAATGCATTACCTTTAATCTTACAATTGAAGATTTTTTTGGAGTTTACTTTTTAGAAAAAGGAAATGCAGCACTGAGTTAAAGTTGTCAGTTAGCAAGGAGAGAAATGCTGTCTGTACAACAGTGGCTTGGCCTACTGAGACACAGATAGATTCAGGTCTAAGAGAACAACTTCCCCTTTCCAGCCTTCTCCCAGCAAGCAAAGACTTTGATCTCATTTTAGAGAAAAGAAAAAAAAACATTATCTGCCTGCTGGAATGACAACAGAAAAATTCCAAAAGCTGATCTGGAAATGTTTAAAACCAACATAATGACAGTTGGTTTTTTCCTGCACTGAGAGTGTCGGTCTCTCGTGTTTGAAAGCTGAATGTGTGTCTCTGAGGACATGCATTTTGGTAGGTTCCTGCTGGGCTAGGACAGCCTGCAAGCCCTCGCTGTGATGAGCACCTGCTGCCCCAGTACTACTCTGTTCTGCTCCATTTGTGGCCTTCTGCAGCTCAGTTTGGGTGGCTCCTTAGGATTTGCTAGCTGATGTTGTGAGAAAAATGGCTTTTGGGAGGTTTTTTCTACAGAACTTCGTACAAACTGCCTGTGGTCACTGACGAAGTGTGTAGTGACTGATTTAAAAAAACAAATGCACTCTACTAATGCTTATAGCAGTTGTCTAGAATACTAAAATGGGGATGGGTGTCTCTCTAATACTATCATTAAGACCATTTAGATTTCTTTTTGCTAACCACCTCTAAACTGCACTCAAAATAAGTAGGTTTACTTCAAGTGGTATGTTTGATCCAGAATGCAGTCTGTCTGTGGTTTTGCCTATACTGCAGAATTAAGAATTATAATTTTAATTGATTGTAAACCAATGGTGTAAACCATGGTATGTAATAATTTGGTTTAAATATGCTTATGCTCAGAGAGTTTAGATTAGCACTGGAAACTGAAGAAAGTCCACTTTTAGCACTACTGTAATAGCAAACTTTGAAATTAATGGATTTTACAGATAATTTTACAGTGCTTTTTCTTTCTGGAATTGAACTATACATACTTTATGTAATTTCTTTTCACAATAATGACTTGATTTAACCTCTTCTATATAAAGTTCTGCAGTATATACATATGGAAAATTCATACATTTAGATCACTATAGTAAAGGAGAATACTGTTCTTTGTACATTATAACAATGCATTGATCTTAAAACTAGGAGTTAAAAGCAGGACACATCAACATATCAAATGCAGTAAGACAAAGTGTAGAATGAGCATAGAAGTTTCTACCTTCAGTGAAAGATGTGTTTACTGGAAACTGTATGTAAGTGACTTTCTTTTAAAAGAGTGTCACATGATGGTCATCAACAGTAATGAATTGCAGAGGCATTGCCAAAGTCAGAGTTGTTACAGATATGCATTGAAAATATTATTATATTGGCTAACAGAGTTCAAAAGCTAAGGAGCAAAGCTCATGTTAATGACTTGTGGTTAGGTGGCATTCAGGGCAAGATTGCCTCATAAGATTGTGTGTAGGACTTGGACCTGTTGATTCCAGTTAGTGCCAAAATAACAGGATCTTAGTTCCACCAATATGTTTTAACTCTATTGTTTTTTTAAACCTTGTGTTTAAGCAATTAAGATGCAGAATTTTCTACAATTTTGTATGCATTGAGCAGAAGAGCTTCATTAAAGACAGATTTTTACACCATTATCTTTTTAGTTAACCTGTCTCACCTTTGAACTGAGGGGGGAAAAGGATTTTTGAAAGCTAGAAGTAATGATGTCTATCATTTGAGAAATTAAAGATGAAAATGGGAATGAAGTAGCAATATTTTTCTTTAAAATGTTGGTAAACAAGTATTTTCTGGCTTTTTTATATGAATGCAAAGATTTTTTAACTTATTGTATGAATAGAGGTAGTAATTTTATTTTGCCCTTCCTATTAGTTCCTTTCTTAAATTGAGGGCTTTAACAGATGCACTTTGCATACACCACAGTGACTAATGGAATTCTGCCATACCTTGATAAGAACTCACCTATTTATTGGATGAGCTTGAACTGTGGTACTGATCTCCTTTTATGACCAGACGACCTGCCTAGTGGGTGAGGGAAAGGCTGTACAGTCTGCCTGGACTTCAGTAAAGCCTTTGGCACTGTCTCCCACAGCATTCTCCTGGAGCAGCTGGCAGCCCGGGGCTTGGACAAGTGCACTCTGTGCTAGGTTAAAAACTGTCTGGATGTCTGGGCCCAGAGCGTGGTGGTGCATGGTGCCACATCCAGCTGGGACCAGTCACTAGTGCTGTACCCCAGGGATCAGTATTGGGCCCAGTCCCGTTTGAGGTCTTCATTGATGATCTGGATGACAGGGTTGAGGGATGACAGGGTTGAGGGCACCCTTAGGAAGCTCATGGACAACACTAAGTTGGATGGGAGTGTTGCTCTGCTGGAGGACACAGAGGCTCTGCAGGGGGATCTGGACAGGCTGGATTCAGGGGCCAAGGCTGCTCGTATGAGGTTCAACAAGGCCGAGTGCTGGGTCCTGCTCTTGGCTCACAACAAGCCCCTCCCCTGCAGCACTACAGGCTGGGGCAGAGGGGCTGGAAAGCTGCCCAGCAGAAAAGGACCTGGGAGTGCGGGTTGACAGTGCCTCAGTATGAGCCCAGGTGTCCCCAGGTGGGCAAGAAGGCCAATGGCACCTGGGCTGTGCCAGCAATGGTGTGGCAGCAGGACCAGGGCAGTGACCATCCCCCTGTGCTGGGGAGGGGGTGTGGTGTCCAGTTGTGAGCTCCTCAATTCAGGACAGACATTGAAGTGCTGCAGTGAGTTCAAGGAGGACAGCAGAGCTGGGAAGGGTCTGGAGCACAAGTCTGATGAGGAGCAGCTCAGGGAGCTGGGGGTGTTTAGCCTGGAGAAAAGGAGGCTCAGGGGTGAACCTATCCCTCTCTACAACTACTGACAGGAGGGTGTAGCCAGGTGGGGATCAGGCTCTTCTCCCGGGAAACAAGTGACAGGATAAGAGGATATGGCCTCAAGCTGCTCTAGGGGAGGTTTAGGTTGGACATTGGGAAGAATTTCTTCACTGAAAGGGTGATTAGACATTGGAATGGGCTGCCCAGGGAGGTGATGGAGTCACTATCCTTGGAAGTGTTCGAGAAAGGACTGGACATGGCACTTTGTGCTCTGGCTTAGTTGACAAGGTGGTGGCTGGTCAAAGGTTGGACTTGATGATCTCAGAGTACTTTCCAGACCTTAATGATTCTATGATTCTATTCAGGCAAAATGATAGGGTAGTAATTTAGGGATAGTAAAAGGTTTTAAAATTCTGCTTTTTTGAAATGTACAAAACAGAATCAAACTGTTACAGTGCCATCTGCTTTTACGCAGTGACAAAAGGTAAACCATAGTTTCAAATCTGTTTCCTGCATGTTCAGTGCTCCCCCAGTGGTTCTCACATGCCAGAAGAGAAAAGAATTGTTGATCTATTTGACTGTAATGCAATATAAACCAAATGTTAACTTTTCCAATTTGGTGCAATAACAAAGACCGGGTTTCAAAGTGTTTTCCATGGAACAGGTATCATAGAGGTGTGGTTATTGAACCTTAACAGCTTTGATAGGACCCCTCAGAGTTTTACTAACATATTACAAGGTATACAATTGAACAATTACAGTTTTTTCGTATTCTAGAAAATCAAAAACTGTAACTTAATTTTTATATCTTGTTTTTAAAGTTCATGGTTAAGTAAACATCTGTCCCTTGAATGTGACAAACTGGCACTTTTCCAAATCAGAACAGAACGCACTATTGCAAAGCACCAGTATAATTGAAGAGGGAAGTAATTTGCATTATTTTTCTATAAAAATACTCTTGAGTAACAGATGGCGATCGCAAACATATTGCTCCAGAGACATATGAAAGCCTATGTGTTCTATAAAACTCAAGAGTGAATATTAACCCCAAAATTTCTCTCTTCAATGCTGAAATTTGTTTGTGTAGTAATCTTCAGCATGGCCATAATTACAGTACACAGCAACTCATGTCTCTGAAAGTACAGCTACAGGGAAATATTTCAGAGATTAGTTTTTCATTTGCAGTTTCCTGTAATCCAATTATTCATGTTGGACTGAAATAATTAACCAATTTGGTCTGACTGCTTCAGTGCCAGGTTGCCATTATAATTTATAAACTCTGTTCTTGTAATAAGTAGTGTAACAACTCATCTTAGCATTTAAACAGCCTGATTGCTAATTATACAGTACAAAAATAAAACAAGCAGCCATGTTTCCAAATTCTGGCCTCAACTAGGCATGTTAAGAAAAAACCCCAAAAACCTGGCAATTCCCCCCATCCTTGTTTTGCAGCTTTCATTCTCCTCTATCAGATGATATCCTGGTCTTAGAGGGGTCTCAATCAAACAATTATTATAGATAAAAAGATTTTTTTTTTCTTGAATTATGATGAAGCATATAAATGTATAAATATAAAATTAGATTTTGATCCAATTAGTTGGTAGTTAAATTAGCATTCATGACAAACTCTTATTGAATTCACCTTGTACAGAGATTTACATCACATATGTCAATGGATTTTTCATTATTTTCTACCACAAATATATTGGCGAGAAATACCACCAAACTAAGACCCTTAACAGGGAAAATTTGGATAATTAATAACAAGGAGCAGAATACCTTTTGCTTTTTCAAGGATTATAATGGTTGAAGGTATTTGTTTGGAGTGACTCCTCAGTGCACAAATACAGCAGTAGCCAAGTGTTAGACTAGCTTAGTCCTATTTCACCTCATCAAATTGTTGTTTGAGGTCATGAGGTGATTTTTTGTGTGCTTGCAGGAGGCTAACCATGCATGAGAGAGCTTTAATATTCAAAACTAAGTTTGTTTGATTCTCTATAGAACTCAACATATGTATTTGCCAAGTTAACACATGTACAAAAAACCCCCAAAAAATAAAAGTGAGAAAGGACCTTTTACAGTCATAGGGTGGGTTATAACTAATAGAAACTTTAATGAATTATTTGGGGGAAATGTCTCTTTTTCCTGTTTCTGCTACAAGGGAACTGAGAACTGTTCTAGTGATTTATAGTGTTAGAGAGTTCTGTTTATAGCTTGTCTGAAGGCTACAATTTTTAAATTAAATTAAAGCTGTGACTCTTTGTTGTCATTTTGAAGTGTTTCAGTAGTGCTATTTATTTTTATAGTGCCTTGTGACATCCTGTGGGGAACGCACTGTAATGAATACATAATGAGGCTGCCTCACACCCAGAGATAATTATTAGTGGAAAAAAGATGGGAGAAAGTGTTTGAGCTGTTGTAGAGTAGGTATCTTGTAGAATTCCTCCGTTTCCAGTGTTACTTCAGACCGCGTGAAAATAATTTTTGTGTTGCGTGTACAAGTTTCTTTCCGAGTTGACATGGCCGGGGCAACATGTAAACCTTCGAGGTCGCACATCACCCTCACTTACTGGTGACGTGGAGTATAATACCATTATTTAACGTGCCACTCGAACACACAATTACATGACTCTCTTCACAACTCCTGCTAGTTTCCAGAGAGAGCTGAGCCCCGTGGGACGCGGCCGTGTGACCGCACAGTGACCACGACTCCCCCCGTAGCGTCCCTCAGTAAGCGCCGAGCCCACGGACCACAGCCCCCGTCGGGCCGGCGGTTCCGGCGCCGTGACGCGCCCG
>VZRL01001215.1:393897-460135 GCA_013397895.1 Origma solitaria
GGTCTTACCTATTAATTTTTGCTTTTGATAAGGACCAATCACATGTCGTCTTGTATTAAGCACTGGACTTCTGAAAGACAAATCAAATATTTGTGTTCATAAGCCACTTTCTAGATGGTGAAATCTGGTGTTCCTAGCCATTAAAGCACATGGCAGAGGTTTTTTTCATGTTACAGAAAGCTGTACACTGCACATCCCAGAGACTTGAGGGAAAGAAGAGCTTCAGAGTAGATGAGAGTCTCCCATAGCTGCATCACAAGTTGAGTGAGTGTGGGGTTGGGTCCCTGGGAGGTCGCTGCAGCTGTTTCTCTTCCATACCTAGCCTTAGCTGGAGTGGTAAGTTCAGAGCAATTCCTACAGCTGCCCAGGTGATAGATACCTGCTGTGGGACCCACCCTGCAGCTGCTGGCAGGCTACTTGTGGCCTACCTCTGGGTCTCTATTAATGAGGGCTTCAGTTTGTGCCTGCTTCAACAGAGCCTGTGCTCTGCTGTTCAGAGGAGGAGAGATGTGTCTGGGAGTACCTGTGCTCGCAGGTTATGCCATCAGTTGTTGTTACAGATGGTGGTAAACTGAATTATGGAACTCACACAAATTGAATGAGTTCACAGGAGACAAGGATTTGGTTGTGACACCTGGTTCTGGCAGTGCCTGCCCCAGTTTCTGCTGTGAAACTGCAGCCTCAACTCAAGTCTGTTGGCCAGTTTTAATGTTTGCTGCTCTCCAGTTGCATGTTGGCTTGAAAGGAATATGTTCTCTAAGCAGCCAAGTTAATGCATTCCTCTTGGAGGCAGTCTATAAATAATCCTTAAAATAAACAAACTTTGCTGTCTGTATCAGTAGTACAATTTTAATCTATTTTAAAATTATTTTAGATGAAACTGAGTTACCACCAAGTGTAGCTGATCTTACATTCAGAATAGAATGAGAGGTACGCCATAAGTTAATTTCTATGCACTTTCATAGTATCTAGATTGTAAGCTCTAAAGCACATTCTGCAGGGACTTAGCTCTTTTAAAGTTGGGCTGTTGTGACAGTTAATAATTTCACTCATGTCAAGTAGTATTAAGTTTCTACTGTAATGTTGTTTTATAGTCTTGAATTTTGTATTGAGTATTTTTGGTGTTTAAAATCATGCATTTCAAAGGTTGCTCAAAGCAATCAGTAAATTGAATTCAAAACGCTGAAAAGAGAGTTTCGGTGTTGAGGATGTTGCAGAGATGCCCACACTGAAGCACTGCAGTGCACAGCTGTGGCAGAACTCACAGGAGCACTGGTGTGAACAAGTGGCTGGAGAGCACTGGATTCAGATCTTAGTGTGGTAATCAGATCACACTGTAGGTTATTGAGCTGTCAAAACCAGGGATGTTTCAAAGTGTAGGTTGGTTTAATTCTGTTGATTATAAATTGGGTTCTGAATCCCTTGTTCTCTTTTAAGTAGAAAGTAGCTTATCTTAAGAAAGGAAGCTTAGAGTGGCAGCTGTGCCATAGCTGAGGGGACACGTGCTGGAGGAAGTGGCAGTTTGCTTGGCACCCTGAGCATTGAGCTGATCTTGATCATAAGTGTCAAGGCCTTAGGAGCAGGAAACTGCCTTATGTTAACCGTACACATGGCATCCCCATTCTTTACTGCCTTACCTACTTTAGCTATTTGGATATATTTGTTTTGCCAGTGTTTAGACTTTAAGAGCCTTACTGTATTAATAACTTCCAAGGTGCAAGACTGCTCTGTGCCTCATTGTGTGGGACACTGGCATTGGGCTCTTTGTGTGGATGAAGAAAGGCCAGTTTAACCTGAGGGAGCCTATTCAGCCGACTGGAGGTTCCTAGTGTGTTGTGGATTCCTATGGGCTGCCCAGGAGGAATGGAATACAGTTTGTCCCTTTCAGCTGTGAGGGAGTAACTAAAACTGGCTGCACTTGTGTTTAATTCTAAAATAATTCATTTTACAACTTTCGAAAAAATGTTGACCTTTGTCCTGGTGTGTTGCCTTGTGTTAGTCTGCTGTATTTTTGAATGGGTGCAATAAAAGACTACTGCCTCTTTAATATACATACTGATACAAGACATTGCTGAGATCATCTGAAAATTCTTTGCAGATGTTACTAGGGACTATAGCCAATGTTCAAGTTCAAAATTATTAGACTTTGTTCTTTTGTATGAGGCTGTATGACACATTGGTATGTTGTAAGGGTTCCCCACCCTGCCTTTTACACTGATCTTGACTCCTTCTTAGTAATTTTTAATTTTTATTATAATTATTCTAGAAAGACCTAATATAAAAGCAAGTTTGTGAAGCTTCATTTATCTGCCTTTAGAGATTGAGACAGTACACTGATGTAGCTCAAGAAAATTTTGTCTTGGAAACCACATAAAAAATGGTTGTGTATTTAATCCAAACCCTACAACACCTTCTGCTGAGAACAACAAAAAAGGAATAATCCCTGGGTAAGCTTAGGGGGAAAATATGTGGGAACAAATTGCTGTCCCTCAGCTGTTGGAGATGTATGAAAAGAACAAGTTTCTGAAGTGTTGTTCTGGAGCTATGTCCATGGAAGGTGATGAAGCTCCTGAGCTCTGTTCCTGTGTGTCCACACACAATTCATGTGTGGTCAGTGCTGGTATCTGGTGTGTCACCTCGTGGTGGCAGAGGTGTGTGACAGGGCCTTCAGTGCTCGCAGCCCCTCAGAGCCTGCTGGAGGTGCCCTGGCAGCAGGTGATGCTGAGCTGCTGCTGTGTCTCAGGGCTGCTCTCAGATTCCAAGCACCCTTGGAAGGCTGAGCAGGACAGCCCCAGCTGTAGCAGCTGTGCTGTAGAAGCGCTGCTGTTTCCAGCTCTGCTGTTCATCTGTGCAGCTTCAGCCACTATGGGGAAAAGTGTTTTCCAAGTAATTCTCTCCCTGCATTCAACAAACTGAGGGTGAAGCATATTGATTTTCAGTTATTTGCCTCTTTTCACTTCCTTTTTTTTTTTTTTGAAGGTAAGTTGCAAATCTCCTTGCTTGGTTTGAAGTTGCTTTTAATTCACTTAACCCCAGTGACTGCAGAAAACATTTACCTTTCCTTTTGTATATCTTGAGACTCTTACATATCAAAGAATTCGTAAGATGTTCTCCTTTTCCACCTCAGCCCATTGAAAAAATCAAAACCCCACAACCTCACATGTAAACACAGTAGGCTAGGAGGACCAATACTGTGAATTTGGATCAAGCCCAACTTGAAATTTGATGCATTAATTCCTATTTTTCTCATTCTGATTTGCTCAAAAGGGTAATGAGACTTTGTACCTTGACTCCTTCCCCCATCTTGTAATGCATTCCTTTTTATTGTAGTCTATGTCCAGTGGTGGTGAGTGCCACAAAGATCTGTTTATCAGGGAATCCCATTAAAAAAATGTTTTATTTCCATTTAATTCTTCCATTCTTACTTCAAAGAAGTAAGGTAAGATTTAGAAAAGTAGGAAGACAGCTTCTTTGAGGGTGAGGCTTTTACTATATGCAGGTCATGCAAAACAGTTCCCTTTTTGTTTTAATAAACTGTGGTGCATCTTTTATGTTCTTTGATAGATGGGACTAAAATAAGACTCTTTTCTGGCAAGCGAATCAGGTATTCATTTTTTCACAGCTTCTTTGTCAATTTTTGTGTTCACTGACTTCTTAAAATTCCCTTGGCTTCTGTATTAAAAAAACCTCACAGGTAAACAATTTAAAACGACAGTACATTGAATAGTTTTTAAAAGTAAAATATTGATTTGCCAGAGATGGAGAAATATTCTGCTGGGGTAGGCTGTACAGGCTAGTGTATGCTATCAGAGATTGATGTTTATTTGCATCCTGAAAGGTGTTGATTTCCTGTCTAATTTCATGCTACAGCTGAACACATAAGGTCCAGCTGCTGCAAACTAGTGTTGAGCCATATGAGAAATTAACTTAAAATACTGGTGAATTGGGTAATAAAGGTAAAGATTAAGAACGCTAATATTTGCCTGCCAGTGGCAGGACTTTTTGTTTCAGTTTGGTTTTTTTACACTAATTTGTCTATGTTTCTTTTCTGTCTGCCTTTTTCTGTTTGTAAAAAACGTTCAAGAACATGATCCTTACAGAAGCATTTTGCTGAGCAGACTGAAGACCCAAGAAACCTTTACCTTCAGGAATTATTTTCTGGTACAGTTGGAGCAGCTTACTGGCTGCAACAAGAATACTTCAGTTTGGTTTCTTTGGTTTCTTTGTGCTGTAGCATTTTCTGCAAGAGCAATTTTGTTGAAAAGAAGAAACAAGACAATCTGTCCGAACAGTGGTACTATGTAGGGAAAAGTTGTAGTGGAGTCCCAGCTGGAACAGATACTGTAGCATGAAAAACCTGAGATATTGGCTCTGATGGCTACAGGGTTAAAATCGGGTTGAGGGGAGAACAAAAGAGCGACAGTGATGCCCTGAGAGTGAGCTACTGTTCTAAAAACTAAAGTAACAAAATGAACTTTTTCAGCCTCCCTGCTCAGTTTGTCCTTACATTCCTGTAACAATTGTGTCAGGCTGGTTTGTTAAGGTTCATGGTAGAAAACCACTGGTACTAGAGCTGCAAAAGGAACCTCCTCGTACATACTGCTGGGCAGTCCTGCATGTTTGCTATTGTAATATTGTGAGCCCTTTCTAATATTTCACAATGGCTCTTTAAAATGATTGCACTGCAGCTTAATTATGGGTAACATCTGCCCAGGTGGGTTGGAAAAAGAAGAAACATGGTGGGAGAGGAGTGGTGGAGGAGGTGGTGGCAGAAGAGCTTTGGGATATGAGATGGACATGACTTCTTGGCTTAAACCAGAAGAGGCCAGAGGAGGCCATTCCCCTGGCCTGAGGCATTTGTCTGTGTGGCACTGAACAGTGGCATGCCCTGAATTTTATTAGCTTTGCAAGCTACAGCAGCACAAGGTAGACAGCAACATACAGCTGCCATGGTTTTCTGTGTCTTCATGTGGCACTAATGATGCGGCCCCGTGCATTCTTAGAGTTTTCTTGGAAGCTATGGAAGGAAATACCCTCAGAAAAGTGAAGGGAGAGGATGCATCCCTGGCTATAGTTAGCAAGGATCTGGAAAAGATTTTGAAGAACCATAAACCCTCAGCTACTTTTACCCCATGCTGCAAGGGAAATGCAAACAATTACAGCCCTAACTAATGTATAATTCAGATTGCAACCTGGGCTCCATCCTTGCAGAATGCAAGTTTGTGATTCTTGCAACAAATGCTTCTGTATAGCTCTGCTGTAATATTTACTGACGTGCTGGGTGGGCACCAGTGTGCCAGACTTTCACGTGACAACTCCACTTTAGCTGTTAAAGATAATTATCCTGTTAGCATTTGCTCTCTTAAGAATCGATCTGGGTGTGTGTTTTTTAAAAGCTTCTAAAACAACTTCAGATGGACATGCAAATGTTTCTGGGCTTTTTCTCCCTAGTGGAAGAACAGCATTTCATATTGCATTTTAGAACTGCAAGCTGTGTGATGCTTTGCAATCAAACTTTGATTCACAAATGACTCCTCTTTATTTGGCCTGAGTAACTTTTCAAACTTTTGTATCCCAGTGTGTGACCATGCAAAAGAAGAATGAATTAATAAAGGAAATTGTGTGTCAGGAATCAGTGTTGAAATTCTATAGCTGTTGGAGTGTTTTACATGGTGTAATTTCAGTGTAGCTGTAACCAGATCGTGACTTGTGCTTAGCAATGCAAGTGCACTTGGCAGGAAGTGGCAGCACATGTCACCAGGCTTGCTCTGGCCGTGTGGAGCTCACCACTTCCTGATACTGAAGTGAGAGAACAAAAGTAACATCAGTTTCTAGTTCATTTTAACCTTTAAAAAGTTGCAGTTATAGAGGTACTTACAGCCTTTCCCTTTATAGTCTTCTTTTCGTTTGAAATTAATCTTTGAGAATTTTGGTGACGTTCATGCTAGAAATCTTAAGTTCTGAGAAAATATTTTTTGTGCAGGTCCTGACTTTTAGAAGTAAGCAAAGGAATGGTTGTATAAATCATTTCAATGCTGCAAGGGAGATGAGTAACCACAAGAAACCAGTCTGTGCAAGACCTGGATTGGTGCACTTGGGAAGCTTGTGCTGCAGTCAGGAGCCCTTCCCGGAAAGCCACCCCTCCAGGAGTCTGTCACCAGTGTGTCTTAGCTTCTGTCGTTCACAGTTCAGGCAGAATTCTCTTCAAACCACTGCAGTCTCTGAACTTAGTTTTCCTGATAGTTGTTGTACTAAAGCTTCAGGCCTAGACACAGATGAGCTTTTAAAACTGATTTAATTTGCTGTTGCACAAAACAATGCTCTTTCCAGAGCAATCCGTATTTGTGCTTTATAACCTTTGAGGCCAAAACAAAATCTACTCGGAGCAAAGGTTATTTGTTTTCAGAGCTGAATACAATTATCCATGATTTCAGCAGCTGTGATTGCGCTTAGTTAGGAGAAAAATCTTTACAACAAGGGAGGCAAAATCCTCTCCAGTGTAAAATGGAAACACTTGCCAAACTTAAGTTACATAGAATAGGGTTTTTCTTGAAAGTACATATAATTCTCATGTCATTTTTTGAAGAATGTGAATTAATGAAATTACCTTTTTTCCTGTAAATCTACCAATGAATCTTGTGAAATTGCAATTGTAGTAGTAATCATAGCATTTTAAATTAATGCAATTAATTTCATATGCTGTTAAAGTGCTGATGTGATATTTTTGCTCATAATTTGTATTCTAACTAATGAGCTGAACTACGTATCCATGGCACATGAAGATTAAGTAGCTGAAACTTGTTATTTTCAGTATATTAAAATAGTAATATTGCATGTGAGAAGAATGAAATTCACATAGCTAATGAACATCGATATTTCATATTCAGATTCTACTGTGGTGTGGTAAAAACTCCCATAGCTTCCTGTTTAATGGATGGATGAATTCTTAAAGCTAGAAACAGCATTTTTCCAATTAAGATACTCTTGATAATTGTCAATTAAATTTCATCTAAAGGAAGTTTCTTTAATTTCTTCTGACTTAACCCCGCCTTTTCCAAACTACAACTAAATATCAAGTAACTATTAAAGATGCAGTGAAGAAAAAGTGGGCCATTTGTTTCCAAACCGACTAATTTGGGGGGTACTGTCCTGACAGGATTGAACAATCTGACATTCATGTAGTAGTGAGACTTGAGCAATCTCAATTTGACCTGTGTTGTAGTACAGATTCAGAGCTGCAAAAGTAAAAGTAGTTAGGATAAAGGATAGTCTGTTTGGAAATCCATGTCACCCCTCTAAACCTTAAAAGACATTATTAAGCCATTCTGAATTAATTTTTCAAATATTTTTTAAAACCTGTGGCTTAAAATCTGAAATTTGTTTTCAAAATCAAGCTGAGAATTGATGGGTCCCATGTGGAAGTACAAGGGGGAAAAGGAGAGATACTTTCTGGAGCTTCCTAGAAAATCTAAATTGTGACTTAAGTGAGTGTTCTTGATAAAGGATCTTCTGTGCTGTATTACCATTTACTGTGATGTCTGATTAGATGACATCAAACATCAGTTTTCAAAAGTAGATGCTGGCTTTGAAAAGAAGCTAAGGAGTCCCAGGATGTATTTTTAACTCAGAGCCAGAGGTACCAGGGAATTGACTTGAACTGCAGGGACTAGTCAAAAGTTCAGGAGAAATACACTTTCGCAGTAGTGACCTTATTGGTGTAAAGTGAAAGGATTTGGGGATCTGGTCTTCCTCTAATGATCTTGACTAACTAGTAGTGAGTTCGAGTTTGGTCTACTTTCATTGTGCAGAATAATTTATCCTTGACATGCTGGACATAGCTGAAAGCCTTTGTGCATTCTCAGCACTTCCAAGTGTGTGGAAGAAATGGCAGCTTCAGAATAGTTCTTTTGACTAAGTTTGCTCTTACCAAATTGCCAGAAGGAAACTGAACACTTCCTTTTCATTAATTGCAAAACTTAAGAGTATCTCTTTCTCTGACAGGAATCGACTTTAAGATCAGAACAATAGAATTAGATGGAAAGAAAATCAAGCTACAAATATGGTAAGTATTCCAAAATAATTCAAATTTTCAGGGCTTGAATTCACTTAGAATACTTCATAGCTTTTGAGCTTCACTGTATGAGAAGTTTCATACATTTTATTAATTGATTGTTCATAAGGTTTATGTTTTCTTCTAGCTTGCTCTTGGAGTGGTTTTGCTTCAGTAGCACAGGAAATAGCCTGTTCACATGCAAGCATTACAGCAACTTTTATCAGAAGCTGTCCTGTTAAATGTGCTCTTAGCTTTTCCTTCTGGAGGAGAAATATTAACTCAGTAGCTGTAAAGTAAAATATGCAAGCCAATAAAATGTAATCTCCTCTGATACTTTGATACGAGGTTGTACTCACCAAAGTACAGCTGAGTGATAATGATCCTGCTCCTTGCATGGTGGCTTGGTAGGAACTAAGTTTCCTGATAGCAGCAGATGTGTATTTTTGGAGTAGTGTTGCTACTCTTGCCAAACTCTTAAAATGCTGCTGCTGGAGGGCTCAGGCTGATTTCTCATTTTCTAGCAAAGATCTTTTTGATACTTGCATGTGAGCCAGAATCCTTGTGACTAAGGAGGTGCAGTGCCAGAAGTGGCAGGTAAAATTTTTCTGTCTGTAATATTAGTTAAAAATCTGGTTTTTGTCAGCCCTTTGGGGCTCAGCTCCCCTGAGGTGTGACTGGTAGCCAAATGCTTGGCTCTGCTGGTTCACTCACAGACAGGTCCTGCTTTCAAGCACCCAGGACAAAACACCAGCGCACGTCAGTGCAGTGGCTGTCTTGAGCAGCAAACTGTATGTGACAGTGCAGTATCCTGAAGTATTTTATTGCTGTGTGTTTTGACTCCTGTTTAAGACGGGACTTGGATGCATCAGAGGTTTTTTTTTTCAAATTACTGTAAGGCAGGCCTTTGTAGTGTTGAGTTTTATTGCTCGCATGAAAACTGAAATGGTTTTGTGCCATGTTCCTGGTGCTGCTCTAACCACTGGTGTAAGGAGGGTAGCTGGGGAGTGAGGAAGCTGCTGAGGCCTGAATAAACCTGTGCAAACAGCCAAAGGTGTGTTTTTCCTAATGAACAAGTATCAGTGCATTGTTACTCTGTTTAAAAAGACATCTCTGATGAGTGTGAAACAAATCCTTTTTCTCCCTGAATTGTAGGGATACAGCAGGCCAGGAGAGATTCCGCACAATCACGACAGCTTACTACAGAGGAGCCATGGTGAGTACTCACACTTCAGAAAACTAAACACAACTAGTGGAACTGGTTTGCTGTTCCTAAGGTTGTGTCGTGTAAGTCTTCCACTGGAGGACTGGATAATTGTGTCTTGAGATGTGGGGAATGAAGTTTGTGGTTTGGTTGGGAGTTTTCTGTTTGTTTGTTTTTCCTTTTTTAAACGTGCTTGTACTTGGTCTAGGCCTGTTTTTTTGTGATGAAACTTCAAGCCCCGTTGCCTTTTTTAATATAATTAAAATTTCTGCACATTTTAATAAAATAAGTTACCAAGCTTTCATCAGACAGGTTTTGCTTTTTTTAATGCTGTCAACCCCTTTAATATTAAAAGTGTGTTTCACTGAACTGCTTTTCATTCAGCCAGTAGAGAACGCAAAGTCTGGGCTAGAAATACAATCACCTGCAATACCTGCTGTTACTTTTTCCATTGAGAGTGAATTGAAGTCTAAGTGCAGACTTAGAGCCTGTACTCTTTGTGGTATAACTGCTTGACATGGTTCTTAATGCTGGGATTTGAGATACTTTGTGTTGGGACACCTTTGATTTCCACTTAGTGATTACTACCTGTGCTGCTGTTATGGGTTCTTACTGCTTTGTATGAACAGATCTGTGATATTCACAGGCTGTGGGTCCAAATAACTCCACTGTTACAGAACACAGGGAGAAACAATAACGGTTGTGGCTCTGTATTAGAGCTTTCCAGTGCTTGAAAAGGCTTTGGCAGTGACCTGCTCTTCTCCCCAGTCCATGGCCAAGGACTTTCCTTTGTTCTGTGAGGAATGATTGGACAGGCCTTAGGAAATGGAGGTGACCCTTGCAATCTGTCCTTAATGCAGTGGCTCTGCGGTTTCCCATGCTGTGCTAAGTGTTGAGATCCCATGCCAGTGTATGTACAGACCTGTTGCAAAGAGCTAAAGCTTCTGGGAGAGCCCCGGGGTCAGCTTTGCTGTAGAAGTGTCTGCTGTCCTCAGCAGATCGGAGCTCACAGGTTTGGCATATTGGACTGCTAAAGCTGCTGCATCTAAAACCTGACTTTAATCATAGAGTCCTGGTTGCTGCTGTAGTAGAATTTCTAAACTTTGCCTGACTATAGGCTAATAATTAAAAGCTTCTTATAGGTGCTGTGTTTGACCTGTAACAGTGGCAAAAGATGTTAAATAGTAATGTTTTGGGTAAATTCCCAGCCATGGTGTAATGCCTTGAGAAAAGTCTTACTCACCTATAATCCTATGTTGAATTTCTTTGGAAGTATAATTAAACCTACAGCATACATCAAAAGTCAGCCAATAGTATTAGCTCATCTAACTAGATTTTCCTAACTTTATTTAGGGAATTATGCTGGTGTATGACATCACAAATGAAAAGTCTTTTGACAACATAAAAAACTGGATAAGAAACATAGAGGAGGTAAGTGCTTCATTCCATCTTACGATTTCCCTGCCACAAATAAAAATCAAGTAATTACTTTCATTATCGTTGCCCCTCAATTTAAATTGACACCACTTGGAAGTAAAGTGTGTACTGTTACATTTCCAGAATAGCCAAATGCCTGTTCATGTGTGCAACCTCCTGCAGAGCTCAGGGCACACATTTGATCTATACTTGGGCAAATGTAATCTAGGAGTATTTATTTCAACCTATTTTAATATTTTAATTGCTTGTTTCAAAAGCCAGTCTCTCTCAGTAATGCCTTCACATTAGATAATTTCTCTAAAATAAAGTAGTCCGTTGTAGAGGAGTTTAACACACAAGTTTCTTTTGAACAATGATGCACTTTGTTCCTGAGAGATTACTTTTTCTTCTTCCAGCATGCCTCTTCAGATGTAGAAAGAATGATCTTGGGTAACAAATGTGATATGAATGAAAAAAGACAAGTCTCAAAAGAAAAAGGGGAGAAGGTAAGATCTGGTAATATACCCTATTTAAAAGCCTACTTTCCTAGGATTCTAGCTTCTGGATGTTTGGTATGTTTTAGGCATATGAGAGAGAATGGGTCTCAAATCTCTTGTTTCAGAAACTTGCATGTATAGGATGCCAGGTTTGGGGGGTTTTGTTTTTAATTAGCACTTGACTGTCTTCAAGTTTGAATAAATTTAATGGTACTGTTGTTTTGAGGGCAAGATCCTGGAAAGAATTTGACCTTTGCTATAGCATGAAGTATTCTAGCTCCCAGTATAAAGTTTTGTATATAGTTTGATCATGTTGTACTCAGTTCACCATGATGGTTACTTATTCTTGTTGTAAGTGCTGTTATTAAAGCTTAAGTCATTAGTTGTTCTACTGAACAAACAAGTAAGAAAGAATACTACATATAACACAATATACTACAATACTACAACTAATAAGTTATGTACAGATGAAATAATGTGGTCGTTGGTTACACAGCTTATGGGATGACTGTTCTAGTTATCTGGTCCATAATCCATATCAATAAAGATTCTACCTTAATGTTCTTTTAGTGCCTAAGTAAGTCGTTTCGTGAGAAAGTAATGTTTTGTTTTGTTCTGACTTTATGTGAGTGTATGGCCAGTGTAATGTTTTGTCTAACTGTCTTTAATGTTCTTGCAAGAGAAAATAGAAGCAAAGCTTGCTTGGTTTGGTTTTTAAAGCTTGTTGCAGCATGCAGCATCTATTCTATTATGAACCTATGTATGAAACATTCATTTTACAAAGGAACTTCAAAACCACTGAAAAATTTAATCTCTCTTCCAGTTAGCAATTGATTATGGAATCAAATTTTTGGAGACAAGTGCAAAATCCAGCATAAATGTGGAAGAGGTAAGAGATGGGTGCTACACTTAGGTGTTTCTTGAACATATCTCTCTGGAGATATGTTCCATGATCTGCTGGGCTTTCTCACCTGCCCCGGGACCTGAAGTCCCAGCTGTGCTCCTGGGTCTACTGCTACAATCTAGCTGTTTCTCATTTTCTGCTAATGTCTGAAATCATTCTACGCATGGGTGTTAACAGAGTGGTTTATTATTATTGTAGCAAGCAGTTGCTTTAGACGTCTGTGCCTTGCTACTTAAATTTCAAGTCCTTTTGGACAAGGAATAGATGTAATTTTAGAACAGTGCTTTGTGCAGGAAACGAGATTCAAGATTCTTTCAGGATAATGTGTTACTGTGTCACAGAGCCTTCAGGTTACTACTAAATGCATGCTGTGCAGATGAGACTGAAAAATTGTGTGTTAACCTGGGACACCAGGTCCTAAGCTCATGTTAGAGGAGGAAGAGTTACAATGCTATCTATAGATTTGTAATCTGTTTTCCTGCAAATAAATTTTATGCTAAAATCACTAGATTCCTATTTATGAGAGCATAAGGAAATAGAGACTCGGAAGGAGGAGTGACTCAAGTCCAGTCTACCTTACCATAAATCACTCCTGTCATCTCAGGGAGGGTGGGGGAGGATCTGAACTGTATGGAAAGTGTGGACCAAATATAACTATATACATTGAGAATCATTCATCCAATAAGGTAGACTTATTCTTAAGTGTTGTCCCTGTACCTAATCATTTAAAAGCCTTTCTATGGGATACTCTTTAAAAAGTCCTGCAAACACCTACTTAATTCAGATCATGCATCTGACAAATTAATTAGTAACTGAAGACATTGGTACTTTAAAATAACATGAGGGATGTTGTGCCAGCCAGATGTGTTTTGTTCTGATTGCAGGGTGATTGTTTTACAGGGCAGAGTTAGAACGGGCTGATCTGCATCGTGCTGCACCTGGAGTAGCTTGACCTGATTTTCACAGAGTCCTTGAGGTTCTTAGAGCAGACACTGCAAGTGGGGCCACGAGCAGTTAATAGCACAGTGGATAGTTGAGCTCCTCTGGATGGGTGACTTGTTCTGTCATGACATGGCAGTTTCATTTTTAACTCCCGCAGGTCATGAAATGCACAACAGTAGTTCGTGCTTACTCTAAACTGTTTGGCTCTCTGAGTATTTTTTTAAATTGTCACATGAATGGTGAAGAGAGCATTAAGAAATGCAGCTGGTGTAGGCATTTGGCAATTACTAATGATTTAGTGTACTTTCTACCAAATACTTAACTTGAGGGGAATTACACAATTGTGATATTCTTGGGATCAGAAGTGAATTAATTTATTTTTTGTCATTTATTTACATTAAATGAATGTCTGTCTTTGGATATATTCCAAACACAATGAGAGTAAGAAGTGTTTACACTTCTTCCTTCTGGAACTGTCCTTGGATTATTAGGGTCTCCAGATAGCCTAAAGTCTTGCTTTTTCCTGCTCCTAGAGAATTGCAGTATTTTCCTTCTACAGAAGTTTCCTTGCTCCTTCATACATTGAAATCTGGGATGCTGAGATTTGCCAGAGTAATTATTTATGGGGGTTTTTTTGTTGTTTTTAATAGAGATATTGGAAGCTTAAATAGCCTTATAGATAGTCCAGGAGCAAAGCTTTTGGAGGACAGAAAGCAAGCTAACCTTAACGTGAATGCCTAGGCTTGCTCTTCTCAAACCTCTCTGGGTTTCTAATTGTGATGCACAATTCAGTTTGGGGGAGAAATAAAAACAGGATTAGTATATGCAGCCTTCTCTTCAGCTGATTTTCCTTCTCCCCTCAGAGGTATGCAATGGGAAAGTTTGTTCTCTTGCTTCAAAGATGGGTGAGATGGAGACTAAAAATAAATAGGTTTTTTTGAAAGCATGTTTACTGAAGTTTTAAATATACGGATGCTGTACAGATCTGCAACTCAAAGTGCTTTTAGTGGCCTACAGAACACTGTATTGTTAATGTGTTTGGCTATTCCAAGTCTATCATGTCCTTAATGTGTCTTGTGACTAACTCTTGTTTTTTTTCTTTATTTCCACTCCTCACCAGGCATTTTTCACACTTGCACGGGACATTATGACAAAACTCAACAGAAAAATGGTTTGTATTTCCAATTAGCATACAAACTAGATACAGTGAGAGGATACCTATCATAATTGGCAGAGTAGTAGCCCTACCAAAAAACTCCTGGGGATTACAGTAGTTGCTAGATCAAATTTGAGCAAACAGTGATTTGTCACACTTTATTACACATCAGTGCATAACTATTCATTATTTTGTATGAACATTAATATTGGGCAGCCTGTAACTGATGTGTTCTTCCGAAATGCAATAGTGTGATCTGTGCTTTATTCTGTAGTTTCTTCTCCAGCTAAATCTTGAGATCTGTATTGTTATGTAAACGTTTATTTTTTAAATAGAGAGTTTTACAAAGTGATTAATGAAGTCTGGATAACTGAGGAGCTTAAGTTGCAGCAGATCTCTGCTCTGGTTATTGCCTTGCAAGCAGGGAAGTAGGGAGGGAGTCTAGGAAAGCTAGAGATATTTTTTCTGCATTTTATAATGGTGATACTCTTCTCTTTCAGAATGACAACAGTTCATCGGGGGCAGGTGGGCCAGTAAAAATTACAGAAAATCGATCTAAGAAGAGCAGCTTCTTTCGATGCACGCTACTTTGATGAACTTCTAATGATAGACTGCAGCACACTTAGAACCTTTTCTGCTTCTTTGAAAGCACAGGGTCACAAAGCCTCAGAAATAATACCACCAAGCTGCTGCTGAGAGCTCCATTGAACGTAGACTGCGATACACAAATACCAAGTGGATTTTGCTCACTAAGCCTATTGACCTGTCAGGCTCTTCTTTCTCAGATATGGAAGCTATGAAGTGGAGACACAAATGCAAGATTTAACTTGTTTTCCTTTTTTACTTTCTGTTTTATTGCCTGTTGCAAAAGCTGCTATGTTTCTTTTAACTTTGCACATCCATATTGGCCTCTTACTGCCTGTTACAGCACAATCTTACATTTGTATTTGCACAGTTTGACTTGTAAGATTCTTAACAGATTTGTGCACAGTTTTCTTTCTCTTTTTAAACAAATTTATTTTCAAGCAGAAGAGCCAGGGGAAAAATTAAGTCTCACTTCCATTATTTTCTATTCTGTATACTTGTGGCCATGCAGCATGGATGTTGTTGCTCTAGTGATGAGAATAACTGTAACAATTGGCATTTAACAATTTGTACAGATTTTGTCTCTTAGATGCACAAATCTGTTCATGCAGAAGCTACGGCTTCTCTTCTGAATGTAGTACGTTGCTTTTCTTTCTTTACCAGACTTAGCAAAGTCGTGTTCTGAATTGCCAGTCACTGTCTGATTCACAGATGCACCTTTCAGTTATTTGAATAAACACAGTGTCTTTCCTCACTTAACTTCCCTTTGTTAGCTCAGACTGTCTGCACCTTTTTGTGTTTCTGATGAGGAAGTACACTCTGAATTTGAAATCATCACCACAAATTGGCCTCGTCACTATCACTTAAGTGGCTTGTGGAAACTGAATGCATGAGTTTTGAGTAACCTCTCTGTGGATTCACTTGTTCAGAAATGACTGCTTCTAAAGGTGACTTCCATTTCTACTCTTAATTCTAAGGGTAGTTCGTTAACGTCTGTAAGCATCGACCCTTGACAACAGAGGTGTCCAAACCCAAGCTTCCTGGGCAGTTGCTAAAGTATCTCAAGTTTTGGCACTAAGGAAGCCTCTCATTAGGGCTATAATGTAATCCTAGTTATGCAGTTAATGCTGAATGTGTGTCTTTGGTCTCCTCGAGCAGTTATTTTTTCATCAAAAACTGGTACAGTGACCTAGACTGTTAGAAGCAGAGGTGAAACATAGTTGCCTTTTTTACTCAACTGAGCATTGTATAACCTAGTCTTTGTTCTACTACTTTTTTATTGTCTTCTGAAAAATTTCCTCAATTTAAATTGAGGAAAATTAAAATTTTAATTGAGCAATTAAAACAGGTGCTTTAGTTCTGTTGGTGTGCCAAACGTGGACCATTGTAAGCTTTAACTACAAGTTTGTGTCCAGCATGTTTGCTGTTAGGGGATGGGTGTGTTCTGTCATTGTCAAAGGAAACGTCTGACGTGCTTGCTTTTGCTTCACTTCGTTGTCTGGAGTTGTAAACAGTGAGTTGGTTGTTACCACAGATAACCACTTCATTTTGTTGTGTCAGGTACTGAATTTGTCATCTCTGGGTCTGTTCTAAATAGTTTGAAAGTGAACAGGCCAATAGCGTTAGATTTAAAGCTTTTGAATTTAAAAGGTTTAATGATAGTAGCTGGTTCCATAAAGTTTTCAGTGGTTATCACCTGTCCCCATGTGTCGTTTAATAGAAGTAGTTCTTGTAACTAGATGGTGGATCTCATGAACTGCTGTTGCTGCACTAGAACAGAGAAACCTTCATGGCAACAAGGTTTAGTGAAAAAACAAAGCAACCCTAACTGCTCTGTTGTCTACCCTTGATGTTTTTCTTGGACAGGCTAAAGCAGTTATGTTTTCTGTATGGTTAAAAAAAGTGCTTCTATACAGAAAGTGTTGTGACACCAATTATGAATGTTGTTTATTTTCAGTAATTTACCTCTGACTTATTTGGTGTCGTAATACTTTAATTTTTATCTCAGGGGTTGTCTGCAAACCAAAACTGACATGTTCTGTGTTTGGCACTGTTTACAGAATGCTTTGTATTGTTTTTCCTGTCTTGGCTGTGTGGTTAAATGTTCATTCAATATTAGTCTCCATGAACTTCCCTTTGAAAGAGCCTGTAAGTAGTAGAGTCTATGAAGTGCTTCTTGAAGCAGCAGCGAATTGGGGTATCTGCTCTGTACGGGGGAGGGTGGGAGGGAGAAAAAAAACTTGCTATTTTCTTACATTTAGCTGTGCTAAACTGTACATAAATGTGAGGTAAGACCATAGGAAATTCACTTTATGCATGAGAAAGACTGCAGTAAATATTTCACTTTGCTTATTGTTCATGTACAGTTCATTTTTTTCTATTTGTAGAAGAATTTAATGCAATTTTGTTGTCATCTGCTGAAACTGAAGAATTCTAATTTCATGTGGTCTTATGGATAAGGTAAAATGCAGATTTCTTTCTTTGTGTCTTTGCCCCCACCCCATTTCTCCAGCAGTATTAAATGGCTGAGTGGCTGCACTTTATCAGTGTGCTAACTTTTGGTCAGTAGAGACCTCTCTGTGTACAGTCTGCCCTGTCAGACGTGGAAAAATGTGCTGTATCTTAGCGTGCAAATCAGCTGTATGTTTTACTGGGATATTTTAGCTGTTTTCCTCTAGACAGGCGGGTGATGATAATGGTATGTTCTGCCTACACATCAGATGCTGGGTATTACAGGCTTCTCTAATATCACTATGATTGTTTTGTGCAGTCTCTGTTGCTACTTTGCTCAAGACTATATAATCTTAAGTTTTGAAGGACTCTTAACTATACCTCAGTCAACTAGTTAGTACTCTAATGCCCATTAGAATGAAAGTTATGTACTTATTATGCATTAGCAGCAAATGTATTTCTGTTTTCTTCCAGAAGTTGCCATTAACCTTTCAGGAAAGCAGACATTTTTTGGTGGATTTCGATAAAACAAAAATGCTGCTTATGCTTCGGAGTTTTAGAACCTTCCCTCAGCCCTATGCCTGTGCACTATATGTTGACCAACATTTTTCTAAATGGTTTTAAAGAAAAGCCAAATGAAAAACAAACTGGTCTCAGTGCTTTGCAATTTTAGCTTTCAGTCTGTGCTCAGCAAAACATGCACAAAAAGTTTTTGTTGAGTGTATACAGAATATTTTATTTACTTATCTGGGAGTTCTAATATTGCTAAAGCTTAAACCACTCATGAAACTTAATGCAGCTCACTTTTCTCTTTGGGGGACAGTCTCAAAAATGCTGATTGACTTTTCAGACCTGTAGTTCTTTTTACAGAAGATATTTCCCATTGTAAGTAACTTTCTGATACTAGTCTGCTGAAGTTAAGTGAATTACGTGGATCATTTTCACAAGTGAATAAAGGAGTCTTGAATGTACATATCACATTAAAATATTGTGAATGCATAATGATTTGAAAGTACATGAATAATATGTAAAATGCATAAATGTGTTATTTGTGAAAATGCATCTGTTGTTTGGTTACCTGTTAATGTAATAGAATTTTTGCAATGTTAAACTTGCTAAGGATTGGTCTGTAAGTGATAATAGGTCTTTTTTCTCCTCCATTCACTGAACTGCTCATACCATTCTCATAAATAAAACTTGTATTTCTTTCTTCCAAAAAAAGCAGGATTTACATTGATTTTTCTTGTTTCTGGTGAGTTTAACTATTTCAGTGCATTCCTATGGCCTTACGAACATTTTTGCAAATAAAACTTCAATTACCATTATTTTAATGCTATATAGCTACTAAATTCAGAATAAAAAGTACAGTCCTTGAGAAAATGCTTAATTTTGAAATAGAAGTGTTCTACTGTGTGTGTTTAAGCACATTTTACCTCTGGTATAAAGGTGTAATGTGAAAATCTGCAGATAAAAGTGAACTTGTCATGTGGTTAACTTGTAAACCTAATCATTAATTGTGTATTGATGTATATAGACAAAAAAAACCAAACCCAGCTCCTAAGAAAACCTTCATAGTCCAATAGTTTTATTATTTCATGTGAACTTTTTTACAATGTGTGTCTCAAATAAAAGTTACATAATGAAAAGCATTTTGGAGTATTTTGTATGAAATATTCCACGTAGTTTTTTTACAGTTGGCTTTTCCACTCTGCTTTTGCTACATTTGTTGTGGAAAGGTGGCTGGCTGAGTTGTATCTGTAAAGCTTAGTTTAACTAGTGATAAACCACTAGGGTTTTTATCTGGCTTTGCCTCTTCCTAAACTTGACTGTTCTTTAGAGTTGTCCAGAAAAATCCTTTATTCCTGTAGCGATTGCTTAAATTTAAGCATATTATTTTGATGACCTTCAGTTTCGTAAGAAACCATTTTTCCAGACATTTAGTGTCATGAAATGCCCTTTCAAAGTAACTTCTGAGCAATGCCTGTCAAGGTACTATGAGACACAATTTTCAGTTTGATTAAGAATTATCTACTGACTTAAGCTGTTAACATTTTCTGTTTTGTTGTTGCTTTAAATCAGCATGAGGTGAAAGGTAGGACTAGAATAACCTGAAGCACAAACACCATTGCATCAATATAGCAAATATTGTTTGTCCAGCATCCTGCAACACTAAGAACAAATCCCAAATTGATTTGACAAATACTTGTTAACTGTTACATTAGCAATAGTTTCTGCCTTTCAAAAGCTCACAATTAGTACGAAAATTATCAAACCTAAGGAAAGAAGGGTTTTATCTACCCTAGACAAAAGCAGGTTAATAGTTGACGTTCCTTAGGTGGGCACCCTAAGGAATAAATGGAAAACCCATGGATGACAGTTTCTAAAGTGTGTGCTTTCTAACTAGAGTTCATCCTTGTTAGATGTTACTATTTCTTGATTCCGGTTTGCTTTGCTGTGCTTGTTTTCAGAGTGCTTCTGGCAGACAAATTTGCTGCTTTAGGAGCAGCTGTTGAAGCATTACCTTACATATCCCTTAGATCTGAAATGGGTTTAGATGCTCAGCAGTCCTTGGGTCCTCACAGTAGTTAGTGACATTTTAAGTACATTTGCATTCTGCATTTGTTAAAAGGAAATAGCAGGCATACCTATACTACATAAAAATGGTGATTTATTACAGCTTCCGTCTGGATCTATTTTTGGTTGCAGACTAGCAATTATGATACAAATACTGTACACTTGTAGATCAGAGGCAAGTTGTTGGTACATGTGTAGAATGTATCCAGCTTTTATAATCTGGTAAATTGCCTTTTTCATAAATTGCTCTTTTTCTAAATTGGTTGAGTAGTAGCTCTTTAGAATTCTTAAACTATACCAAAGTCATCCATATAAGATTTCACAATAATTTTTCTTTAGAAAGATTCTAATCTTCAAGAGACAAAATAGATAAATGAAGCTTTTATTTTGCATAATGTTCTCTCCATCTGGAGGTTTAAAGAAAGGGCATGGCATGGAATAGAAAACATTCTGAAAAGTTGTGCTCTTGGATGTGTTGTTGCTTCAAAAATCTTTTACTGTCTTCAGGAGAGCACATCAGCAATAAGCTGCTGGTGTGAACAAATGCTGCACATTGTTCTGGTACTTAATGTTAGTTCAATTTGTGAAATAAAAGTTATGAGCAGGATATGAGCATTTTCCCCATCTGAGGAATTAATAGGTTTAATGAATTGTGCAAAGTGTGCATAACTTAAACTGTACTATTGAATACACTGTGCTGCTTCCAGAGTGACCAAGAGCTCTGTGAACATGCACTAAGTCTTCAGAATTTCACCCTAGTTAATCTTAAATACCTCCCTTGAGTAGGTGGCTGAGATGACTTACTGCAGTTGTGACCTTTTCTGCCTATGCCACCCCTCCAGAGGCATGTCTTGACACACAGCTCTGCCTGGTGTCCCAAGGCCTCGTGTTTGGCACTGGGCTCTCAGAGCCACGGCCTTGCTTCAAAACAGGTTTTGATTTCTCAGGGAAATGTACCATTGTGCTCACTGACCTTTCTGACTTGGTTTAACACCTTTGCAGAACAGCATAAAGCGATGATGTTCCTGTGACACTTCCTTTGGGACAGGAGCTGGCAGGGCCCAGGGCTGATGCCCTTCTCTGCTGCGTCCTCACTTCCAGTGCTGCCTCACCCACAGATATATTTTTGTATTCAGTGGAAAAGTGCCGACTTCACTTACTCAATTAACTGCAAGTGAAGTGCAAATTATATCAATTTTTTAAAAGCTAAGTTGAATGTCTAATTTATTTTCATGCTGTTTTCAAATCTGTACTGCTACTTTTACTTACTTTTTTATTTTTCCTTTTTTTTTTCCCTCCTCCAGGCAACATAGGATCTAACTAGCTCTGGTCTGTATTCTAGATGGACAGAATTTCTTCAAGAAGGCTGAACAAGTTTTGTCCCTGTCTTAATGCTGCCAAATGCTGCTTCTGAGCTTCCTCACCCAGACTGCAATGACCTTGTAACCCTCACACTTGTGCTCTGAACCAATAAAACCTAGGCAAAAGGCAACCGCATGTGTCTTACGTATTGTTGATATGTAATTTTCCAGAATAGCACTGGTAGACGTACTTCAAATTAGGAAATAGCTGAGCATCTCCTTGTGCCAGGTGTGGGGATGGGCGGGCCTTTAACCTTGATTAATTAATCTTGATTAATTAATTGAATTCCACGGGCTGTTTGGGCAGACACCGTTGTGTTACTCTGCGCCTGCTTCGTCTGCTCGAAGGGAGGGCAGGGACAAATCCCGCGCTGCACGAGGCAGGGCTGCAGCCCTTCCCCTTCCTTGTGTCCCGTGTGGGAGCGGCGAGACCCCTCTGAGGGGATCAGGTGAGACCCCTCTGTGAGACCCCTCTGAGGGGATCAGGTGTGAGACCCCTCTGCCCGCCCTTCTGAGGGGATCAGCGGCGAGACTCCTCTGCCCGCCCCGCTGAGGGGATCAGCGGCTAGACCCTTCTGCCTTGCCTCAGTGAGGGGATCAGGTACGAGACCCCTCTGCCCGTCCGTCTGAGGGGATCAGCGGGGAGACCTCTCTGTGAGACCCCTCTGCCCGCCCCGCTGAGGGGATCAGCGGCGAGACGCTCCTGCCTGTCCCAGTGAGGAGATCAGCGGTGAGAGCCCCCATGTCAGCCCCCCTGAGGGGACGAGCGCTGGCCCGCGGGGCCTCGAGTCACCCGCGCCCTCCTCGCAGCCTGAGCTGGGCGCGGCCGCGGGTCGGGGCCGCGGCAGCCACACACGCGGGGCAGGCGTTGAGGGAGGGCGGCGGCCCCGCGTCCTGGGGCAGAGGGTGCGGGGGCCGCATCGACTCGGCGCTTTCCGCGCACGGTCGCGGAGGGGAGGCCGGGGATGGGGACGGCTTGGAGATGCGCTTTTCTGAAATGGCGAAGGCAACTCCCACTCAGCCCGGCCTCGCCTCAGAGCTCCTGTGGGTACCCCACGCCCACGGCCCCGCGATGCCGGCGGGGGCTGCGGGCACTGCTCCGCGGGAAACTGGCGTGGTCCGGGAGCGCGGCCTCGCGGGCCTAGGCTCCCCACAACGATCCTCGGTGGCAATAAATGTCCCCAGCGCCCTGTCCTACGGCCTCGGTCACCCTCTGGGCGGTGATCCCATCCTGCGGGGTATGTCAGGGTGGGGGCTGTGCCTGTGTGCGCCTCGCAGCCGTGCCGTGGTGCCTGGATACAAAACCCAGGGATTTCTGCGTGATGGTCACTGCGGTTTGGTTACCCCTGGGGCGCTCCTGAGGAAGCTCCCAGTGCTGCGTTACGGTGAGCGGCACGGCCGGGACAGCGCCGTGGGCGCGGGGGTGCGCGGCCTCTGCCCTGCGCCGGTGGCCGGGGTGTCCGAGCCGGGGTGTCCGGGCCGGGGTGTCCCGGCCGGGGTGTCCCACGCGGGGCACGCCAGGCCCCGAGCCCTGGCTCGCCAAGCTGGGCCCATTCCGGCTCTTGATGTCTGGGCAGACCCTCCATTTTCATAGCTACTATTTCATGTGCACTTTTGTGCATACTCATTTCAAGTCCCTGTTGTTTCATTTCTGGTGCTTGGCAGGTATTAAGAACCGTAGCTATCGCAGAAAGCAGACTCACCAGAAGTGTTTTTAGAAGCTTCTCCTAATTTTCTTTTTTTCCCCACACAGTGTAGTTAGGCTACTGGTCCTTTCTCTTTCACCATTAATGTAGTTTGCTTAAATGGGCAGGGTTATTTAACTGGTTTTTAACCACCCTGTCCACATCAGAGATGAAATTGCTAGTTTAAATTTATCTTAAAAAATAGTTTATTGTCATGGGAAATGCACTCTTTAGCATGTATTTGTTTTGTGGTATTTACTCTGCAACTCTAACCAATTTATTTGTCTCATGGTGATCCTTAGTAGAAATTTCAAATGCTAGTGGAAAATGCAACATGTGTAACAGTTCTTCAGGGGTTTTGCCCCCTCTTTGGTTCAGGGGCTTTTGTCTGGTTGGTCTCCCTGCTGCTTTTTTCCTGTGTGTGTTTTGTTCCTGTGCAAACTGGGCATGGCCATTAAGCATCAGTATGGAAAACTGTGCTCATCTTTGGAATGGTGTTTTCTGTGCTGCTTCAGGAACTATTCTGATTTACATGTGACAGACTTTTGAAGTAAGTCATGGGATATTTCTTATTCACTGGAGATTGCTTAAGTGTGGAATCACATTGGACAAACAGGTAACATTTTATTATCAGCAGTTCTCTTGTGGCAACAAAATTTCTCAAAAGTTAGTTCTGATAATAGAAAATAAAATTATTGCAGCCTTAAACCAAATAATAAGATTTAGGAATGGCAATTTAAAAATTTGTTTCTTTGGTGCAAATTGGAGATCAAACACAACTAATAGGGTTAACTGTGCTAGTTAACCCTTGAACTTTCTTTAATAAGAAGGGCCACCTTTTGGAAAGAAAGAGAATTTAAAACAAAGTTTATATTTCATTTATCTCTGATGCTATAATTTCAACGTGCCCCACTTTTTAGGGTGACACACCCTACAAATTTAGAGTGGTGTGGTTTACTACAGGCCTAACTTCTAGCAAAGCAAGAAAAACTGCTCTTTGTAATTATTAAATACACATGGGAAGCAAAGAATAAAAGAGGAAGCTGGTGAAAATTGTCTGCACAACCTCTTTTGCTTTTTCACTTTTTGTGTAGCAATTCCAAAAGGAAAAGCCCTCCTCAATAGTCCTCAAGAGGGCACATGGCCTTGGGTTGAGAAAAAGGTTACTAAGGTTTTGTTCAATATATTCCTTCAAGAAAATGATAGAGGAAAAAAATATAAAACCTAGGAAATATTTTGATTTTGTCTATATTCTTCTAGTGGATGAATTCCTGGGAGATTTTGTAAGACCTGTGCCATCTGTGCAGAAGCAGTAAAAGTTTAGTTCTGTAAAAACAGCTTAGAAATTATCTGTGCTGGTGGCCTTTAGGCAATCTGCTGGAAAAGTGAACCAGTGAACATAAACTCACAGGATCATGGTGTCTGTGCAAATATGAGGTGTGTTTATTAACTGAAGGGGCTGCTATTTGAATTTATCAGTGAAAAATGAGATGCATCCAAAGTGACTCAATTTTTACTCAGAAGTTTTGGCAGCTGTGTGTGTTAGTAACTGATAGAAGCCTCTTTTGTAAGCTGTTGTTGCCATTGCTTAAAAAGCATTTGGTGTTCCTGGGAAGATATTTGGGTCAATAGTAATGTAACTATTAAATTTATATAGCATGTGCCTCCAAAAATATTTTAATATACTAAAGACCATAGGTACCTAGTTTGGTAGAAAAATAATCCTTGAGTATAACACTTGACTTTCAATTCCTTGTTCCACAGTACGTGTTCTGGCATTCATGTTTATTTTTACATTTCCTTTTGCTATTGTTTTCAAACTTGACTGTATGGTGTTGAGAGGAAGTAAAAGAAGTGACAGCTTTTCTGACTTTCTCGTGTACGAGTCACTAGATGGTGCCATTTCACTTCTCTGGAATCAGAAACTCTTTTACATATTCTTTTTAGTAACAGTGGTTGGTTGTGTTTTTAAAATAAAACAATAGGTCTTCTGAGTTCTTTTTTTGAAACTACTGGGTTTTTTTTCTGATACTATGCAATATAGATGTTTTGATCAAATAAAAATAATAATGAAGATGTGCAAAATTTTGAAGTTTGGTTCTTTTAAATTTTCATCAACTTTCAGTTTTATATTAGTTTACATATTTTACTGATGTAACAAGGAGACTGAACTTGACAAAAATACACATTTTAAGTGTAGAATTGTTTGAGGATCTTTAAGCATCTGCAGCTAATGTGAATTATGGTTCACATACTACTTCAGTTGAGGCATGGTGGCTTTCATCCACCAGCAGCTGCTCTGCATTTCTCTGCGTACTAAGAACTGAAAAGAACAGAGATAACAGTGGCTCATTTATATCTCTTGCTGTAGTCCTGGGATATCACAGAAACCATGTTGTGCAGTTTCACGTAACATGCTAGAAGTTGTTTGGGGAGCTCTTGTTTCATAATTTCACGTAGGAAAGATACATCACACAATTCATGGGCTGACTGAAAGTTAGGTACAAGTGATGGATATTATTTCCAAGTTTAACCACTTAATTTTCTGTTTAGCTGATCAGAAATTGAGAGGCTTCTAAAACCATTTTTGCAAAATGGCTTGGACATTTTTTTGCTGAGAATGGCAGAGTAGAACTTTGCATTCACAGGAATGCTCGCTATTAACAAAATTACTTATATTGAGAGATCCTAATAATGGTTTGACTTGCTGGCCTTCAGTTCTTTCTCAGTGAGAAATGATGTTATAAAATTGCAGCTGCCATATTGTGGTAGAAAGGCTTTTACAATTGGACAGGGTGCGGTGAGTTAGGTTCATTATGGAACAGATTTATCAGTTTGAGAAGAAGCGGTGAACACTTAAGTTGTATAAAACTGTGCAGGAAATGGGTCACAGTTCTGAGCTGGAATGTGGGCAGAGCCTCTGGAACTCTTACCATATCCAAGCGATCTGAAACCACCAAAAGGTCTAACTGGTTGTGTGAGCTGCTTGGTTCCCCCAGCCTTCCAAGTCACTGTCCCTTTGTTACCTCTTACATATTTTGTGAAGGGCCAAGCACAGCCTAAACATGCACAGTAAGGAAATGGAGACTTCAGCACTTCGTGGTGCTGGATCCTTGAGTTGAGTCAGCCTCCATGTTCTTGGCAGTTGGATTCCTCCCTCCCCAAGTGCTGCACAGCCCTGTAGGGCCAGCAAATCAGTCACGGTTTTTCATCCTCTCTGAAAGCCCAACATGGCGGGAAATTTTGTGTGTGTGTTACAAAGTCTCCTGTGCACTTTTGTTGGGCTTAATTAAAGTACAGGGAATTTGAAATCTGTCTGTAAACATTTCCTGCTGAATATGCAGCCAAAACTGAAACAAGGTGTCAGATTTTACTCTTTTGTAATGCTTCTGATTAGCTGGCATTTTTGAAATGTAGAACATATTGCTCTCTTTTAAAAACGTGTGTGGTAGGTTAAGCTCCAATCTATGTTTTCTAGTGATGAAGGAAAACGTCTTTTAAATAGAAAGGAAAAACCAAGAAAAATAAAATGAAGTCAAAGTCTTAATAAGATTTAAATATTCCTTGCAAAGCTAATAATAAAAACTTCAGTGTCTTGCTGAATTTTTATGTCCTAAGCTATGTTTGTGGTTGGAAAAAAGCCCACACCACAATTAAGTTATAAACTGATTTTTCAAAATACACTCAATGCATAAGAAAAACTATTTGCAGTTTCCTTTTAGAATTTCAGAACATTTGATTACTTGGAAATAATAAAAAAGCCTTGCCAGCAGTGCTGGTTGTTCAGAGCCACTTGAGGGCATCTGCCTTGGGAGTTCACCAGTTCCATTTCCTTAAGGTCTTGACAGAAGGGAAGTGAAAAGTGGGGCAGGTCATCGAGTGCCTATGAAGTGCACAGGGGTACATCCTGGTGATCTGCTTGTAGTGTGAAAGTTCACGGGAAAATCCCACCCAGCAGCTGTCCAAATCTGGGTATGCAGCTGCCCAGCCATGAGATAGAAATATTTTCTGTGTCTTTGTTGCTTGCTGTGTTACTGCATCTGCTGATCCTGTGCACTGAAATGCATGAAATGGGGGCAGACAGCTGCAGCCAACACACTGCTTATTACAGGACCCTGGCTTTTTAAAAAAATCTCTGATTCCTTTAAAATGGTGCCTTTTCATTTCACCTCCCCAGCTCTTGGATGGACACCAGCCATCTCTTCTCATGTGAAGAGCTTTGGATGTTACATTCCTGGTACTTGGTTGAACTTTTTTTTTTTTTTTTTNAATATTAGTGTTTGTTTAGTTTTTAACTTGGCTTTTGTCAGGGAGCAGTTTGAAATGCACAGTTCAAGCCTTCTCATGTGTACCACACATCTGGGCATCTTAATAGTTCAGTTGTCACTTTCTGCAATAATAAGACAAATGATTCAATATTAAATTTGTGTGTTTGACTAAGGGTAACAGATTTAAAATTGAGGGCTGAGGCTTAAACCCAAATAAGAATTAGTGTGTTGATCTTGCTACAGAAAATAACGTCTTACTTCAACACAATAAGCTTTGCAGTAGCAAAAATACTCTGTTTTGTTTCCACCATTTTAGCTGAAGTCCAGAAGGCTTTTGCCCCCTAAAGCTTCTATATTTAACATAGTTTTTCAAAATTTGCTTTTGTTGGGCATTAAGTTTTAGGTGTATACATTAAAAGCAATCCTTAGGGGTTTGTTTTTGTATATTAGAGATGATATATGAGGAATTTTTTGTGACTCAGTATTTCCTTGGCAAATTTTGAAGCACATTTAGTTATCCAATATAAGTTGTACCCCTCCACTCTTCATAGTGGAGAAGGTGCAAAAATAGGATATTTACCATGATCCTATTGCACACACCTTTTAGCAGAGTAGTCTTGTGACCTGTCCGCCAGTTCTGACAAAGCTCCACCAAGCTGACTGCAAACTTTGTTATATAAACTATGGTAGGATGTCCTGATGTAAGCTCTCCTATCTGAACTAAAAAAAAAAACAAACCTGGTAGCTGCTGTTTTGATACTATCTTCCTGAGAGGAGGAGTTCTTGCCTGAACGAGGAAGTGGAACAGTCAGTAAAGCACCTCTGTGAGGATATTTGTATTTGCTGACAGGAACGGAGTACTCCTGAGCTGGGACTGGGGATTACACAGTCACGCTCTGAGGGTGTTGTCACACACAGGAAGGGATTTCCTTCTGTTGCAAGGAAATGGAAGGAGAGCTCTACACGCCTTGTGGCATTTTACTCATTCACTTCACTGGCTCAGGTTATTTAGGCATCATTTCTGCCATTTGGAGTCTCAGAAATGGGTAATTCCATTTAAAAATAAATGAATTGAGGGTTTTGTAACTTGGTTTAATTTATTGTGGTAGCATGTTAACTACATCTGTCTTTCTGATCATTCCTGATTTTTTCCTGGACATATTGTGCATGTAAGAGTGACAAAAAACATCAACTGGAAACTATTAAAAAATGTGATACTTCAATAGGTTTATTAAATGACAGTGGCTACAGAAACCAGAAAACATATGGGCTTAGATTCTTTCCGCTTAGGGACCCCTGGCAGTGCAAACTGGTAATACAATATTAGAGAAAAACAATAATTCCCATACGCTTGCATTTTCAAAGGCAGCATGGATTTTATCGGAGGCCTCCATGCAATTAGAGAGTGTTATAAGTGGAGTAGCAGGAATATGATTTATGTGAATTCCTCTTCAGTTTGTTCTTTTGCTTAAGAAACAATTCTGAAGGAGACATTTTCTGCCAAATGTTTAGTATGTTTCCTTTGCTGGTACTGTGAAATTTTCCTCACAGTAAGCATGTAGTGCTTGGCTGAGGTTTTTATATTTCTTTTTACAGGTGTCAAGGATGCTACATGAAAGAGAGAGTGATTAATGGATGTTTTTAATCAGCTGAGGTGAAGATTAAAATACACTGTGAAAGGTTACTCTTCTAGAAGAAACAAGAGAAACCAAAGAAATAGTGTAAAATTATGTAATCTTGTCTTTAAACACCTTTATTCAAAGAGTAAGTAATATTCCCTGTAGCACAAAATGCTTCTTAAGTAATTTCAAGCATTTCAATAAGATGATCTTTATGTGCTTGTTTATGTTTGATGAAAATGCTGGCATATGCAGTGTATTCAGTTGTAAGATTTTGCTCCTAAATATCACATACACTAAGTATTAATAAGTTATTTCTCCTCGCACTCAAAAGCTTGCTTTTGACATCACACAATTTTCTTGGGGATGGAAGGGGAAAAATCTAAAACGCTCTGTGCTGAAATAGTCTGCATCTGCCATCTTGAAAGGAGGAAGCACATAGGATAAGAGTTTATTGCTCTAAAATCACAGATGTGGTGGTGCTGCAATTGAATGTAAAAGGGATCTAAACATAAAGTTCAGGCTGAAATTTCCCCAGCAGTGTTTAGCAGCATTCAGATCAGAAGTTACTTTAGGTATAATCCTGTGGCTGATCACTTCCTGTGTGCATGCTGAAGCGTGAGTGTTTCAGATCCTCACTGTAGACATCAGATTCAAGAGGAATTCTGTATACATCGGGGTAGGCTGGATACACCCTACTATTCTTCCTGAAGTCAATGGCATTCCACATTGTCTTCAGAGGAATCAGGTTTATGCTTGTCACTTCCAAAAATGCATAATGAGACTCGAGTATCTAGCTTATGAGGTTTGAAAAGATAATTTAGGTTTCTTTCGAGGAATTAGATTACTAAGAGAACTAAATCAGAAAAAACACCTACTGTGTAATTGCAGCTGTAATATATACTGTAAAATCTATCAGGATTTCATGATTAAATGACAAGTCTGCTTAAAAGCAGCAGCAACTACATTATCTTCACATCATTCATACACACGCTATAAATAAAAGCAGGATAAAAAGACAATCTTCTCTATTTCCAGTGACAGTCAGGGGCTGACTTCCTTAACAGATTTGTGAGGCTGTGTAATATCAGGAAAGTGAGCTGTTCCTCTAGCAGTAGTGTTTTCTCAGCACTGAGTTCCTGGGCTTGAACCCCATTAATAATCCATGTGGCCTTCATTGCGTTTACACGTGTCTTTTCCTCTAATATTACAATTCCACTGCTGAACGCACTGGCATCATATGCTGTGCTTTTAAAAACTGTATCTGCTGAACAACTCAGTTCAAACTCTGATGTCCAATACAGTTTGCCCTTTATCTTGTTTATATTCATGCTGCTAAAACCAATACCTTGTTTTAGCAGGGAAGATTGCTTGCAGCTTGATGAGTGTCTTCAGATTTGAATACCTGTGGGAAAACCTGTGCTAAACAAACCATGAAACTGGAGTTTAGGATTAACTGTAAAATCAATTGAAACACCCAGACTCAGTAAGCAGCAGACATGAAAAGAATGTGGTGAGGAATTCAGCTCAGGGGGATTCACTGATCATATCTCTCTGGAAAACAAGAGAACAAGGGCTACAGAAAACTTTTGGCTGGTGTTTTTAGAACTCTTTTGAGGCTTATCATTAACCAAGAACAAGAGATGTGTTTCACCAATCCAAAATAAATCAGTGCTATGAATAAAAAGGGGCTTTTGTGAAAGAGCAGGGCATCAAATTTTGGAGATGTCTTCTTCCTCCTTGCATATGGCTGGTTTGTAGATGACTCCTCTGTTGTCTTGCCCTCCCTTTTTGCAGCTAAAATAAAAGAAATGTATTAAATAATTGTAATGTCAATAAGGAAAAACATGATTAGTTATTTTAAATGGTCTATTATACATGTATGAGATTATTTTTCTCTGTAGTAGTGCAAATGTCACAGTACCTTATTGTTACAAATATTTCAGGAAAACACATTTTGTATGCAGGGTCAATGCTGAATACAAAGGGACCAGGTTGTAGGAAAATTTGGAATATTAGATTTTTTTCCAGGATTTGGCTTTGTTGGCAAACAGTGGCTTAATGATCTTTTGGCAGTATATATTTATTCCTCTAAAACATTGTGACCTTTGGGAAAGGTTTTCCTAAAATTCCATTCTCTTTGTTTATCTTACTGTTCTAGGAAAAAATGGAAGGATCCAGAAAGCAATTTGGAGCAGCACTGCTAGCAAAAAGAACAAGAAAAGAACAAATGGCATTTGAGAAACAGAAAAACTGGGTAAGTCTGTTACTGACCCAGCCTGATATAATACAGGGGAAATAATATCTACAGTAATAAAAACAAATCATAGCTTGTCGGAAGAGATCATGTCGTATAAAAGATCAAGCCTTACCAGTATAAAAAATGTGCAAAGTTTGGACACACGAGCACTTGTTTGTGTCAGAGGGGAAATAGGCTTTGAATTTATGATGTGACAGCCAGACATCTTACCTTTTCTTCTTCAGTAGCCAGAAGGCTACTGCAAGAATGATGAGAACTCCCAGAATGCAGGCTATCACAACAGAAACCACAAAACCTAGGAAAAGAGGGAAAACATTCAAAACTGTCAATATCATTGCCTTGAGAGGAGAAGGTAAGTCTCTGATCTGTTGGAACATTTGCATTCTGCATCCACAACCTTTCTACAGCCTGGTCTCACACCACTTTGTGACTATGGAATGGTAACTTTGCACAGATGTTCCCTGGAATGTCCCAGTGCCACAGCTGGATCCGCAGTTCACAAGGCTGTGACATGAGACACATGCTGAAGTCACAGTGCCAACATGGAGGCACTGGCACAGCAGGAATATGATTTTTGTGCTCTAGTAAATAAGAGATCATAAGCAAAACCAAAGAACTAAATCCAGGCAACTAAGGATGTTAAATTCGATGCCTTTTGTTTTTTCAAAAAAACCACCATTGAATGTGGACAGCTGAAGAATTATATGCTTTGCTGTTGAGACCATTGCTTAAAGGCATCAAAGAAAGTAAAAATTAATTCAGGACATTAGTATGAAGAGCTGAGTGATCTCTTCTTTGCATAAAGATTTAAGCATTATCATAATGCTATATTTATTAGTGACCTTCAAGTATATTTTTGGCAATTAAAATATTTTTTCTTTATTTTGGCCTCCTCAAAGATCCTGGAGGAGAGTTGCCTTTCCATAACTGCAGTTTCTTAATTTATTTACACATTAGTTTTTATATTTTATCAAATTACTGTTTCTCTCTAACCAACATCAGAGCTCATTCAAACTGATTGGTTTCATGTATTCCATCTAAATATTATCTTTTATTCAATCAGCTGTTGATAAAACACAAATGTAAAATGTGGAGTTTAAGCTTATCCCATTTAACCCATTAATTTTTAGTCCAACTGAATGGAAGAAGCTCACAATCCATGGAATTGAAGAAGAGCTGTTTTACAAAAGGTGAGTTTTGTTGTACTAAAGGTGTGTCAAATGGGCAGAAAAATATAACACCAAATAGATAACTGTAGAAAAAGAGCTTGTAGTTTGAAGAGGAAGGTAGGAAGCATTTCTGCCTGATGAGAGGATCTTCTTACAAAATTTAGTTAGATAGTATTTCAGCATGGTACCATAATCAAAACTAAACACGAGTTCCTGTTTAACTTGTGGGCAGTGGGTGGTTTGAACATCATAACAAATTCCAGCTGCATGTATGTGAAGCTGATTTTATTGGAATAAATTGCTGACAGACAAAATATATTGTAAACACGTGTGAGTTTTGCTGTGTAATTCTTTAAGATTACAGGCTATTTGAAATGTGGTTCCTATTCATAGTGAGCGTGAATTTAGATACTCATTACTGGCATCAAAAATGTGGATGACTGAACACTTCAGTCATTTTCAATTTTGATACAAAACACAGGCCAGTGGCCCCATCTTGTGGTGTCTGTGTTCCGGTGAAGGTGGCAGCTCTCAGCCTCGTCACTGGTAAGGCAGAAAAGTTGCTCTGAAAACCTGCTCAGTAGAGCCCTAGGTGTGCACAACAGGATTTCTTTTACAAATCTCTGTGATCGCCTGGCCCAAGCCACGACTCTGTGCATGGCATCCCTTTCTTAACAGGTGTGCACTGTTCCTATGTGTGGTACAGCTGACTGCGTCAGGCTGGGCACTTGCAGCAACCAGGTGCACTTCATTGGACTTTGACAGGAGAAGCCTCTTTTTTCTTCTTTTTCTTTGTTCTTTCTTCAATTTTTTTTTCCCTTTCGGTGAGGGTCTGTGCCTGTGAGGGAGCTTTTGTGATTGTAGTAAGTGGAATGTGAGATTACAGGGGCAATTAATGCCTTTTTTGAAATGAGTCGCACATTTTTTTCTATGGTTCACTGATAGAGTCAATGAGCTTTTGTAATTAAATGTACTTAGACTGAATAGGGTTTCTATTAGAGTAGCACTGAGCAATGTCTTTCACAGCCATAGAGACCAGTTCTGGGGTATGAACAACAGGATGGGCAATAACCCCTACAATTTAACTCTGCTAAGTCATGCCAGCTTTAAAGATACATTGAAAATGCTTTTATAGCTGGTGTCATCTCTGTGTGGGAGCCAATAATGTGGCTTAGCAGAGGGAGAACCAAATGTTATTATTTGGTTTGGCTCTGGTTCGCAGCAACAATTTTGAGAAAGTCACATCTGGGTCAAATTTTCTCCCATAAATGGAAATAATAATGCTTACACTATTTCTGTGAAGTGTTTGGAGATTCCTGGATGAAAAGCATAGTATCTGATTTTCAGTTCCTGGGATCATGGATTGTAACTCTCTACCTTCTACTCTTAAGTACTGAGTGTGATTTACAGAGAGAATATAGTCAGGTGCTGAAAGGTTAGCTTAAGAAACAGATGGAAAAACGCATTTCTCATTTCTGACTGACCAAGCTGACTTGGAAGATCAGTGGCTCACATACCACTTGTGGACTTGTTGACCACAACTGACAACATACAATTCCCAAGCCCACCAGGTTACAAATTTTGATAAATAGGGGGTAGAAAATGTAAAAGTTGGATCGCTAGGATTCCATGGTGAACCTGTGTTAATCACAAGGGAGCTGCTCACTCTGGAACTTCTGTTACTTCAGGAAGTGCTTCTGCAGTGGTATTGCTGTAGTAGATTGTTTGTGCAGAGATTTAAGACCCTGCAGAGGAAGCCTTAGTCTCAGAAACTTGGCGGCTGTATTGCAAATTCTGCTGGTTGAAATCATTGCACATAATCTGACTTGAGCAGAGATTTGGAGAGGATTACTAAAATAGCCATTCTGGACCCAACTAGCCCTCTAGCTGGCAGCCAGTGTTTGAGATTGGAGGTTTGAGAAGAAAGTTTTAACCTCTTCATGGTCACATGAGAATGCCATGGGAGGCATTCTTCTAGTTGGTAAATCCAGAAAAGCAGAATAAAGGCTGACATACTCTAGTTCTTTCCCTCTTTCACTATTCAGTCATCTTTTGGTTTACTCAAAATATTGTTTGTGCAACTAGTACTAGTTTGTGTATTAATCATGGAGATGTTAAGGACTGTTGATAATTTGGTGGACTTGTAATTTTCTTATGTATTATGTTTAGAATCTAGCAACAGGAGAACTATTAGTGTAATTCTCATTTTAAGAAATAGGTAAAGTTTTGGTGACAAATCTAATTAATCTCTGATTAAAGAGAAATGTTTAGCCTGGGATTTATTTTGGCTGATCTCTGATTTTCACTTTTCTCCTTTGTAGCTTTCTGTCACAAGAGATATGTTATGAGAGGGTCTGTCTGCAGGGGGGAATGGCAAGAACAGCTACTGCAGTGTCCCTGCAGAGAACTGCTTCTGCAGTGGCTGTTTTGTGAAAATGCCCAAAATAGACAACTCCTGTGTTTTCTGTTCTTTCATCTAAACAGTGAAGAAACTGGCAGGCAAAGTTGAAATGATGTGCTAACACATCTTATTAATTTGAAAGTTTACAGCTTGGCCAATCTTTTTGGTGAAGTCTGTTTTTTCTATTAGAAATCTTTTACTCTCTATTTCAAATAGTGTAGTGGCTTGCCTCGATTAATCTGCCTTGAGTGTATGTGCCAGCTTCACACATGCTTAAGAGTAATTGTTTGCAAGAGAACAAAGAAGTTGGAACAATACATTTTGCACAAACAATATACTCAAAGGCCTTATTGTGGGGTACAGATCAAATTCTCACCACAGATGCAGACTTTTGTTCAAAGCCCCCCACCAAACTTATGAGTTGTCATTGTGTAACACTGCAGAGTTAAGCTTTTAAATTAGTTCTTCCTCATAAAATGGGGTTGTTCCTTTTTTAATCTGTTACACTGGATCATACAATCCAGTGTTACGAATTATTTTTGTTTGCCAAGTTTGAATTCCTCAAGGACCTCTTCTGATTCTGTGTAATCTCCCCAAAACAGTGTCCCTGAAAGGCAAAGTTGTGACTCCCTTTTAGTGTGTGGTCTGCATAAGATCGAGCCTGACATTGCTGAGATCCAGCAAATGTCACTGGTGAGACAAGGCCATCTTAAGCACTTACACTGACTGAAAGAGTTCAGCTGTGGAGCTGTTTAGTATTTAGAGTGACAGCAAATACTTCTGCCAAGCGTGACAAGGCCAGTCGTGTCTTCCTTCTTTTATCTCCTTGCCTTTGATCAGAAGGGTTGCAGGGCTTGCCTGATACCCACTGTGGAAAAAAATTCTTATCTACTCTGGGAATACCTTATTCTTGTACCGTTGCCTGTGCACCAATGCAATATGAGAAGAAAAAGCAACAAAGTGAACTGCCAGGAAAGAAGATTGCTGTGTTTTTGTAGTGGCACAGTGCAGCAGGACTGCCATTCCAGTACTTCATGCTTACACAGATCACTGCACACTGTTTCTTTGCACAGAAGTATTCATATAACTTACCTTCACGAAAGGAGATGAAAACCAGTCTTTCATGGAATTCCTGAACGTTTCTGAAGTTATCAACCATTTCCAGAGGTTCTGGGTCATCACTCTCTGTGCAGTACATGGCTGTTTCCAGTGCCAGTAACTATAAAGGGAAGCACCTGTTCAGCTTCCAGAATACAGAGAAAGCAGGGCCAGTGTGTGATCACTGGTGGGGGAGGAGTGTGTTTGAAATCAAAGGGGTAGTCAAAGGGAAGAGGATACATTAATAATTAAGACTCATGTGGCCTGTGAGCCCAAATACAGAATAATGTGTAAACAGTGTGACATCTCCAAATCCATACCTGTATTTTGTTTACATGCTGATAAGACTACTGCTTAGTATCAGATTATCTGCCAGGAAAACTGGATGGGAGGAAACACGGTAGACTTTTCCAGCATGCTTTCCCTGGCACCGTCTAACTCCTAAGTAGTATTAAAGGCTACTTTTTGAAAGAACTCTATTTTGATTGAGACATGATCTGACAGAATGGACAATGGTAAGAATATATTTTCATAATGAGGAGCATGCAGTAATTTGATCTGGGATTTGCTAATAACATTTCCCCCCATGTCTATAATTAGGTGAATCAGAAGATAGTGATTGTGAGTTTATTGTCTATGTAAGTGGCCACCTAAGAGCAAAAGAAGTTAATTAGATGAGCACAAGAAATGTAAGTTGGGAGAAAAGCTAGGGTTCAAGATTGATAAATAACACAATATATGCTTTTTAGAAACTATCCAACCCACCCAAGTCCATCAGGATCAGAGTAGCACTAAAATACTCAGTGAATAGTGTTCAGACATGGGGCCCGAACAAAATAATCTGCAGGTAACTCATGGAAAGACTTAAAGCAGAGAGTAAGTACATAATGAAAATAAAAATTCATCTGACTTGACTGTGATTTTTTCAGTCTGATATTGTACCAATTACCTTGCTGTTGTCCTTTGTTCTGGCCAACTGAAAACATGCTAACAACAAACAGAATGGTATATTGATTTATGTCAGTTCTGTGCTGTTCTTTCCACTTAAGAGGATTTTAGCAATGGTCACCTTTCAGTTTTACAGGAACATAAGAGAAATCCAGGAAATGAGAATACGTATTTGCTGTTCTTCAGCAGACACCAATCAGGGAAATGTGCTCTATTGGAACTTGCCTGCTCTTGAGAAATTTTAACGGGGTGTCGGAAAACTGTCCAGAGAACACTTGGGTAGCAGGGAGGAGTTGTCAGGGATCCTTCATAGCGATAATACTCATCCAGTCTGTCAGGAAGCAGTTCTTGAATATTGAAACCAGGGACCAGGACCTTCTGATCTAAAAAAGGAGGTTCGTGTTAAATGTTGTATCATGACTACACGCAAAGTGTGTCAGTGAAGTGAATTTACTTTTCAGTAAGTAGGATATATTCAATGTCATATCACTAGGATAAGAAAAATACCTTTTAGCAGAGGTGATCCCAGTTTAACAAGGAATACAGCTTTTGAAGTTTCCTATGTACAAATCTTGTCTTAGACATAAAAACAGAGTCCTCTAAGATAAACTGTGACCATATCAACTAAAAAACACCTTGTGCAAGAAATAAGGCCCAGTCAGAGTCACATGAATTCTGACCATATGCTCTCCCCAGAAATGCCCTGCATTTGGAAGCCTTTCACAGTTTGTGACAGGTTAGCCTGTGATCTCTGGGCTGTTTCTTCAGCCAATTCAGTCCCTCTCAGGGTGACATCTGATACTCTCAGCCATTCTCAATCTGATGCAGCCACTCACCCTTGTATTTCACATTGCAGAAGTGCCTGAAGATCTTTTCGTAGGACGGGTTGAAGGGTCCAATCTGCAATGATCACATTATCAACAGCTATGCAAATCACCAGTCTCAATATGAGTCTGTGCTTCTGGCCTGTCATAAGGCAAGTGCCTCCACTGCCCAGATGTTCATAGAATGGCATAGGTATTTTATAACTCAAAATGTTACCTCTGTCCTCAGAGCCATGATTTTGCTCCTACTCCAGAGCTATTAGAGCTGCTGTATCATAATGCTGCCTTTACAGCTGCAGTGCAGACCTTTTGTGTGCCCTTGAAAGACCTTATTGCCCTTCCCTGTTCAGAGTGCTGTGCAAACAAAGAGAAACCATTTCCTCTGAGAGCACTGCAGGCAGAAGTTCTCAGCTCCCAGGCTTCTCAGATCATTTACTGGTTTCCAGTCAAAGCCACATTTTTCCACTCACAAACGTTTTTTAATCTGCTGCTCCTCACAGTCCGGGGAGGTAAAGAATGACACTGTTGAGTACCACAAGGGTACAACTCAACTATCTGGCAAGGGCTATAACTCCGCTGTCACACAAGACTGTGTTTTTCAACTGCTACCAGCAGCTTTCAGTCTCATAATCAGTGCCTTTTTTATGAATTCTTCAGAGTTGGTGCTTAGCAACTCCTCTGACAACCAGACATAGTAAACTGGTGTCCTTACATCAACTGTAATAGCCACCAGCTGTCTGTAAGCTTTTCAAAGACCTAATCTCCATTGTTCACTAATTTGATTTTCAAACACCATTGCTTAGAAATAACCAGAATCCCAGTATTATTCCCTAGCATAATATACAATACTCTGACACTTTTCACAGCTACAACTTCCAAATGAACTGAAATTTAACACAAAATTACTGCCAAAATCTAAGAGGTGCTAGGAAATAAGCTTGGGTAATACTGATGAGAGCTTTGTTTGCTAACTAGAACATTTTACTTTTTTGATGGAAATGTGGAAACTTGGATTTTTGGTTTGTTACGCTGCAGAAAATCCTCACATTTAAAAATTATCCTTACAGTTGTCTTACTGAGGAGTTTTAATCCTCAAGAAAAAGAATTATATATGTACAAGCTACTAATTTTTTTTTAAGATCATAATTATCTTTAATGTGGGACTTCAGAGAGGAAAATTGGAAAGAAGTCCTTCTGACATCTTAAAATGTCACTGAATGTATTCGTTTACTGTAATCTGTGATTCAAAGAATCTGGGAAGTTAGCAGGGAGAAGACTGTGGTTAAATCCTAATTACATATGGTGGTCAAAGGCAGGGTTGTGCCTGTGCCTCTCTGCTGTGTCCAAACTGCTTCATGCTACAGTAGGCAGCTTTGTGTAAATGAGCTTGAAATTCACTGTTGCCTCTTGTTTGATAAACTCTACCAGTCATTAGTTTGTAAATGAATACAAAAATGGATTTAACAGAGCTGAAGTCAATTTACTGAAAAACATGAGGAAATATTCAGAATTCCTCTTTTCTTAACATTTGTTCCTGGTTTTGTTTGTACTGCTGGAATCTGACCTTTTTTTTGTGAAAGAGAAAAGTAAGAACCTTTATTCAGCCACTGTATTGTTAAATTAATCTAGGTAATTTTGTACATTAAAATTCTCTCATAACTGAATGATTGAAAGCATATTCTAAGCAAACAGAAAAAAAAAAAAAGATCCTGCATCCTACCTCAAGGAGAACAGCCAAAACTGCCAGTCCATCTGCTTTGTCCATTGCTGCTGTTATATCTGGGTATTTCTCAGAATTGTAATGTACAATATGCAGCTACAAAGGAAGAGATATTTGTTACAATGACATCTGGGTCATGTTCATGTTTATGTTTCACAGCAAAAAAGAACCAGTGCAGCCACCTCAGGATAAGACAATGTAGGAGGGTCCTTCAGTGATTTCTGGGTGCAGTGGTAAGATCTATTTAGAGAAAGGCAGAAGGTCCTGGGACTCCCAGCCCTGCTGTAGCTGAGTTACACACTCCCCACACCTCCCCATAATGAGGGGAGAATGAGGATCCATATCTTCAGCTTCAAGGCATCTTGACTGTAGTACTAGTAAATTTTTCTGAAAAAATAACACCTTAGCACTCCAGTATTTGGAATGCAAACCTCAGTGTTAAATGTGACTAGAGAAGAAAAGGACTCCTAAAGTGCTATTATGCAAGCAAATTATTCTGACTCATTTATTTTTTAATAATTTTGAGGTAAATATCTGATTGGTACTGCTTATCAAAATCTATTCCCAAATCCATAATTTAGGATTAGAAAAGGTAAATAGTTCTTCACTGGATAGAAGAAGGTGAGTAAAGGTAAACAGAGCAGCAGTGTCATGCAGCTAAAAGTTGTGACCTGGTGCCAGCTCTGAGCATAGAATCTAAATTCCAGCTCCCTGACTTAGCACATCCAAGTCCATCTTTTTTGCAGTGCACAGCTCACGTTTTTAGTATATACTTAGAGCATAAATGCTTGCCTTAGAACCTCACAACATTTTACAGTCATTTACCCAAGACACAGATCCCAGTTTGAAACAATGTATTTGTTGGGACCTGCGTAACCTTCTTTGCTTCTTTTCCAGATCTGAGCTGCTCTTACCTCTGCTGCAAAATGCTTCCCACTGACAGTGTGCTCGGAGCCTTCGGACTTGTTTCGGTTTCCCCAGTGCAGGTGAAGTTGAGATGCAGTGTATTCAAACGGGAGGTTTCTGATGGACATGGTAGGTGACAGATACATTTTCACTGGAAGCAGATCAAAACCAGATGAGAGTGAATGATATCACAGTTCTCAAGAACAGGGCAAATGAAAATACTATGTCTAAGTATATTATATATGGAGCATGAACAAAGCAGATTCTTAACTCAAATCCATCTCAGTCTGCCATAGGAGAAAAACACTTTGGTTCTCTTTCAGCCTTTCTTGGTAGATCAGGAGAATTTAGAACATACACATTTCTATTTTCTTAAATATAGGTATTGAATGTGACAATTGTTGCTAATGGAAATCTTTCTTCTTCCTGAAGAATTTATCTCAGACATTGAAGAGACAATTATTGATAAGTTGAAGCAAAATTTAGGCTCATGTACTTTCAGTCAATTCCCTTATAGTGGCTGAAAATGGATTAGTAAATTAATATTTCTCTTGCTAATTTTTATCTCCTGTTACACTGAACTCCTTTGCCTCTTAATCTTCTTCTAGGAGCACATGACAGAACCAAATAAACTCCCCCCTCTCCTCACTGTTCTCAAAACCCAGAACATTGATGTCAAGCAGCAAGATAATCCCAGGCCTTAAGAACTAGCATTTCCTCTCTTGACGTGCTGGAGGGAGACCTTTGTATGCATAACCCTCCCTTCTGCTCACTAAGACTCTCCGGTGGGGAAAGGCAGGGTGGATTATTGGGGTTTTTTTGGTGTAGAAATTACAGTAGTGATTCTCAACTCGGCAGAAACTTCTCAGTTGTCCACTTGAGGCATTTGGTACTTCATATAGCAACGTCTTATCCCAAGAACAGATCGATTTCTTTGCAATTTATCTGTACTGTTTTCCAGTGTGAATACAGTTTGTTTCTGGACTGTCCTGGACATGTTTTTCAGGGGAAACAAGGCTCAAAACCTTAGTGAAGTAACAGCTGGGACCCTATGTATTTTTAGGCTGGTCCTAAAAGGGTTTTTTTGAGCTCTACTGTTTTCGGTCTAGCCAAAGTAGGTAATTGTGTCTGGATGAGCTGGCTAGTGAAGAACATTAATTATATGTAGGAATGACTGACGGCACAGTACTGAGCATCCTACTGATTTCCTCTCTAGCTGAAAGAGAAGGTGGCAGCAGATGGTATACTGATCACTCCAACAGAGGCTAATTTTTTGTTACTCAGAGCAATTAATTTGTATCTAAGTGAAGTTTCTAGAGTAGGATGCATCTCTGCTGCTTTCTAGGAGGACATTGACCTTAGAAATGAATTCCTGGTTTTACTGAGGTGGATATATTTTTGTCTTGGCTTTCATTAGAAAGTAATCAAATTTCATGTTTTAGGGTTGAGATCTGACAGTGGTAGTGACATAGGTTCTCCAAGGAATTTGCTTTTACCTGTGTGACTGTTTTGTGAGGGACAGGCTCTCAGTGCTGTGCCTTTGGCTCCTTCTGCACTCTGGTACCCTTCAAGTACACAATGACAATATTTCCTTCTCTGCCTATTGCCTATCACTTACATCAGCCCAGTGCATTCAGCTATGACTGTACAGTCTTTCACTCAGGACTAGGAAGGACTTTTAGGGAAAGAAGGCTCCCAAGGAAAAGGGTGTTCCAGCCATTCCTAATCTAAGGCAACCTGGTTTTAATGGAGAGATTGATCAAGAAGAAAACCAGGAACTTGTCCCAAGAGGCTGACCCTTAATGAAGAATGGGCTTGTGATGTTCAATAGAGCAGGTCAACCTCACTGAAAGAATGATAAAAAAGGAGATTTTTGCATGCTGGTCTTCTTTCAACCAAGCATATAAGAGCAGAGGCCATTTTATAACACAGGTTATTTTGATAATTATGCAATAAAAGAGGATACAAAGTAGGAGGGTTTTTTAACTGTACTTATTTCTATGTCTTCAGATGTTTCAGGAAGGAATGAAAAATGGTAGGGCTGACTCACTCGTAGTGTATATTGTGTCAATATAGGAGATCTTTATGAGACAGCATCATCTCTGCTTTTACCTACTGTACTGACACTGATTAAGTGCTACAGTGGGGAGGGCATGTTTGTACGCTATTTCTAATTATCACTACCTATCACTGCCTGTCTTACCTTACACTAAAGGGGTTTCTATCTCAAGTGAAAAGAACAGAATGGTGCTCCTACATTTTTTCCCTTTTCCCCATGCCCCTGCATAATTCAGTTGAGCTGCTTTGATGCATGTGAGACACATTACTCATATTTTATCAGTTAATCTCTTTTTAGCAGAATCACAAACTCTGTTTCTGTTTCAGAGCACCACAACAAAAATAATAAGAAAAGCTTGGGCATTAATTCTGACATGCCTAGAGTTTATTTTAAAATTCTTTATTTAAAATTTGACTTATTGGGAATCCATTTGTACTTAGTACATTCCCAAATTTCTATAGCCTGTTCAGTAGATGTATGTATGCTGATATGAAGGCTTTCTCATCTGATTTGCAGCTCAATTTAATCTGATAATCAAAGTAGTCCACTCATGAAGTAATACAATCACTGAGTTCCTGCAAATCTTTACTGTTCCTTGCTGTCCGTGAACTCCCTTACCTGAATGACCATTATTGATCAATGTAAACTGGTCAGTGGAGGACACGTTATAGCCTATGAACTCTAAAGGCAAGAGATTAGAATTATACTGGAGAATATCTTTGTGGAAATCAATTGGTGATTGGAATACTCCTCCACAAAATGGGTATTTCTTTGGCCAGGCCTTCTCTCCATCAGGACCTATGTGAATCAACAGAGACACATTTGTCAAACCTTTACTATGCAATTAACATAGAAATTCACCTGTGTCACACAAAATTTGGAAAAGAAGCCTTTTCTGAATTTTTAAGACTTTTTTTTTTAAAAAAAGGGCCTCATTAAAACTGAGGTAATAAAGGATACGATCAGTTTTCTGGGGGTGTTGTGACCTAGAGACAGGTCTGATTATATCAGACCCTCACAGACTTTTCCTTACTGTACAAACTGTCTAACAGGATTGCATAACCCACAGTGAAAAGCTAACTTGCAAAAATGGAAGTTGTTATGGTAATTTGACCTGCAATAACTTGCTCAAACTCTGGTGAAACTTCTTCATCACAGTGTTTTGCCCGAGGTAGGATCTACAAAGAATAGATAATATCAAGAGAATTTTAATTGTGCCTTTGATTTAATTACACATTAACAGCTAGCAGCTGTTTGCAGACTGTAAGCTGAGATTATTTGGATTTAAATACCAGAAGAGGTACTTGCAGCTTGTGTTTCTCCTTGTCTCTGAGCATTCATCATGATTCTTTCCAAGGCAGGAAGGTCCTTAGGGATCACCCAGCCTGATCTGTATAACACAGGACACTGGGACTCTCTGGATTAATTTCTACATCAGTGAGGCCATTTCTTTCAGAAGGGAATAAACATCTACTCTAAGCATTGCAGATAAAAGATACTTCATTAGTGCCCAATGGATAATTACTCTCCTTGGTAGCTTGCCTTTCACTGTGAGCCTGCTGTTCCCATACTTTTGTTCTTCATTGAAATACTTACAACATAGAGGATATAGTTTCTCACTTCTCTTAAATTAAGTAGATTGAGTCCCTTGAGTCTTTGATTAGAAGGCTTCTTTTCCAAACCTGTAATATTCCCGGTAGCTTCTTTGAAGATCAGGTCATCAGTGGCAAAGCAAGGTCAGACAGAAATTAACAGATTAACAGTCAGGAGGAACAAAATAGAGGCTCACTTTGTTTACATGAAAGACAATTGCCAAGTAAATGGATAGTGGGGGCGAACCTGGCTTGAACATAGTGCATGTGACAGAATCAACAAGATCAGTTCTGGTGCTTAAAGACAGACTTACTTCCTTGGTAAAGCTGTTTATTCAAGACATAAGTTAGCAGGTGACATTGTTTGCAGTGTGGATATTCAATCAATGCTTTTCAGTATAAACAGGCCTTGCTGTTGCTGTAACTTAAATCTTTGACTCCAGTTCACTGACAATCACATAAATTTGTTTCCTCCTACATCTTCATCATGCTGTCTTAAAGTTGCTGAAATTCTTGAAAAAAGCTAATAAATGTTATGTTGACATTATGGAAGACTATCCTCTACCTATTTTTTGGCAAATTACAAATACATCCAGAAGAGCATAAATTCCATACTATGGAATACATACTCAGGAATATTTCCCGGGAGAATATACTTCAGGATGTACCAAGGAATGATACTTTCTTGGGCTCAAACATGCTGTGCAAGACAATGGCACTGAAATTTAGCACTTTGCAAGGAGCTAAGATTACAACAATGTCAGAAAATTGGTGAGAAGCCTTTATTGTAAAAAGACTTCAATAATTTTAAAGGTTTGATAAGGTAATGAGTTTGCAAGAAGATTTTAATATATTGCATATCATAGCTTTGGAGACGTGATAATTAAAAAGGTGATTGATGTATAAAGTAGAAGTCTAGTCCCAGTCAGGGAAAACCATGTCATGAAGTACAAATCATTTTTTCAGTACTGTGTTGGGTGAATTGAATGTCCTGAAAATTTGGCAACAGAATATGGGAACTTCCACCCGTACATCACCAGTTCAGAAGGAAAACTTTTGTTTTTTCTATAAAATTATGTAGTTGTCACAGTCTTTATGTACCTTGCCCTTTACTAGCAGTTACCCTTTTCTTGGCATAAATCTGCAACTCCACTTACAGGCCTTTAAGCTATAGAACATTTTGCTTCTCATTCCTTCATGTTTCTCATTTCTGCTCCATTAAAAAACCCCAACAAAACCAAACAAAACCCCCTTTTTGCTACAAAACTAGTTTTTATAGAAATTCTGTCTTTTGTCACGTAGTCTTTCTAATTTCAGTGGCTCAAAACTCCTGTCTCAAAGAGCTGAGCTCACTGAGCTTGGTTTTGCATATATGAAATTGAGATTTCCATGGTAGATAAACCACACAGCTGGAAGGCATTTCTCAGCTAGGTCTGCTGAAAATGAATGATTGATTGTGAACTAGATTTTCCTTTTTCTGTGCCAGCACACTCAGATAAATTCAGTGGAAATCACATTGCGTTTACAAAGGCTTTGTCTGATCACTACTGAATAAAGAATAGTCTGTGGAGGTATTAAGATTGGCCTGTACTACAAGTCCCAAAAGATATTAACATAAGAAGTATTGCAAAATTATCTTCAAAGCTAATTTCCTTTTTTTGTGACACATTTGTGACCCCGGCATTTCAGAAGTGTTTGCTGCTATAAGGATCCCACCAGGACTGTGTCAGCAGAGCACTAATTGTGCCATGGGTGTGTTCTGCCCCCTCAACACTGTATGTCAGAGTGAGCATATTAAGGTAGGGAGCTGTTGGTGTGAGTGGAAGTAGGACCCTTCCTGCTGCCACTGCTCCCAGTGCTGCCAAGAACACTCCCTGCCCTAGGGAGTGCAAACTCAGGCTGCACAAATCCAGCTCGTGGACTGCCTCGCTTGACAGGAGTTTCCAGGACCATGTTCCCCTACCACACCTAAAAAAGCCTTCATGGCTATTTCATAAAAGATGTCTGTAAATAAAGCAGGAATAATTCTCTGGATAGTCAGGCTGCCCAGTGAGCTGAGTGAAAAACACCCTCAGCACCATGGCTGCAGGTGTCCATTGTACCATCTCCTTTCACAGCTTCTAGCTTTCTAGCCAGCCCCACAGCACTGGTGCTGCTGGGCAATACAGGACAGATGTTCCTTCAAGAACAGTGGTGTCTGCTCCCACAATGTATACATTGGCTCATTTAAGGAGAAAATAGCCCGTGAGACACCAGTGGTACCAACAGACTGTTGCTCTGATGACCAATTAATATTTGTGTTGCTCCAGTTCCTCACAGGCTGTCCAAGTTCTCTTGATCTGAAGTAAACTGGTGTAGTAAAATGCTTTGAGTCAGTAACACAGGAATGTCTGTGGTATTTTTGCAGCCAGGCAGGGCACTTTGCCCTGTTCTCAGCCAGCTGGAAGCTGTAAAGCTGCCGTTTGCCCAGGGCTGAGCTCGTGGTGAAGGCTGAGTGCAGGCTCCCTGCCATGGTGACATGACCACATGGTTTCCATTTTGCTCAGAGCTCAGGCCCACCATTCTGTGCACACAGAGCCAGTATGTCTGTATCTTCCACATACGGGTCCAGAGGGAAGCTTGTGAGATAGAGGACTTGCCAAGGGCTGTAGCTGGCCCTGCTACTGCATTCAACTGCTGTATGAAAAATCTGGGGCATGTTCTAGAGTGTTCACTGAAGCTGGCATTTCTGAAGGGAAACTGGAAGGGTTTTAGCACAGGTTCTCAGCACCTCACTGAATTGGAGTATTTGGCAGCAGTGGAATAAAAGAGTTTGCAAGTACAATTAGCCTGATGTCTGTTAAGAACAGTTCTTGTGTCTGCATTGGAGCATGAAGTTGTCTCCTCACATGCTAAAATGCATTAATAATTCTGTTAGCACTATTACTTTAGGCTTGTCTCTAAAGCTAGTTTTCTCCATTGTAGCTGCTTGTCCACTCTGAAGGGATAATTCTGGTTCTCTGATTTCATTGCAGCCCACTTACACTACAGAAACAGAGCCAGAATCCAAAGAATTGAAGCCTAACATCCACTTCTACCAGTTTTTTTCTGGGGCAGTGGACTTCAGCCTGCACCTCACAGCCACACAGCAGCATTGCCAAAAGCTGCCTACACATGCTGTCCTGAGCTGTGGAGCGTCAGAACCACTCCTTCAGTTCTTTTACTGAAACCACTTTTCTTATGATACACTTGTTCTGCTTTGTCCATTTTACAGAAGGTGGAGCAACCCTTCAGAGACCACAAAGCAAGCCTGTGTCAGCAGAGGCTGAGAGCTCAGGCCTCACTGCTCTGTGGTGTTCCCTCCAGGCACTTTTTCTTGGGCTATATACAAGGGTAGTGAAAACAGGAAGAACAAATAGCTTTGGTGCAATTTGACTAAGAAAGACGCAGAGGAGAGGTTTGGCATTTATATTTCATGTATCTGTTGTAGTAGTTTCCTTTAGAGGCAAGGCAAACTCTCATTTCTTTGGAAAGCCTGTGCTGAAAAGATGAGGCCTGATCACATGCAGTGTCATCTTGCTTTGCCACTATGCCCTGAAGTGCTAACACTGTATCAACATTCAGTTTTACATGTTGTCCTACTCAACAAATAGAAATCTCTGACGGTGAGCAGCTGGATTTCTCCTCCACCCTTAATCTTGTACCTTGACCCTCATCTTGACATCAGTCTGCAATGTGGTTATAATGGCTTGATTTCCTTTCCCTTCCTATTGACTTTATTTTAGTGAGAGGCATTGCAAAGTGTTTTGGGGCAAAGGCAAATGGTGGAGGATTTAGGATGTCATAAGGAACTGGGATTAGTAGAAGAGTATGGAGGGGCTCTTTCCTGTCTTAGCACAATCTCCCTAATAGCTGTTTTTCTTTGTGGGGATCGTGTTCTACCTGTGCTTTTCTGTACTATTCTGTACAAGTTCAGTTGTCACTTTACATTTTTGAAGTTGCTTTTATATATTTGCTTTTATGTATTTGTTTTTCTAGATACATTTTGAAATCAGTAGTTGAGGGAAAAAAGATAATCTCTTCTGTGAACCTTCTCTCTACCCTCCATACGTTTAGAATGTAGAAATCAGACTGCAGTAGGGAAGAGCTTAACAGGAATTTATTAAGTTGGGCACTGAGAAGAACACACATTGAAATAAACACTGGTACCCAAATTCCCAGGAAGGGAAAAGTAACTAATTTAAACAAGCATTACCCTGGGAAGGAGGGCAAAACTTCTACTCTGATGGTGGTAAATGAAGTCTTGTTTTCCTTACTACCCAGCAGAGTTACGTTTATTTGATGGCTGCCATCAAGGTGCAAAATCCAGGCTTTTTTAAATCAAGCTGTGTGAAGCTTTTTCCCCTGCTGGGAATGTCAGGTATGTGTATGGACCCTGCAGACAGTCAAATACCTACAGACATGCAGCTGACAGTTTTCCTTCTGCCTATGTGAAGCTAGTCAGGTAAGCTGGAGCACAGCCAAAGGGAGGAGCTCCTAGCAGCAGGTTCAGTCTCAGAGGTTCTTTGTGTAGTCTTGCAGCAGCACCAAAAGCTTAAGAACAAGCATTTTTTTCTGAGATTCTCAGAACTGCCTACTCCTCTGTGGGCATGTGGCATGTAAAATGCTACTCTGAATGAGGCGATACCTCGCTAGAGGATTTGATCAATTAAAAGAAAAACACTAGATAATTCTTTTTCTGAGCAGCCACCAGGTCCTTCTGAGTTAATAGCTGACTAAAAGGATTAGTTACAAATTAACACTACTTTCCTAACTATGATTTATTATGCTTCATCACTGCTGGGATCTTCAGGGACCTGAGTCTTCAGTAACACGATAGAGGTGACTTGCTGAATTCTGACTCCACTTGAAAAAGAAGACCCTTGTGGGTAGGGGGAGAATGCTCTTTGCAGAACTAGGCTGGAGCGTGCTGCTGACCTGTGACTGGTGAGGAAACAGAGGGTTTTGGGGGCCCTCTGCAGTTGTAGGGCCAGCTTTAGTCTGCTGAAGCTCCTGTCATTCTGCAAGGCAGTTTAGAATTCAGTAACTGACTCTCAGTCACCCAGATATGAAACCTGATGGATAAACAACAGATTTCAAGAAAATTGACCAGATCCAAACCTGGGCAAAGGTTGTCATCCCAGTAAGTACTCACCGGAATACATTTGGCAGGTTGTCTTTAAAGCAGAGGAGAAAGCCACTATTTAGTATGTACGAATTAGTACTTACCAATATAAGACCATTTTGACCCTGTTTAGAAACAAAGGAAATATTACTGTGAATATTCGATCTTACTCTGTAAAGAAACAAATTGCTACTTAAACCCATGTACTGAATTTTGCAATACTTTTATCTATCTTTCTAGCCCAAGCTAGCCCAAGTTGAGCAAAACATAGATACTTTCAAACTTTAGGACATTTTGTGAACCTTTCTCACCCAAATGATAATTATCCCTGTGATCCTCCCCAAAGGGCTGACTTTCTTGTGATCACTTAAATACTGAGCAAAACTGCTGCCAGTCCTTGGTGGATTTTTTTGGTTTGTTTTTTTTTTGTTGTTGTTTGTTTGGTTTTTTGTTTTTGTTTTGTTTTGGGGTTTTTTTTTGTTGTTGTTTGTTTGTTTGCTTGTTTTAATTTTGTGCGGAATAGCCATAGACTTTGTATGTAGGTACATACCTGTGTATTTCTTTTTCAGTTAGGAAGTTAACGAATATAAGTGGGGGGTGTAACTACAATAACCCCCCTATGCCTTGTTGAGGAGTTTGAAAAACGTCAGTGGATTGTCAGTTGCTACACTGAGAAATAATAATTCTATTTCTTGGACAGAAATGAATAGAGGGACTTTGAGAAAAGGGGGTATGATACATACTCAGAGAATCCCAGGGAGAGTGAGTGAGTATTAAGATGATCAATACTCATCTACTGTTTAAGGAACTGATGTTGGGACAGTGTCTCTACATGGGTTTGGAAATGTCTTCACTTTTTAAATGCTCCTTTTAATATTTTTTTTCCTGGTCTTGAAACCTACTTACAATCATCTTGCTGCATAATAATGCTGCAAGAATTGCTTGTACTGACAGACCTGAACAGTTTGGGTTATCAGACTAATGCTGATCTTTATTCTCTGCAAATGTAATTTTATTTCTGCTTAGAAAGCAGTCCTGAAATACAGATCTTGCAAAAACTCAGTGTGCCTGTGTGTGTATGCATGCAGGCAAGTATTTATCATTACATACACCTGTCTGCTCAATACGTGGTTCTTGGCTGCATTTATTGTGCTCTGAAGTGTGGTCACAGATGCAGCTCTTCCCTAAGAATGTTGTGTGAAATGTTTGGGATTAATTTGTAGGGGTGTACAAACCAACTTAACTTAGCTCTTTTGTATTATATGTGCTGGGAGCACTAAACTCTCTGCTTTCAGTTTGTTAGGACCAGTGTGCCTTGTTCTTTTACGCTGGAATTTTCAAAACAAGGTCTGTGTAATCATCCTGGCTCAAGTCCTCAGTTTCTCTTGTAGAAGAATTGTCTTAGATTTCAGGATGAGAAACCTCATTCTCCTCTTGCCTTCTCTCTGCAGGGGGATTGTCTCTTACTAGGTTTTTTGGGGGTTGTATCCTCTGGTCATTCTGTAGGCAAATTCTGTTTCTACCGTTTTCTATTCTTTTTCTATCTTTCTTCAATTCTATTTCTATCTTTCATAAAGACAGAAACTGACTGGCAGTAAGTTTTAGAAATATCCTCATTTGAGCAGGGTTTGGAGAAATACTGGCTTAACTATCATAGCTACTCTGTTCATGCTCAAAGTGACCATTAGAATGTGTATGAGGTGTCAAAACTATGATTTTCTACATCTACAACAACCTTAAAACAATCACTTTAAAGTATTTACAGTATTTTTGGTTAGTTATGCCACTTGACACAAAAGTAAGTGAAAGTTTCAAGTCTTTTGCCAAGTGAAATTTTCCTTAGCATTTGGATGATGTGCAGTTCACTACCATTATGACTTTGCTGGTGGGCACAACGATAGCAGCTGCTGTAGGTAGGGCTGAGGCACATTGGTGCTCATTTCACCCAGCTTGGATTAGGAGATGAATCAATGAGCAGATGGCAGAACCTTCTTGATTTTGTCTGAAAGAACATAGAGAGCTGCCAGCCTCACACTGTTAGCAAGGTTGCTATTACCATTATTCCGCCTGAGAACGAAATGAGGCTTAGGCAGACTGTCACAGAATGTCCCAAATTGGAGGATTCCTACCTAGAAGGGAACGTTTAACAGCTCTGTGTCTGTGAACAGTCTCCTGCCTCTATTCATGTTGGGATCAGTATTGATGAGTAACACAGTTACCTGCTCATGCATGGCAGAGGACGTTCCTAGAGCCAGTGTATCTGCATCTGAGTGATCAATACCCAGGGAAAAAATACATTTCCAGTGCCAGCTGGGAATTGGGAAAGTGGCAATGGTTGTAGGTGTGATGATCTGCTTGGGAAGATGTGTGTGACAGGGAGATACTCTAGCTCTTGCCATTTCTTGGTACTGGATTTCTAAGTCTGAGATAGGCATTCTCCAGAATTCCTTTCAGGATGTATCGTAAGACCTATCTTTTCAACACATCCTTTCAATTCCAAACCTTCTGCATGGTCACAGAAAGCACCTGGAAAGCATTAAGCTTTATTCTGTTATTCTGGAAAGCACCAATCTCTAGGAACTCTCCTGCCCTTCAGGTGAGAGATTCTGCTAGAGAATACAGGCATTTTTCAGAGGATATATGCACAAAATAAGAAGATTACTTAGAAGTTCGAATTTCATGCTGTATGCTGTTCATGCAAAAAAAAAACTGGTAAAAAAAAAGCTTGTCCTGGCAGAGCTCTGCATGAACCGACAGCTCTGGATTATGTTTGAACCTTCTGGATTTTTGTCCCATGAATATATGTGCTGAGTAAGTCCTCTCATACACCACTTTACAACAATTCCCTTCATATCCTATAATAACACCAGACAGATTATAATTACTTTGACAAAATGAAAATTGATTATAATCAGTTTGAATAGACGAACGTTAACTCCTAAAAAGAGAGTGAGGAGTGCCAGCCTCCTGAAACTAGTCTTGTTTAAATAAAAGAGCATGACCTCTAGTGTATGGGGTGCTTCACAGGGATTGCTTTTTTTCCCCCTCTGGTTTAAAAATAAATAGGCAGAAGGAGAGGTATGATGCTTCCACAAACTCTGAAAGGGCCAGTCTCTGCTTCATTCTATGAGAAATAAAAAGATCACAAAGCAAGGCATACTGAGCATGCAAGAAGTCTGTAATGCCAACTAAATCAGAGGATTTAGTTTTCTTCCCTGTATATGTCAGAATCCCTATTCTGAGAAGTTGAAATAAGGATACTAACTCCAAAAAACTGCAGAGACTGCAACAATATACAGCTTTGAGCATGGTCTTGAATAGTAATAATTAAAAGATGCCATTTTTCTGCATTAATAGCTGTCCTAAGGTACAAGTGACAATAAAATAGAAAGCTGAAAGACTTTACCATTCAACGGCGCTTGCATTGAGAGCTGTATCTTTAGGAAGAAAATAAGCACAGTAGCCACTGTGACTATACTGAAGCTCTTGGCTGACATCTCAAGGAAAGACTTATAAAATTCCGGCAGTTCACAGGTTTCTTTGCTCTCTGAAGAAATTCCCTTGTAGACATGTGGCAAATAGCAGAACGCACATATGCAGAGCTTCTGCTAATGAGTTATTGCCCTCCTCTCCCCTTTTCTCTCTCCTTGCCTTTAGGACTGCTTTTTATAAAGCTCCTGAGACTCAACCCAAAACAAATGATGTAATCAGACCTACCTCTATGTCACAACACCCTCAGAAAACTGATCATATCCTTCGTTACCTCAGTTTTAGTGAGGTCCTCACAGGGCAGACTCCAGCACTTAGAGAGGGAATTTAAACATGGAACTTGAGAAATTATTTAGCAGAGACAAAAATGCTTTAAAAAGCTGTCCTCCTATGGGCCATACGACAGTAGAGTTTTTCTAGCCTATTTCAGAGTGTCTCTCTCAGCTCCCATTTTTGGTTCAGTCTGATGCAGTATAATGGCCCACTGTGAGGACTTGAGGGAAGGGAAGAGAAATGAAGCTCTGTGTGGGACTGGTAATAGCTCAGAGGGACCATGGACACTTCCCACGAAAACCATCCAACTTGCCAGGAACAGATTTTTTTTTTGAGCTGAAAGCTCTTGGAACTGGGAGAACACATGAAGTAGAGAGGAATGAAAATTCATGAAGAAACAGACCCAGAATCTGGTATTATTCAGGACATATACGGAGAGGGGTAAAGAGGAACACAAGGTATAAGTTAATGTCCTCTTCTGTAGGTGCTTGCTACATATCAGTAGCAGCTTTTAGCATGCATTAGTATTGATTGGTCAAACTCTATTTTCAATATCTTTATTAATCAACTACTGTTTAATTGCTCAATGGTATTACACTTGCTTATTTTTTCCTGTCATTTATGAGGTCGATAAGGAGAAAGGAAGGTTGGCTGGAGCGTGGCTCACGTCTGCCTGGATCCCAGGTAGGGCCCTGCTGTAAAGCACAATTTTCGTCTATTGCTGATGTTCATCCCTAGCCCAATCCTCCCAGCTGAGGCTGGAGGGAGCAGCAGCAACTAATTAATGTTCTGTAGCCTTTTAGAAAGCAGCAGTGGTTGAGAGCACTTCCTCTCATACTTCTCCTTGGCATTTTGTAAACCTAGATTGTAATCCTGCTTGTTTTGGTTCAGATGGATATAGTCAAGAAGAAAAGTGTGTAAGCTATAGAGAAGATGTATTTAACATGACTTTTCAAGTGCCATTGTCCAAAGCAGAGGGACACTGTCTACCACATTTGTACAAAAGGCATGCTGAGTGCATAAAGCATGTGGGCTATCAGCACACAGTTGTTGCTGCATGCAGGGCCTTCCTAACCTGATGGAAATTTGGAAAAATAATATTGTACATTTCTGTAGAATAAGTGGTTTTGTGATCAGCCTTCACATAGCTGGCAGCCTGTCTGACAAACTGCTAAGATTGGTATCAACAGCTGAAAGTGACCCCTCTACCAAAAGACCATGTTGTGTTGGAGGATATGGACTGAGCTATCTGCCAAACTGTGTTTTCTTATCTCCTTCCTTCATCTTTTCTGCCAGTGTTCTTGAAACACCATGGTGAAGTATGTTCTGATTCTTAGAATCTCCCTCAGACCATTCTTGCACTTTCACAATCTACACATTTCCTCCCCCAGTTCCTGCTATAGCAGAAGCCAGTTTGGCTTCACATCTGTGAGGGTAATTCCAGGCAGTGCTTGTGCTTTCAAGGCTGGCTGGATAGAAAGCTCTTTGCTTCCAAAATACAAGCCATAGAAAAAGAGAAGAAAGCTCCCTGACACAGTTACCTGCCTCTATTCTGTACAAACCGCACTGGGATTGTGTTTTATCTAGTTTTAAGAATTTTTAGGTTGCTAGTGGTTGGTTTTCATTTCAGCACCTGGCCAAGGCAGAGCAGCATTTTCATAGACTGGGGGAAGGGGGGGGCACTCATGAGAAGTAGTAGATTTGGATCCTGAGTGTGAAAGGTCAGGCTGAAATTCTGCAGGGTGGATTTATCAGTCTTTAACTTGCACCTTCCACTAACTTTAGTGGTGTTTGCCAAGGCAGTAGTAATGCATAGACTGATGTGATAGTGGAGAGTGTATGGGACAAGCTCAAGGCAAATGGGTGAGATGCGGCATTCTCATTAGAGAGTACATTTGGACTTTTCACTAGCAAATTTTGTGAGCATTTGACTGGCCACGCTGCCTCCCTCCTGGTGTGTTTAGCTTCAAAGATGAAGCTGTAATAAAACAGAAAATAAGGTTCTCATGTGAGCAGTGTCAAAGGTTGGAGGAGATGCTGATACCGCATTTCTTTAAAAACTCTTTAGCAAACATATGGATAAATGACCATAACAAACAGACTATGGAGCCCCTTGCATACTGTAAACAGAAAGCAAAGAGGGTCAGTTGGATCCAGAAGAAGCAATTACCTCACTATCTGCAGTAACTAAAATCAGTCTAGGTCATAGGGCCATCTCGTGGGGTCTCACCCACTCCCCAGTTTGGGAGGCTGATGGGTGTTGGGGGCACTGCTGGCAGTGGGACCCAGTGAGAGTGCCTGGATGCAAGGCTCATATCATACAAATCCTTGTAACTTCTGTCTGTAAGCAAAAAGTTTAACCCCAGAGCTGTCTGCAAGTGCTTGAGGAGTCTTGGGGGTCAGGCAGTTTGCATGAGGGACACCAGAGAGCCTTGAAATTGAGCCCTGCTTTCACATTTGAACAGTGCTGGAACATAAACCTTGATGTCTATGTTTGAAATGTTAGGGCACACCTGCCATTGAGTCCATTCTCTTGGAATCTTTAATGGTGTGGATAAAACATATTGTTCAGAGCTTTAGTATTTGTTGTCTTCTTTTTGACACTGTCTCCCTCAGAAAGGACACTATTGTTAAACTGTCCGTTTCCAAATGATGAGATTTTATGAGTGGCATTTGTATCTCAAGCGAGTTCCTTGTTTCCTTGACATTGTCTTTCTTCATTGTCTTTCAGTCTTTCAAAACAACATTTCTAAGTCACGGTGCAATTCAGGAAATTGTCCAATATCTTTGCTTGTATCAGATCTGAATGTGCATTCTGAGGTGCAGTGCATGATGGTAGATGTTTTTCTGCTGTGTTTTTATTCCATTTTTGCCCCATTTTCATTATATCTGCAAGTTTTCAAGGTAAAAACTGCTTTTAAAAAATCATTCATATTGCAGATGATGCACCAAACCAAGATACTGATCCCTAACAAGCTATAGAGTTAGAGCAGGAATTCACAAATCCAATGTCCTGTCCTCTAAATTATAATCTACCTCTTGAAATTCCCTATATGTCAGCGATTTCCCATCTGCCCTCCCCAAAATATTATGCCTTATGGAAGAAGTTTCTGCTGTGGCAGGATAGCCCAATGAAGCCATATTCAAGAGTTCTTACGTGTTCTAAAGTAGATGCTAAATGGGCTGGGAACTGGCAGACTGAGCAGAGCAGCACTCTAGGATTTCCTGTAAGAGAAGGCCAGGCACTGTTGTGTGTAACCACCTGCACAAATTCAATTCAGTTTCCCCAACATTTTTTTTCAAATGTTCTAATTTTTGCCTAATGAATTAATATTCAGATTTAGTGCCTGTCTTCCCTGAAGTTAGCTCTCAAACAAGTTTACAGGAGCACATAAGATCACATCAGGGACAGACCTAAAGCTCCCTGTGAGTACGTTTATTGATTTTGTTCAGTATATGTCTTCAAGAAGGATTAATTTCTCTTGCATTTCTGAACTGAATTTAATCTATTACAGTAAAACATGACTGTAAAGCAACTTGACTTCAGGTCCCAGCTCTGGGAAAACCCAACTTATGTTTAAACAGTAGACTAAACTATGATGCTTAGAATAGGTTCAGCAGCACCTATAAAAGAAGCAGACTGAACGCTGTATTTACAGTGTCTGTGACTATAGCCAGTTAGAAATATTGCTAATCTTGGCATGCAAGTGAATCCAAAATACACATATATTGCCAGTTAATTTCAAGGCACTACATTCAGTTTCTGAGAAAATGACCTGCTAAGTTTCTACTTAGTTGCATGTGAGGAATATATGTAATGAATAACAAACTGATTATATACAAAGGTAATTAAGCCTTTTGGTTTTAATAGATAATATGATTTAACAGAGGTTCTCAGTCACAGGGATGAGGCAGATATGCTGCTTTGGCCTGCAGGGCCAAAATGATTGCTGCATGCTCTGCAAGCGCTCATTCTGAGGGCAAGAGGGTCACCTCAGACACAAGTGGGTTCCCGTGGCCCACTCGAGGGAGTGGGCTGTGTTGTTCATAGTGATGACTGATGTGCAAGGAGATCTGTTATCTAAAACAGGCTCCAACAAATTTCATTCTCACCTACCAGGATGGTGACCCTGCCACCACATGAAAAGCACAAATGGTATCCTATGTTAGGAAAGGTTACCTAGGAAAGTTGCATAAAGAATTTCAAAGGCAAAGCGTTCTTTGTGGTCACTGCTGTGACTAACAGGGCTTCTGTGTACTAATTTAAAAACAAGCTGAGGATTTGCCTATGTGGGGTGGATGAGAAAGGATCCTTGCAAGGTGGCAACAGCCCAGGACAAATTTCCAGCAGAAGTTTCCAGCAAACCTAAAATGTGAATTCATGGTGTGCTCAGGTGGGCTTTATATAACAACAAAATAATAGGTATAAGCTTGTGAGTCACTATATTTGTCCTGTCTGCACACACTGAAAAGCCCAGAAGTGTGGTTAAAAAAAGGGCTCAAACAAACAAGTCACGAAACAGAGTACAGCAAAGTGAGGCATTCCACTAAAGATGGAACACAGCTTTCTCCTCATTGCTTTGCACCCCTGGATCCTGCCAGAAATACTCCTCAGAATAACAGGATCATTTTTGTTGCTGGCCTCTGCTGTCTGCTTCATTCACCACCCATGGTCATGGTGTTGGCTCGAGCTAGGAGTAGCCAGACTAAAGTCTTGCTATAGGGCGGACAGAGGCATTACACAGTCACTTCTGGCCTGTCTAGGTTCTAAGCTGGCAGGCTAGAGGAGAGTGATCTGGACAGGGTGCCAGGAGCCCTCGTGCTGGGTATCAGTTTCTGACTCTGTCAATGACTTCCTTCTGCTCAATTTCTGTCTCTACACCTCTGTCAGTATCTGTAGGTGGTGTATAGTTTGCACATTGTAGCCAGCCAGACCCGTAAGGCAGAATGAACGGGGGAAGTTTGGAAAAATGGCCAGTTTCCTCCTTCCAATCGTGCCTTTGCTCTGAGCACAGAGGTTCAATGCAGCTGCTGCTCCACAGGATGCAGATGTGCCTTGTCACCACTCCAGCTTCATCAACACAGGATGGCTAGTTAGAGTCCAGCCAGAAGTCCTCCATTACTTTTGGAGTGTCTGCGTTGCTGAGGGATGTTATGTGCTCATTAACTCCTATGCAACTCTAGTTTTTCTGTTACAAAATACCCCCAAATAATGAAGCCAAGTCTGCTTGTGACTGGGGAAAAAAAAAAAAGAAAAAAAAAGAAAGAAAAACAAACCCAAAAACTCACTTTACAGCTTTTTCCAAAATATCTTTAAATTGTCTGGAGTGACTCACTGACTCTGCTTCACTTCAAGAGATCTAAAGGTATATTTAAAAATAAAACTAGAGAGATGAATATTAACTCTGCTTCAGCCTCAGTTCCATGTGTATTTATGGCTTAGTGTTCTGGCTTGAGACTGTTCTAAATCAACAGGAGAACCTGTGCTTAAGAAACTACAGGATGATTAAAATAGCCATCTCCTTTTGTGCAGCTTCATGCAGAAACTCAAGGCAAGCTGTGCTCCAAGCACTATTTTATTATCTTTGGAGACATAAAAAGCTTGTTTGTCTGGCTGGTAAACACTTTGCCCAGTTATATGTTGGCTTTAGAAGCCAATGTGAAAGAAGTCAGTGTTGTAGTTTTCCAGAAATGAAATCCCTAAGAGTGACTGCAAAAACCAGGGAGTTTGGAGTGGGGAGAGAGATAAATGGGGGGCAATTTTTTGCATGAAGACATGAAGAAGTTCTAAATTAAATGTATTCTGCTTGTATTTTAATAATATGTCCCCAGAATCTTTCAAAATATTAACTGTCATGCAGGAATGCAGGGATTCCACATGTGCTGGCCTGTGCTCCCTTTGGGAAGGCAGTGCACCAGGGGTGCAGCTGCTGCTTTGAAAGCTCCCCATAAGGGCTTTTTCAGGCAGCCCTAGAACATGGAGCTGTTGGAGTTGTCCCACCAGCTTGTCAGCTGCAGCAGTCTTGTGTCTAGAGCTGCAATGTGGTATTTCATACACAGTGATAACCACATTATCATAGCAAATAGGGTCAAAGGGGACTAGCATAGCCCAGCACTGTAGATTGAGAACACTCCTGAATAGCCTCTCTTATGACAGAACCAAGAAGTGCTGCAAACTGTTTGGTTACAGAGGCGAATGGGAATGACTTCCTCACTGACAGGCAATGCATGAAGAGTTTTTCCACATTAGCTGCACAAATCTGTCCAGATGATGGCAAGCTAGATGGATTCTTTAATTTCACTTTCCATTTCAGCCCTTAGTGATGTATCTTCACAACCCCTGACAACTCGCAGTCAGCTAAGCAAATACAACCTCAAACTACTGAAATGTTTGTAGGTCTCTCTGAGAACAGAATAATTTGTAAACAATGTAAGTAGCATGTGCCAAGAACAGATACAAAAGGTGCACAGTGCATATCCTTGCATGAAGTTCACAGGTAGTCCTAAGTTATGTTCCTTGTACATAGATACCTTGTGATTTAATATTGCTAAAGCTTATACAGCACCATGAACAAGATCTGCTCCTTTTCCCATGACACAGTGATGGACAATTCCCTCTGTAGGAACAGCCAAGGGTGACTCTGGGCATTGGCAGAAGAGCTGCCTGGAACAGCAGCCTGCTGGCAGCACAAGTGCCAGCGCCCCAGCCCCAGCCAGCCAGGCTGGTTCTGGCTATGGGCAGTGTTCAGGCAGAAGGAGGGAGCTATGGCAGGATTGCCACGACAAAGTTTGGAGTCAGACTGATCAGCAGCGCAGTAACTTGGAGTGTTTGGGGCTTGGCAAGACTGCTTTGAAAGATTTAGTTCTGCTCACAGCGTGTCCCAGCAGTTTCTTGTTTCAGGGAAAGCTGAACATCTCCCTCTCCCTTGAGATTTTGCCATCTCAAGTTTCAATTTTCAGCTAGAGCAGAAACATTTCAGAAAACCTTGGTCAGTCCTTGAATTCACAGATGTTAAGTGAAGGGAGTGAGGAAAGAAAAACTGGACCAAGGGTCTCCTATTGCATAATTCAGATTGCTACCCAACATTGTGAATCACTGGGCCTGAAGAGTAACATAATAACAAATAATGTAATCCTAGAGACATGGCAAGAAAATTCCTGTTTCCCTGGTAATGAGCTGATCTCCAAACCAGATAAAATGTGCTGTTTGTGAGCTAACACAAGTCTCATTCAACTTAGTTATCAGTGAAGTGTATATACTGTCTGTGTGTATAATGGCAAATCTTTCCAGGGATACTTTGCTTTGGAGTCAAAACACTTCAGAACCAAAATGCTCTGTGATACTGGCCCCTTTTGTGTTAATATTTACAGTTCTTTGTGGACAGTAAAGTAGAACCAAGGTCTGATATGTGTGCAGTCCAGTATACAATTCCTCGTACAAAACTGGAAGCAAGTACGTGCAGCAGAGAGACAGGTGGGATGTCTTTGTAGCTTACAGCAAACAAAGAAGCAGAAATAGCTTCCACAGTGTTTTGACTATCAACAATCTTGTTTAATGTAGCAGGAAAAGTGATATAATTTGTGTCCAGTTACAGTTCACAGATACATATGATACTTTTACTGTAGTAATATTCTACAGATATAATTATTATATACATTTCGGTATTATCACAGAGGTTAGAGGTGAAAAAAGTAATTTTAGTTCACCCAGTTCATCCTGGGACTTTCCATTTGTAAGTGTTTGAGATGGGACTTCAGAAATTAATTTAAATATTTCTTTTATGATAGCTTGTTTACATATTCTTTTCACTGGCAAGAAGATTTTGTATTCTTATTCCTAAATTTTATCTGAAATAGTACAATTCTTTACCATTTCATTATCTTCTTAATATTCCCAGATTATTGCCAGATTATAATTTTTGTGCCTGGATTATTTCCTGTTGTCCTTAGATCTGTTAATTAACTAATCACAGTGCTGAAATTAAAAAGCTTGTGGCTTAGAACCAGCTATGGGTTTGCCCCTTGTGACACAAGAGATAGTACTGGTGAGCTTTAGGTTTGGGAGTTATTTGAGTGCTTTTGAACAGTTTTCCCTTCCTTGATCAAATGGATTGGCCGATCCCAACTATCATATTTTCCAGGCAAATAGGTACTACTAGGCTTTCTTTCAACAGGATGCTTGGAAGTTCTTTTCTGTGCTCTGATACAGTATGTAAGCTGACCTATGTAAGATGATCTGCCTATTTTTTTTAAAATATACCTGTAGTTCCCATATTTGCCAAAAATTAATGCGTAAGCCTTGTTCAGTTGTGGTGAAGAGAAATTAGTTATCTTGGCTATAAAATGTTCTATTCTGATTCAGACGGGATGAAATAAAGTCTGCTGATCTTTAAAGTAGCTTAAGCAGAAGTACAGAATCATTATTTTCAAGACTGTACTTGGAAATAATATAAAATAAAGTTTACATAACAAGTACAGTAAAAGCTAAATGCCAGTGACATGAATTAATACTGCTGGATGTCACCCTGATGCACTTGTGTTATTGAACAGACTCTGGAGGACAGTAAACAATTGATGAAGCTGGTGTTGAAAGTTGCCAGACATATGAGAACTTTCAGGTATTTGTTTAAAGCATGAATTAAAAAGAACTCTTTGTCTGTATGAATAATACCTTATGAAAACCATTCAGTTTATTTGTCCCATTTATTTTTCACATCTTCATTGGTTTGTTCAAAAAACCCACCACAGAGATTACTCACATTCACCTTTGTTTATCCCCTTACATTGTGTCCAAGCTGGCATAGTGCAGAACAGGCAAAGCTTGGGGCAGAGTTAAAGCATTGCCTTTGTTCAGTGAGATGCTTCTGAAATCCTTGGAAAAGTGATGTAAAATTAGTATAGGCTCTTAGAAGTTAAAGAAATTAGATGTCAGATATATATTTGAATTATACTTAAAAAAATAAACACAGTCTTCTGATGGAATCTTTATTAGCCCAATGCCATTTGTACTGCTAAAGGCAACCTCATTTCCCACAACTCATTAAGAAATGAGGGATCCCTCCATATTACTGGAGAGAACCATAAATCCTATGGCGGTAGATGTCCCGGGAATTTCTTCCATTGCCGGTGGAAACAGGGAGAGTGCAGAGCTCCTGGCCTTCGGACCCCTGGAACCTTTGCTCCGTGCCTTGTGTCACACCGCCCCCTCAAGGGGTGTGCTCCGCAGTGTCCTGGGCGTGCTGGGAAGGGAGTCCTGCCCATTTACATGCTTTAATCCCATGCTCCAAATTCTGTCACAGATGCTTGCTCTGGCCATTTGCCTACTTTTAAATTCTTTGTCCTTCGTCTTGGATATCTTGCCCTTTAGAGAAGAATCTTGAACCTTGTAAAGGGAGTTGCTTGTGTTCTTATGATCAAACCCTGGCAACGTGTGTGATCTTTATTTTCAGAGGCCATGCAGGAAATGGAAATAGATTTGTTAATGAGACAATATGCCACCAGAAATGTGCTTGTGATATTTAATGTGTTCTAGTGTAGTTTCCTACACAGCTGTCTGCAGCTAAGTTTCTGTCCACTGCAGGTGGCATAGAACTCACAGAGCTGCTTAGCCAACCTTCAGTATAGGTTTTATTAAGCTGAGACCTTGTGTTAGAACGTACCTGTATCCTGATGCTTTCTATTGATATTTTGCCTGCCAGCATCTGCCTCAGAAGCTGCATCCGCACCAAGTAAAGAACTCACTTCCTTGTGGTGGGTTTTTGTGGTCTCCATCTCTATCGCTGTTGCCGCCATAGCTGAATGTTTCAGTGCCGTACCTTTGGGGAATCAGAGGGGAAAGCCCAATCTATCAAGTTGCTACTAGGTCTGGATTGGCATGTGGTGTGTTCAGAGTGTTCACTGTGAGAGGCTGTGTGGTCCTTAGTTACCAGCTGGGGTTAAACCCAGTGCTCAGAGCAAAAGGCTTGCTAATATTCATTTGAGCTGAGTGTTCAGGGCATCTGCCAATCTCACTCATTCTGAATGAGTAGAAACATACCATGGGAGATGATATTCTTTCTATCTTTATGCTTTTAATCTAGAAGTGGAGGATGGATGCGTATCCATAGAGATAGGAAGAGTCCAATGTGTGTGCTCTGAACAGAGCAGGCCTCTTTTCACAGCTGTAGCTGAGAAGGACATTAGTCTTCTAACATAAGCAAACAGGTCTATTTGGGAAAGAAATTGGTTTAAATAATTTGCCAGGTGACATGCAAGAAATGTCTGGCCAAGACTGAATTATAGTTCTTCAGGTCAGCATTCATTCCACTTCTCCTACATCTTCCTTTCTTCATTCCATGCTCTCCAATTTCTACAGCAAACGTGGAGGTCATCTAAGGCAACAATCTGCTTCACTTGATCCACTGAGTGATGTTCATCCAGTGATTTTGCAGGAAGCCAAGATCACAAGGAAGAATGCTGCTACTGCATCATTAGACCACATCATAGTACATACACATGGGAGGCAAGATAATGTTTTCAAATATTTAACACCACCAATTTTATTTCTGAGAAATACAGCAGAACTAAAAAAAGCCAGGCAAACCTCCCCACTGTAAATTCTTAGTATATATGCAAGATGCCAATTCAGGACCAAATTCTAAGCTCAAATGCTCTCAGGGGAAGCCTATAGCATAGATGGATGATTACATAAATCCCAAAAGAGGATGTTGTGTGGAATGTCTCTGTTGTAGTAGAGATGATGATGTGCTATACTAAATAGAAATTTCAAATATACAATGCTAAATCACAAGCTCCAGTTCTGCACTGACTGCACCCATTATGAGCATGCCTGTAGGATTTATATTAGCTACTACCTAAATTACTCCAATCTGAGGAAGGATGGGAGCAAGAGATGAGACTCTGGTTCCAAATCAAGTGATTTGTACTGAATAAATCTTACTGAAAAAGCAAACCAAAAAGGAAAATGACACCCAGAGCTTCTACTCCAGTTTTCCTCTGCATTCAACATGTAGGCCTTACTGCAAGCCACTTAAAACTGCTCTCATTGTAAGCAAAGCTTTTGAGATCTGAGTGCTGACAGCTGCATTAGTGTTCAATTATTTTTCAGTAGGCTGAGACTGCATTACAAACATACTGATACCGGTCCTTATGCATCCTCAGATACGTGACAACTGCTATGCATCATGACTCCCTAACAGATAAAATCATCCTTACTTAAGTATTTATCTTGGCAACCAGAGATATAAAAAAATCTAAAGGCTACCACATTTGCTGTGGGCATGGCAACTAAAACAATGAAATGAGAACATTTTTGCACAGAATTACACTGTTCGAAGTTTCAGTGAATTGCTGTCAATCCACAAATTAAAAAAGGAAGAAAACTCCATTATTATCTTGCAAAGGCACAAGGTGTAAAGTCAGTAATAGCAGTGCTAAAGTGAAACTAGACAACCAAAAGCATATAAACATGTTTATTTTACCATATTCAATATTGTTAACAATTTTCTTACTTCTGAAACACTAAATATACTAACATAATCCACACAGAGGTAAGGAACTGACTATTTTGGTTAAACTCTGGTTTATACTGCTTTGGAGAAGGCCAAATGACACTGGTACAAGGGGAAAATGAGAAGCACAGATCTAATTGAGGTTTCTTACTCATTGTTTGTGTGAAGGATTGATGGGGCATAACAAGGATTAAATGCATTGGTTAGAAAAGACAGAAAGCAACTGCAGTCAAACGGCTGCTTTAATTTAATGTATGTCTTCATTATACATTGTGGCAGAGGGTGGAGAGTAAACAAAAGGACCCTTTGGCTAATGTAGAGCATGCTAACATGACCACCTTTTTGCTCCTTAAATTTGTACAAGTAATTCTTAGATGTATATCGAAGTTGTGTTCTATGAAACAAATTTAAATATTGTTTTCCCAATTAATTTTTTCTCTAGTTATACAATGATTGTTAGAAAATTATATAAATATATGGTTTCTGTACAACCTGTAATTTATATGTTGGGAATGTGACTTACCTCATGGATCAAATAGAACAAGTTTGAAGGACGGGGAATATGTGAGGAAGATCTGTGGTTTTGTGTCAAGGTAACATTTGCAGCCATTTAATTCACCCTTTGGTATCTATGACCTAATGCTGCTTCTAGCTACACAACTAAAAATGCAAACTAATTCCATGGAGCATAGTCAAAGTAGTTTCTGATGCTGTGGAGAATTGGATCTTTCATGCTCTGAATTTTTCCCCCTTGTGTAAACAGGGTGAAAAAGAACAAAGGGTAAAGAATTGTGTTCTGCTGAGGAGATTAGTGACCACCAAGACATCTTTGATATGAATATTTAAAGTATCTCACCTGAAAATCCATACAGAACTGTCAGTTTCTAAAATATTCTTCCATGAAATAGTGCAGTGCCACATAAAATACATTGAGATAGATGCTTTCCCTGTGTACACATATGAAATACAACAGGCAAAACCAGTGGCAAAATTGTGTTTCTCACATTACTTATGGTTAGAGAAAATGTCTAGAACTCCTAATAATGCAGGAGGAGTCACAGTTCCTTAGACTAAAAGAATCCCCATTTTTATGCTGATGGACTTTGTTTGCTCTATTTGAAAAGGAACTGCATATTGGTATCGCAAACTGCTGAGTGATAAAATTGTTATTCAGCATTGTCTGGTAAAGCTGTAACACTACATCTGTACTTTTATTACCACTTAAAGGTTACAGTTATAGAGTAGGAAATACAGTAACAAGCTAAATTTGAGGCCAGGTAACTTCGAAAAAAAAAAAGCTGACACATGCCTCAGGCCATGCATCTTACAGAACAGGATGACGGGCTGAACATGAGCTGGCAATCAGTGCATGCAGCCCAAAAAGCCAAACGTGTCCTAGGGTGCATCCAGAGTCCTGTGGGCAGCAGGGGAGGAGGGATTCTGCCCCTCTGCCCTGCTCAGGTGAGCCCCCACCTGCAGAGCTGCCTCCAGCTCGGGGGAAGGATGTGGAGCTGCTGGAGTGAGTCCAGAGCAGGCACCAGGATGATCAGAGAGCTGGAGCACCTCTGCTGTGAGGAAAGGCTGAGACAATTGGGATTGTTCAGCCTGGAAAAGCCAAGTTTTGGCGTGTCCTAATTGTGTCCTTCCAGTACCTGAAGGGAACTTACAGGAAAGATGGGGCAAGACTATATGGTAGAGAATGAAGTGGTAGAGGACAAGGAGCAATGGGTTCAGATTCAGAGAGAGCAGATTTAGATTAGCTGTTAGGATATTCTTTACTGTGAGAGTGGTGGGGCACAGGCTCAGGCTGCTCAGAGAAGCTGTGGCTGCCCCATCCCTGGAAGTGTTCCAGGCCAGGCTGGACGGGGCTTGGAGCAACCTGGTCTAGCGGAAAGTGTCCCTGTCCGTGGCAGGGAGTGGAAGCGGATGATGTTCGCGGCCCTTCCAAGCCAAAGCACTCGGTGAATTTCGGAGAGCCCTTTCCTGGCCCCTGGGGCGAGCGGCTGCTCGCAAAGCCCGGCGGGTGGGGAGCGGCGCGCGGAGCGGACGGGAAGGAGGGCGGCTGCCCACAAAGCCCGGCCCGGCCCCAGGAGGCGCGGAACGGAGCGGGAGGCCGGCCTTAAGATGGCTGTTG